>JACYFF010003369.1:80432907-80444031 GCA_017589665.1 Selenicereus undatus
AGCAGTCAGCCATCTGATTTGACTTCCTAAAAATATTATATGTCGTAACATTTGTTGATTGGCCAAATATTAAGTATAAAAGGACATATTAAATCGATTGTAGTATCTAATTTTTTTCTAAAATACTTGATTGATAGGTGTCTCATTCAATATGCATCATTTGAAATTCTAATTAATTTTTCATTTCTATGTAAATAAATACTATTTACTTAGAGTTTCATGCCTAACATTTATTTTGGGATTCTATTGCATTTTGGATGCCTTTTACTAGCAAATTGGGTACATAGTCAAGTATCAGGTTTTAAGAATCCATACATATACCATATCTATTTTCAGACGCAATATCCATACCTATACTCCATATACCCACTTCAAACCCATTTTCAACACCCATTCAAATGCGCAATGAAATGGATTTTAATCAAATTTTTCAAATTCGGGTAATACTCTCATCCTTATCCCTATATAATGGCGTAGTGTCCTCAATCACAATAATAATAGCATCCCTTAGGTTTAGGACTCTTACTTCAACGAATGTACGTGCCTCTCTTATCCGCAACTACGTATAACAAATTATGTATGGCAGGGCCAACGACACTTGGCGATCTATAATTATTTACTTACTTGGTAATGGTATCGATTAAGTAGTTTTCATCTTGGTATTGTATTTCTAGCTAGCTAGCTAAGTATGGACATGGAAATTATCATTAATGTATTAATTAATTGCGTTTCATTAGTAACTAAATTAAGTTGGCCAACCAAGAATATACACTAATTAAAGCAATGATCTTCTACTTCTTGCACGTTTTCTCCAATGGGTATTGTCCAATTTATAGTAGGAAGACATTGGCCAACCAACTATCACTTGAAATGCAAAGGTTAGCTTATTTAGTCAATAAAGGTTTTTTGAACTGACAATGTTGTTATACTTCTTTAGAATGCAATAATCTAATTTTTGTTTAATAAGAAATCATTAGTGTCTAATTTTACTGAAGATTTTTTTTTTTTTTTTTGAAAGAAAACCCTAGGTTCACAAATATATGATTTAGGGATTAGATAAACCCAAAAGATTGAAAAGATAAGTTTGAAAGAGTTTCACTCGAGTAATTGGGAATATAACCTAATTTACATGTCATCCTATCCATCAAGTATGGCCAACAAGATGTCTATAACCTAATTTACATGTCATTCTATGCGTCAGGTATGGCCATCAAGATGTCAAAACCAAGCAATCATTGAGGTTCTGTTCGACAATAACACTTTGAATATCGTTTAGCGTTTGATCAAGTCAATACATTAATCAGTCAATTCTTAATGTTTGATAACCTAATATTTGGACTAACATTTCAAGTATCGTTCAGCATTTCAAGCAGCGTTTTTGCAATATTAATAATAATAATTTTTGGTATTCAAAAGTGGTGTTTCATTTTTTTGGCTAAAATTTGAAAATTGTATCTTTAAAAATTATCTATATTATTTTATGTCAATTGACATGAATTTTATCAAAATAAACAATTAAATTAACCGAATACATTTGTTTCAACAGTTCATCTAAACAACTATCCACTGACAGTTAAATTAAAACTGTTATCTGCTACATGAATGGGGTATCTGCCATTTGAACTACTGTCTAATACCTAAACAACTAATTTTGCTAAATAGGGCCCGCATATATTTTTAATATTGCCTACTTGATTATTATAGCCCAACAATGTCTACGCTAAATTAAGAAAGAATGAATTAGAACTGATCAACGGATCAAGGCCCCGCCCAAGCTGACCCTAAAAAATGAGGGTCAGGGTGGGGCTTTTTCATCTCTGACATGCCTCGACCCTCAAATTGAGGGTACCCAACTATGATAAAAGTCGGGCTCGAGCAGAGGTTTTGACCCTCTGACCTGACCCGTTAACCCTCATTTTTCTTAAAAAATTAAAATTTAAATTCAAAATAAAGAGACTTTGCTTCATTTGTTCAAACTTCAAAGCCTTTTTCGCTTTCTACTTTCTCGTCTCCTCTTAGCCTCCCCACTAACTTCACCTCTCCAAAATCTCACTAGTTTTTAACTTTCTAATGCTCTCTCTTTGATGTTCGGGGTAGTTGTTTTAGTGAACTAATCGTTTTAATCAGTAAATTACGCATTAGAATGTATGTAACTATGATACATTTTATTGGAGCATTGTACTCTTCTTTGGCCGTTTGTTTAGTAGGATGTTTAATTTTGAACTTTATAATTAAAATAAAATTTAATGAAAATCTCATTTTTCATATAAGGAAAGTTTGAGAGTCAGGTCTAACCCGCTGATTCGAGATACCACAGAGTCAAGGTCAGGATCAAGGGTGTGCCGACTCATATAAGAGTAAGGATAAGGTTAGGATCGAGGAAATCGTGCCTCTCACCTCTTATGACCCGATCCTCAACCTAACCGGACCTGATCCTTAATTTAATCAGATCTAGAATCAATATATCTAAAATTTTAATTATTAACATTGAAACCTGGCTTTAGTTTGCCATGTCTATATATAAAATTTGCCCCAAAGAAGGCTTCTCATAGCGATGAAACATTCTCGCTTCTGTAGTTATGTTGTCCTTTATATGTATGCTACCTCTTTAATTTGACATCACTTGGTTCTTGGCCTGGCAAAAAAATTCGTATCCACTTAAAATCTGTAAAACCCTCCCCATTGGATATGGGTATACGTGTTGAAAATGAAAAAAAATGGGTATGGAATGGGTATTGCTAAAACGAGTATGGGCATATGTATAGATCCCACCGCCCCATACCCGTTGTATACCCATTTTATCAATACTCACCCTATACCTGCTCCATATCCTCCCCATACAAAAACTCATACCCATTTATTCAAAGTTCTTGTTTGTTGCTTGGACTTAGATATTTTGATAGTTGCTTTAAATTATATTATATTCAAGACTCAAGTGGGATATTTTGTTAGAAGCTATAACTATCGAGTGTTAATTTTTTGCTTGAATTTGAAAACTTTTAGTTGTATTTGGTAGATATGATATTTTGTTGGAAACTTGATGTTTATGTGACATGTTGGCTATTTGATGTTGAATATGGGTATAAAATGGGTTTAATTCATTTTGTTTTATATGCACCCGAATAAAATCCGCATACCCAATGTACCCAGCGAGTATGGATATGGGTATAGTTTTACAATACCAGATAGATATAGATATGAGTATGTGTATTAATTTTAAAAATGGGTATGAGTGAGGGTACGACTAAACTCATCCCGTATTTGCCCCATTGTCACCTCTACTCGGTTCCTCATTTGTCTTCCTTTTTTTTTTAATAATTGGGGGAGGGGGGGAGGAGCACTTCTCCAACTTTTCAAAGATGTTATTTTAAGGTGCATGCATTCTTTACTTGCGAAAGCATCTATAAGTTAATCTCATTTTTATGCTTTATTTTACAATTATGACAAATAATACCTTTCCATGCCATTGAAAAGAAATCCAGCTAGGACTCTCGGACGCCATTGAAGAAACATAATTTATGAGTTTTAATTAAGATAATTAAGAAATTGAAAGAGATGATACCAAACATATGATGGCTTTGTAGTTTGATATTATTTTAAATTTTAGATTTATTATGTTTGTAAATACTTAATTATAAATATTACTCTTACTTTTATGAAAATTTGAGCTAAAATTTTAGACATTTCACCCTTACGAATCTTATTAGCTCCTTCATGCCATTTTTTTAAATGACTCCTATAAAAGTACGTACACATTTCATCTGCAAATACATCGTTGGTGTAATTGTTCATAGTTTGGTGAGCAATATCATAGATAACTAAGTTACATGGAATCAAAATATACCTAGACATTTGGGGTTTAACAATTTTCAAAGCTACTCTTGTACACATATTTGGTCTTGTTTCTATGATTTTCAGAAAAGATCAAATTATTAAATGTACCATGTCTGTTGGACCAATGTTTCCATGTGTATGAATTCAGCTATCATTTCAGAACTTCTTTTTTTTTTCCTTTTTTGTTTTGGTGGCCAAGACATAACCTTTTTAATTAATTGTTTGGTCTTTGATTTGTGATTTGATTAGTTTATCTATGGTGATATAGTATCTAAATTTGAGAATAAACTAAGATCTTTATAGTTTGTTTGGCTCTTGAATTTGTAAAAAATAATACTTATGAGATACTCTAAAGATATGATCAAATAAGTGAAATAAATGTGAGCCATCGAATTTGATTTTCCTCAAATAACTACGACAAATTAAGGTTTGATTTCAGAACAAAAAGTCAAGATTTCAAGTTTCATTTATTCAGCGTCCTAAACATAGTTAACTAAAGTCGACTTGAGTCAAACTAGATTCCATCTGCTTGTTATTTAGGAAACATTATATTAATGTGTTTGGTTTAGTTTAATTTGAAACAAGATCTCTCCATAATTACGTACTTAACCTAAACAACAAGATGTGCATGTCATTAGGGTTCAACTATGATAATTTAGTTAAAACTTGGGGCAATACAAGTTGAATTGTCAAGCAACAATCAATAGTTGAGATTAAGCAAAATATGCAAGCATGAATAATACATTTCATGGATAACATTAATTAACTAGCTGGTACCTAATTGATTGCCTAACCTAATTGGAGGTAAACTGGGAAGAAGTTGGAGAACAATATTTCTGGCATATTCATGATTACTTGGCAGTCAGATTTGAATTTCTGCGCCCAAGTTTCTCTGCTCAGTTCATACCTTTAACTTGCCAACGTAATAAGCAGCCGAAAGGCCCGAAACTGCTGTAATTAGATCTAACTGTCTGGTTGATGTTACGCCTTTGGTTAGTTGAGTTCTCATTCAATCTTTGTGGAAATTAATTTGTGTGGGTAGCTATGTTATTTGGACACTTCATTTTGCCCCACCTAATCTATGTTGGGCATGATATTTTATGGATAAGACATGGGATATGTGTCGGACTTTTATCTAAAATCTAAAGCAAATGGGATGAAAAAATTAGGAATACATGGCATTTTTCCTCTTCGTTCATTATTATTTTTACATATCTTTAAGTTTTATCGGTTTCATAGGTAGACAGCCTTTATAATAACGAAACATTCTTGTAAGATTAATTTAAAATTGCAACTTCAAAATGTAAAATGATGAGTCCATATATTCGTGTCCAAATTTTGGACGGTGTCCCCATGTCCTAAAATTAAAGTTTTTAAGAGTCAGCCACTCGGATTTATACCCATATCCTACACCTCATGCCCGAATCCATGTAACATAGATGGGTAGATATATGAAAGATGAAAACTTTCTTGGGAGAAAAGGGTTTTTGGTTGGGGGGGGGGCGCCAAGAGCCCATCTTCTACATAGGTAATTTTGGCATGTTTAGTTCTATGTAATCAAAGTGGTAATACAATCAAAATGATAATGATGATTCCATTACTATGTTTGGTTACCATTAAGCAATATAATCAAGATTGTATTGTAATCACATTTACCGCAATCTTTTCAACTATAGTCACTTAACTTTTTCTAAACAATTGTAATTGCATACCTTCGAATCAAAGTCCACCCAATTATAACCTATTATATTTGGGAACTTTCTCTCTCTTCTCTCCATTGTTTCTCCTTTACTTCCCCTCTCTTATTACTTTGACTCCATTTTTTAAAGGTTTGAAGCCCCCCTTATCCCTCTCTCTCCTTTCCATATTTGATAAAATTTTAACCTAGACCATGATCGTATTATTGTAACTACATTTTTATACGTTCTAGACATCATGTCTCTCTCTCTCACACACACACACACATCATCATCATCATCATCGTCTTCTTCTTCTTATTCTCGCCACTTGGTAAGCTGGACGAACAATATTAAATTATTGTAATCTAGAAGAAATAGAGTGAAATAAGTCTCATGTAAAATATCATAATCATGATGATAAGATATTAGATGATAATTATCAACAAAGTTACAAATAATTAAAATAGGAAAAAATAAAATGTGAATTGAATTGCAAGTACTTTACGTCACGTATAAAATTAAGTATTGTTTGTAGATAAATTCATTCCATTACACTTGTAAAAACTTTGTAATCAAACATTGTAATGTAATTATCATCCCATTTCATTATACTAACAATTGCATTACATGGTTGATTCTATTATATAGTGATTAAATTACTTTCAACCAAACGCTACATAAGAGTTTCAATATGTGGTGTTGAACTGTTGATCGTCTGTTAGGTCACTATTTGCATTTGTCACATGCATTCAGCATATGTAAAAGGTGGGCTAAGACCCTTTTTTTTTTTTGGCTTTTGGTGAGAGTGATCCTGTACATATGTTAAATGCATATGAAAAATAGTGACCTGACAATTACAATCAACACCACATGTAACATATTGAATCCGTTATTAAAGGATACAGTATACGAATCTTACACTACCTTATTCGAGCTTTTCTTGGGGGGCAACAATTTCAGTTAACAAAAGTTGTTGGTAGCCGACTAAATTTAGCCATGTATTAGAGGCCCAATTGCTCCCAAACTTATTATTACCAGGGGCCCAAAAAAAGAAAAGCCTGAGCCGTTTAATTTGGATTGTGGGCCGATTTTCCCAAGTCCATTACTGGCATGGATCCATCACAAATACAGATAGGCCTTAGACAAAATGCATGGGCCTTTGCACAAACTACACTGACATTGTTATTCTACAATTACACAAAGGCCTGAATTCGAACTCTCATCAGTTGTTACTTGTTCAGGTGTCCAGTTACTCTCTCTACTTTTTTTATTTTTTTATTTTATTTTTTATGGGATACTAAAGAAAGAATAGATTTTGATTAATCGAGAATCTCAACTCTGATAACACCACCAGAAGCTTTTTGATTACATTGATTGACACCCATTACAATTCAGCTCTTTAATAGAAAGGTAATTTTCAAACGTTACGAAGTGCTACCACAATTTGGTTATAAAGCTTATGTGATGCCTTTCTTTTAAGAATTTGTTTCATTACACGAAAAATCCATTATAAAATTTCTATTAACTTTGCATATTCGTCTCCCTTAGGTTGAGGCAGGGAAAAGGGGCATAAACCTGGAAAAATGGTTCTTTAGTTTGGGTGCAAGTGAGTTAAATGTAATAGTTATGTTTCGGGTCACCCACATTTTGATCTGGTTCGCGTTCACCGGATTTTCGGTTGGCTAAACCTTGATTGAATTGATTTGTGGTTCAATAAGCTCGTTTTGCAAAACGAAACAAGGTTTAGGAAATTTGGGTTGAATTCGATCCAATTCGAGTTAATGTGGGCCCCAAGTCCTATTTCAAGTGAGCATGATTTGAGTTTTAGTTCTTGGATCAATTTTGCTAGATCTATAAAAGTGCGTACATCAAGCAATCCAATGTACACTAATGGATTAAATTGTTGTAATGAATTGAACATGGAATAAATGAGCTGACTTAAATTATACATCATTGACTGGTTGAATCCGATTCAAAAATAAAGTCAAATTCAAACGAGACTAAATCAAACCAATGAATCCAAAAACAATTACTAATGAAGTTCCTCAAAAGCCTACTAGTAAATAGAGGGGAAAACAAGACGTTGTAGAAGGCGGCTCAGCATTACCTAGCCATACCTGTTGAAGGTCTAATACCATAGCCACAAGCTAAGTGGTACCCATTAATTTCTTCCTTTTGGGGGGGGGGGCGGGCCGTTGTGGTAAGGGGGAGTTGTACCCATTAATTTAAAAGATAAGGTCCTTCCACCGATTTTTGCTTGGTTATTAAAGTTCTTGTCCCTACTATCAATCATGTAAGCAACCCCTTTATTTCATTTCATGGGTTTTATGTCTTCTCTGCATGGCAATTGGCAAATGTCAATAATATGAACATGAGCATCATAATTACAAGGGCCTAATGTTCCCCTTTTCACCCTCTTCTTTTGAAACAAAAAATCAATTGAATAAGCAAAAGTTTTTTTATATTTTTTCTTTTTAAAGTCTATATCATACTCGTACAAATACGTGATCCTACAAAATACATTAGCAAATGCATATTAAAAAATAAATAAATGCTAAATGCATCCCACAGAATATAGATAGAATATGAAAGTACGTACTTTTGAAACAGCACTAGAAAAAATTCGTATTCATATCGAATTCGGGTCGGACAAATCGGATAATGACAAAATTTGGACAAGCAATTGATGACTGATATCCAGTTTTATTCGAGTCGAACAATTTAGACGAGGTTAAATTTGGCCAAAATCGGGTTTGGGTAATAGAAATACCAAAAATGTTGTGCCAGGATTTAAGATTCGGGCAAAAAATGATTTTTTCAATTGGGTATTCGATCGAACAAGCTTTTACCGTTACTATTTTGGATGTACGTAACAATATGCCTTTCTTTTTGCTCTTGTTGAAGTATTACTATTAATTATTGCCCTTTTGCCCCCTTAAAATAACCTTGTCTGAACTTGGAAATCTTGTTATTGTTTGTTAAAGCTTTTTCTTGAAAAGTTTTAATCTATCAAAAATATTTTTGTGAAAAATTATAGGCCTCTTAAAATAGATTGGTCCCTGTGGGTAAGATTGTCTACTATTAAATTTATATTTTACCCATGTCACCAAATTTCCCTTATATCTCTATTTCTCACTTTTAATTTAGAGAATTTGACATGTTTTCCTTGGAAACCGCTTAATTGGTTCTAATTTTATGCTTTGCAAGTGATTTGACCTTTACTTTCAAGGTTTAAGGGCTACATTGAGTAATGAGAGCTAGGAGGCAAGCAGGAAGAAAATCAAGTGGCGTGCACGGGAAGAATGGAAACACGGCCCACCATACCAAACTGCACGCTCATGGCGACGCACAGAAGTTGAGAGGATGCCATGTGTAATGGAATGGCTGTGCAAGTTTCCTGCAGAATTTTAGGGTCAATTCCAGAGAGTGAAACAGGGTGTCATTCTATTTGGCACACCCTTGTCAACCTGGCATTGTTTTGGACAAGGACTGCTAACACGGTACCCTGTGCTGTTTGGCACTGCCATGCTGGCCGCGCGACTTCTTAAGCCACCTGCTACTCTTGTTTTGAAGGGAGCCCGATGTTTTTATTTGGGGATCATCTTTCTCTACGCTTTCAATTAGGGTTCTTAGTATATTCTAACCCATTAATACTTTGGTGCTTTGAAGATTATTATTGTTGGATTTGAGATTTTTGTTCATTCATGTTATCAGTTCCTAGGCTTGCTTTCTCAATCTTACTCTCTCTACAGTTTATTATTTTAGTTCTTTAGTAATTGTTAGTATGATATTTTCTGATTATTTCATGGTGGTTTCTCCTACGTCTAGCGGCTAAATCCCAACTTGAGTTGGGATTAAGACCAACTGTGCATAGTTAAATCATGATTTAGCCGCAAACCTACTTGTCCCACATTTGTGTGATTGAATTCTACTTCGCTCACCATGTGTTTGATGAATTGCTTCAAAGAGCATTTATCTATTTTGTAACACCCCGAGTGTGGTTTAAAAGGATTTGAAGTGACCATTTATATCACCAAATGTGCACCTTTCTTTTAGGGAAAGCCCACTCTTAAGAACTCCACAGTTAAGCATGCTTGCTATGAAGCAATCTTAGGATGGGTGAGCTCCTGGGAAGTTTCCCGAGCAGGGTGTGAGTAAGGACGAAGCACGTAGGAAAGACTTGTGGTGATTTATGGGACATTCAAAGATTCTTAAACCCGTTCTTGGTAACTATTAGCACTCCGAGAGAGGGTCGAAGCATTACAAATGGTATCAGAGACGACCCATAACCGTGATTTGCACCTGTTGACAGAAGAGCCTTGAGCAGTAACTTAGCGTGCAAAGATACTAGGATGGACCGCTGGTCAAAAGGACTTATAAGTCGGTCGGTTAGTGAGGCACAACGAAGACGTTGTGCACTTCAAGTGGGGGTAATTGTAACACTACGAGTGTTGCTTAAGAGCATTTAAAGTGACTACTTATATCATCAAAGGTGCACCTTTCTTTTCGAGAAGCTCAATCTTAAGAACTCTAAAGTAAGCACATTTAACTATGGTCCTATGGAGCAATCCTAGGATGGGTGACCTCCTGATAAGTTTCTCGGGCAACGTGTGAGCGACGACAAAGCACGCCGGAAAGGCTTGTGGTGATTTTTGGGGCCAGTCAAAAGATCCTTAAAGCCGTTCTTGATAACTATCCGCAGCCCGGGAGAGAGCCAAGGCGTTACATATTTCTATTAGGGTTTAGGGAAACATCGAAAGAGGAAACCTTTACCTAACGTTACTTGGTAGACAATTAGGATTTTGACAAGAAAATAATTGAAAACTAATTGGGCTTTGAGAATTTAAACCTTGTAATCCTTCGATTCTTAGTCCCCTGAAAATAGACAACATTAGTTTTAGAATTAGCCTTTGACCCTTGAAAGAGGGTGAGGATGAGTTTAGTTGACAATCTATCTATTCATATTACATACTTGGGCAAGTTTGATGGGGTTAGTAACTAATTTGCTAGCACAATTGTTTGTTAATTCCAATTATGATTCCTTGCTTGTATTCCTAGTTGTTATGGTTTTCTTAGTTGATCACTGAAACCTCCAAACCCGATTTGTCTAGATTGAGTGGTTTTATTAGTTTTGGTAATTGAAAGCAAATTCCTTGAGGAATCGACTTGTACTCACCAATTGCTAGTTATAGTTACATGGTGCATTTGCAGTTTTAACAGTAACATCTACGTTTGATTCACCAATCTCCATCAAAGGGAGATAAATCTAAACTGGGTATTATTGTTGTTATCCTATATGCTAAACCCTTCATAGTTTTCTTCCCTCCTTGAAAGCATTTACCTCTTTATTATCGGTGGCTTTCATGTATTTTTCATCCCACGGAGTTTGCATCTCAATTTTCGAAGCAAATGATGTTTTCTTTCTGTTATGATAGTTTAGTTTCTATGCTTCTATTTGAAATGATTCTTTCTAACCTTCATGATAGACTCATAGTGTTCTCCAACTCAAGGCTCAAAGGTTTGATGTTAGAGGCAATTCACATTAGAGGCAATTTGGTTAGTATTCTAACTTTCATGAATTAGTGTTTTATTAGATTGGGGGGGGGGGGGG
>JACYFF010003369.1:80444131-80480335 GCA_017589665.1 Selenicereus undatus
GTTTCTCATATTTGTGATTTTTGACCAACATCTTCAAACTCACCATATTTTATGGAGCTTTGTTGTCTCACAAATAAATAGTTAACAATTTGAGACATACATGTTCCATGCTAATTAAAATGCAGTCCAGTGGTTCCCCATGCATTTTACCTTTCATAATAACTCAGGATCTCAATTTATGTTACTTAATCTATTGAAGCTCATTACTAAAGGTATGTCTTTTTTTTTCGACTTATCATAAATACTTATTCACATTAAGCAACTTTCAGTATAATTCAGCAACTTTCAGCACAATTCAACACTATTAAGTATTTATTAAAAATATGTAGTTATATTTTCTTCAACGATTCACCATGTTCAGCATATTTCAGTAATAAGTACCAATAAATACGTCTCATAAGTTGAAATGAACATGCCATGAATCATAAGTAAAAATGACAAAAGATGGAAAAGTTAGAAACCTTCATCAACACAATTTTACCAAATGTACTTCATTTCATTTGCGGAGGAAATAGTTTTGGCAACGAAGGATACACCCAAAGACATTCTCTTCCATTAGGAGCGCCACAAACCCGCACCATCGTCTCGAGTCTCAACCGCCGCCCGACCCCCCCCCCCCCCCTCCCCCCAAAAAAAGAGGGAAAAGCATACCATGATTCCCTACATCCCAAAACGACTACAAGAGCAAATATCTGAGATTGTGATTGGCC
This sequence comes from Selenicereus undatus, assembly GCA_017589665.1. NCBI lineage: Eukaryota > Viridiplantae > Streptophyta > Magnoliopsida > Caryophyllales > Cactaceae > Selenicereus > Selenicereus undatus. The sequence continues at coordinate 80,444,842 of JACYFF010003369.1, forward strand.
TGGGCCTATCTCAAGTCCTCCACTAAGCAGGAATTTCATTCATATTTTTGAAAAATACAATCAGAAAATACATTACCTTACCCTCAGTAATCCACCTAGAGCTTGATATAAAGAGAGATACGAGAAGAAATCTTCTTTCACTCAACTATGTTGATCTAGGAAAAAAGCAGAAAATTGACTTCGAGTACTCGACAAATTAATGTCTATATACACTGGAAAAACGATCTCTTCAATCCAAGCATCAAAACCCCCTCGTATCTCCGAACTTCTTCAACTACTAACATGAAACTGCATAACAAATCTTCACAATGCATTGGTTTAGGCGAATCTTAGTTCCTCCTAGAAACCAGTACTGCTACCCAAGGAAGCAAATGAACACTGGCAAGAATATAACGAAATTTGTTGGAAGACCAGAGCTCTTCTCTAAGAAAAGGGTAGACTTCGTAAAAGTCATCAGCTCCCATTGGACTTTGGTAATGAACCATCCTTCATCAACTTCAAGCTGAGACTGTTGAACCGCTCTCGTGAATATTGCCTTGAAGCCTTCCTCCAATCTGTGCCAGCCTTCATCATCGCGGCAAACTCATCATAACTTATTCTCCCATCCTGCGTTTTTCAAAATGAAATATTATTTAAGGATGTTAGCAAGGCAATGGGTTAGAATTGCTTTCTTCTTCTCATCTAAAGATGATTTATGAGTCATTAAGTACATATCTGTTTTGAATTTCAAGAATCTTTGGTAAATTTCAAAGAACAGAAATAAAGTCTTTGTTTGCTAGAGAAAAAGATACGGAATGGCAGACCTTATCAGTATCTACATCCCGAATGATTGCATCTATGACCTCCTCACCATTGTCACCAAGTTCGTCAGCCAGGGCATTTCTCAACTCCTCGATCTCTATATATCCGCTTTTATTTTGATCAAAAAATATGAAGGCTTTGTGTAAGTGCTCATCATTGTCTATCTTTTTTAGATGAACTGCAACTGCTACAAACTCTCCATAGTCTATGTATCCATCCTTGTCAACGTCACCCTGTATGAATGTTTGGCAGTTAGGCACATTTTAATATTTTATGACTATGGCATGTTATTTCAAACGAGAATTTAAAAAAATAGTTTTTGATCATATAAATGAGCATGGTGAATGCGACTGGCAAAAAACCTGGAATCGTACGCAAAAGTTCCCCCCACCCAACTTTCAACAAAGCAGAGCACTTACCGCCTCCATTAAAATCCGGACATCTGCATCTGAAATATGATGGCCAAGCTTGTGCAACCCAACTTTCAACTCAGTAAAATCAAGCTTGCCCTTCTTCCCGGTATCCATAAGTGCAAATCCTTCTTTTATTCCTGCAACTTCCTCCACTGACAAATGCTCAGCTATAACCTGTAGTTCATTCAAATAGTTACGCAATAGACATAATCTCCCCCCAAAAAATGAGGAAAGACCATTGACCACATTTCAGTCTAATGTGAAGTTCGATTTATATGATGATTATTACCCTTAGAGCTCTTTTCTTGAGCTTGTTCGTCACTGCAAACTGCTTCAGTCTAGCCTTCACTGTTTCACCCAAAGAAACATTGGGAGCCTTCTTGGCATTCTGTAACCAGGGATGATCTGCACCAGATACACATGATAATTAAGAGCTTTCACATCCGATTTATTGAGAAATATGATTACTCAGCCAATATGTGAGAACATTATCCTACAGGGATCCTAATTCCCAGAAAAGCTCTCTCTCGGAAGATCCAAACGTAAGTAACATTATCTTTGGCAAGTAACAGGAGCTAGACATACCTAAAACCTGCTGAGCAGTAAGTCGGCGTGTGGGATCAGGGTTAAGCATCTTCTTCACAAGGTCTTTTGCATTTTCAGAAACCCTTGGCCAAGGATCCCTCTTGAAGTCTACAACAGACCTAATAATTGCTTGGGCTACTCCTTCCTCAGTTTCTGTAAATAAACGGTACAACGTAAGTCAGAAGATGATACCATTAAGGCATTCCTTATGATTGTTACTTTATCAAACAATGCCCATTGATATATGGATTCTAATTTTCCCACCTGCCCAGAATGGTGGAACACCGCAGAGCAAGATATAGAGGATGACTCCAGCACTCCAGATATCCACTTCAGGACCATAGTTCCTTCTTAGAACTTCAGGAGCCATATAGTATGGACTTCCAACTATTTCATTAAATCTTTCACCGGGGGCGAAGAATACAGAGAGCCCAAAGTCGATTGCCTTCAAGGGTGCTGTTTCCTTCTTATTTGCCAACAAGAAGTTCTCTGGCTTCAGATCTCGATGCATCACTCCATGTCCATGGCAGGCCTGAAATACACAGGATAGACAAATTATTGAACTCAAGCCATATGGGGACCAAGTTGCTACTTGCTACAAACCCATAGACATTTACTTCTTCAGCACCCCCCCCCCCTCCTCTTCCATTGGTTCTGTAATTCTTTGCTATAAAAATTTGCAAAACAAAAGGAGAGACCACTCAAGTCAGTATGTTATTCCTTAAACATTTTGTAGTACTAGATCTGAAAATGTCATATACACTCCCATCTAGGCATCTACACCGGTGCTTTCGAAGACTGTCCATACGACACAAAAAAAGCTCAAGCACAGAACGAGGTGTAATAAGAAAGCCTATGATGGCTAGCAGCACACTAATATAAAACTTCAACATCTCCGTTCCCACCCTTGATCTCAAGTCCCAACTCCCTTGGCAGGGGGTCATGGTTATTGTTATGCAAGGGCCACACGCACATAGTTAGGGTTCACCAATAACAGCGAGGAAAACAAAAAAAGCAAAACATGGTGCCCAAGAAGAATGGCAATGAACCCTTCAAGGGATCAAGTGCTCACCAATCCTTTCCCACTAGATTATTCAGCATTCGACGTTACTTGCAGTTGGTCATGTCCAATTTCGATGTCAAATGTCTAACACAAGCATGAGTGTTGGACATTGCCTTTTCTTCCCCAGTCTAAATGAAGTGTACATTTCCCACTTGAGATAAAATAAAGTGTCTAGGCAGCATACATCAGCAATTAGAATGTAAGAGAACATCATAAAACACAGAAGTATGAACACAAAGGCAAACTATAAACATTATACTAAAATATGAACCAACATTAACAGCTCATTCTCCTAATGAAACAAAACATACAAAGTTAGCATATCACAACAACAAGACTGAAACACAAAAGCAGCATCAAATTGAACATCACCAGGAAAGAAAGAATTGGAATTCTCACCTGAACAACTTCAACAATGGTACGCATAACGACAGCAGCAGCCCTTTCAGTGTAATGCCCTCTGGCAACAATTCGATCGAACAGTTCACCTCCCTCACACAATTCCATGACCAAATGGACGGCATCATCATCCTCATAAGTATCCTTAAGGGTAACAATATTAGGGTGTTTAGGCATATGTCTCATGATTGCAACCTCCCTCCTTACATCCTCAATATCAACAGCAGTCTTAAGCTTTCTCTTGGATATTTTCTTACAGGCATAAACCTCACCACTTGATTTCTCAGTGCACAAATATGTAATCCCAAATTCGCCTCGACCCAGCTCCCTCCCAAGCTCATATGCCTGCTCAATACCATGGCCTGTGGGGTCTTTCAGAACCACCAATTTTCTACCCTCATTTCCATTTTCCCCAGAATCATTGGCATATGGGTTTTGCTTCTTTCTGCCCCTTTTCCTCTGAAGAGCACCATTTGGTGTTGAACAACAAATGCAATTACCCATTTATCAAAAGAACCCTAAAATGAAAGCCTCTTTGAACAATTCAACGGAATGGGGTCACAACAACTTGCCTCCAAGATGAAGATGATCAATGGGTAATCTAATCTAGTAAAATCCAGGCCAGAGAAAAAAATCCAAAATCCAAAATAATTCAACTATATGAATTCAACCTCACCAATCAGAATTCTCAGCTTCTATTGATCCTTAAGCCCTGACAACCTCCTTCAAGATTGAAGGGCCCTGAATATCCTCAAGGGAGGGGGAAGAAAATTATATTTTTTGATCAAAACATGATTAATTGTAGATGAATGAAATTCAATGAAGCAAAATTCAAAGGTATGGTACAAAAGCAACCTGGGATCTTGATACCCGCCTGGAATTCTTCCCCCTTTCCAAAAAAGAAAATTTGCAAAATTCCCAACTGCAGAAATAAATCAAGTACCAGATTTTTTTTTCTTCTGTTTTTGTTTTTCTCTTTGGAAAAAAGGGAAAGCCTTGAATCAGATAATGTGGCTACAACAAATCCGAAATTCAAGGGATTTTAGAAAGATCTGACCAGAGGACAGGCAGAAGCGCAAGACAAGACAGATATATATATATAGAGGGAGAGAGGAAAAATATAAAGAGATGTCTATGTAGAAATATAAAATTCACCTCACACTTGATGTAGATTATCTCCCTTAATTATTTATTATTGTAGTGTAAATTAATCATTCGGGACCAATTCCTCCCATGATATATTGTTAACCGAAGGGCTCACAGGGGAATAAATGTTGCCAACCCAAAATACCAAAAGGTTGAATAGTCTAGTATCAAGGCAAAAGCCTTCAACTTTTTAGCTTTTACCTGGATTTTTGACAGAAAACTTAACCCCATTTTTTCTTGGAATATTCCAATAAAATTTTTTGATTCTAGTCCGAAATTTGGCATTGCAGTGGCTTTTGCTTACTAAACCTTTACTATTGGGATGATAATCATATCCAAATTTGAGGCACATTTGATCTAATTCGATTCGAAATTTCGGATCGATCCGTGAAAAAAATATTCAAGTCTAAGTTCAGCAAAATAATGTGAATTCGAGTCGGATCTGGATCAGATTTGGGGGGAAGAGAGCATCTGATTCGATTATTTTGTGAAATAATTAAAATTCAAATATAAAGTTTTATATTTCAATCTTAATCTTAATTACCTAACAATCACGTCAAATTAATCGCTTAATCAAGAGTCTCTCTCTCTCTTAGACTCTTAGCCTTCCTCTATTACCGACTAGACAATCGATGTCATTTATCTCCTTATCACTTGTCAATCCCACCTAATTTAACACTAAATATTCAAATATTCGGTCAGTATGATGAAAAAGTGCGGGTTATCACATCAATAGATGGATAAAATAAGTTCGAATGAAAAAAGTACAAAATTATTGTCAAGAAAGAAAATCAATTCAGATCAAATTATATATGACTTCGACCCTTTCCGAGTCATACCAAATTTGAAAGTTCCCTCCAGTCCATCGAATTGAATTTTTGGATCGGAATCTCATTTGGATTCGAATATTCCAACATCTGATCCGAATTCGATCCGTCACCATCCCTAACTATTATTGATTTCCATGTCAACAAGAAGAGTATCACATAAGAAAATAATTTATGCACAATGTTAGAACTCAAGGGTGAATTAATTCTATGCAACAACATAAATAAAAAGGAAAAGACGTATAAGATACTCTATTATATGCGGACAATTTAATGTAGTTTGTTATATATGTGTGTGACTCTGGGGTGCATGTGCTTGTGAGATAGAGAAACGAAGAGGACAATATATATGCCTTCTACGTTATTTCATATCACATGAGTTGATTTTAGATAAACCACATTCGTGTGTTACATTTAGTTTATCTTTTCTTTTTATATAAGTGAGAGTAAAACATATGATTTAAAAACCAGTCAGTATAAAACAATGGAAATATATCAATGGTATTAGTATAGTTAAATATTAGTTTCATACCATCAAGAGAATAAGATAAGCTATCACAACTCAATCAACAAGAAGCACACTATATTTATGATGGAGAAATAATTGCCAAAGAAATTCGGTCAAACCCTAGCCCGGTTAATCATCGCGTTGACTAACATCAATCTAGTAGTAATTAACAAAAAGAGCAACGATAAATCTCGTCCGAGCTAATAATTTGACCAAAACCTAAAAATAAATTAGTTAATTCAGACTTTTTTTCTTTTCAATTTTTTTTCCAAGAAATTATGTCTAGTTGGCTGAATTTTGAGCCAAAAAATGAAAAATCTTTGTTGAACAAATCACCTTTTGACCATCAATCCGTCTCTGATTATCTACTCTAAATTTGATAAATTCTAATCACAACTTCACAAGTGATAAATCCTTCTCGAAGAATTCTAAAAAGGATTAACAGTGCTCGAGCTGAATTATGATGTGTGAACCATGAAGAATGCTGTACTAAGTTTGACTGCATTATTTATGGCTGGTAAAGTGGTAATTATCGTTATACTGGAAGTACTTGGAAATGGTCAACCAGTTTGGTCCATGGGGGGGTAATGACTTTTCCAGCAGCCAAACATACCATTCGTGGGGTGGGCAGGGGGAATTATCCAATTGAAAAAAGATAAAATAAAAAGATGGAAAAATTAAAACAGAAAAAAAAATAATTGAAACGACGTCTCTAGGAGGAAAACTTAGATCTTGTTCGGCAAAATTAACGGTTCAAGTAGCAGATAGTGGTTCAGGCAGATAGCATTTCTGATTTAGCTGTTAGCGGATAACTGTTTGGATGAGCAGTTGAAATAAGTGTGTTCGGTAAATTTAGCTGTTGGGTTAGCTGATCAATGTAAATTGACATAAAAGGATATAGATAATTTCTAAAGATAAAATTTCCAAAGGATATTTTTTGGCAAAAAAATACGAAACGCTACTTTTGAATACAAAACGCTAATACTATTAGCTTTTCAAAAGTGCAGCTTAAAAAGTTAAACGCTACTTGAAATACTAGTCAAAATACTATGTTACCGAACACTAAAAATTACTTAATAAGTGTATTGATTAAGTCAAAATGCTAAACGTTACCCAAAATGTTATTGCCGAAACACCCTTAGTGTTTTTTCCCCCCTAATTTTACCCATTATGATAGGTATTCACTGAAGGATCGTTGGAGTAATCTCCCAATTCAAAACTAGCCTTTTAAAATTAGGGATAGCTATTTTACAGTAACAAATAAAACTATCATCTTTCTTTGGACTTAAATGATTTTCTAGTAAGCATGGTCTTTAACAAGAAATTAGTCCCAATTGTTTTAACAATACTTTTTTTACTCACTCAAATTTGAAGTTATATTGATTCTCCCCCCCCCCCCCCCCCCAAAAAAAAACAAAAAAGGAGTTATATATTTAAAGGATAAACTAAACATATTCCAACATCAAAATGTATTCCATCTATAACCACACACACAAAAAAGTTGTTCAGTACAACAAAAATTAAAAATTAATCCAAGCTCACTTGACTTCTCATGATAAGGTATTTTTGCGAGCATAGAGCAAAACGGAGGGTTTTTTTTTTTTTTTGGATGGAAGGGAGTATTACTAAGAATAGATAATTTTTTTCCCAAAAAATATATAAAAAAGAGTTCACCCAAAAGAAAAGAAAAGAAAAAAAAAAAGCATTCACAGTCACAACAAAGGTCAACATGAAAAATTCCCTATATATGCACATAAAAAGTAAGAAGAAATTATATCCACACGCACATAAACCTAGTAAATAGGTTGTTTGGTTCACTTATTATGGATCAGGTTAAATTTATAACTGTGCATATTCAGGACCAAATGATATTTCAGTTTAATTTTGATTTTAGGTCAGATGATTTTCGATTCGAGTCCACTCAAATTTAGATGCTCATTTTCGAGTGTGTCTACTTTAAATTTCGGATCAAAAATAGGATCACATCATTTTGTTCGGGATTCGAATCTCTGTCCAATTTTGGAGGGACACACCCCAACCCAAAAAAACATAAAATAAAAAGATAACACAAGTAGAGTCTGACAATAACTCGGATGATCCATTGGTTGGAGGGGTTGGCTATTAGGAGTTGGACTGTTAGGCTTTGTTGGGACCTTGAAAATTTTGGTGGAAAGAAAAAAAATTGAGAAAGTTATTTTTTTTTTTCTTGTGTTTGACTTAGAGAAAATCACAAAAAAAATAAATAAATATGGATGAAAGTTAGGTGGAAAATTTGTTAGAAACAAGTGATAAAATTTTCCTCAATTCAAACAAGAGAAAAAAACTCATTTTCTCCCTACTTTTTTTTCCTTCATATATTTTTTTTTTGTTCAACTTTTTTTTTTATCAAATTTTTTAAGGATTAAAAGGAGACTTAGTGTTTGCAATCATTAGATAATTCATCGAAATAGGGCGTGCAGCTGCAAATAATAAATTTGGTAAAAATAGGCAACCTGCCTTGTTCTTTTGACCAGTCAACACTCAAGTTTTGTGTCGTTGCATCCTTTGGCCCCCATAAAAGCAACCGGCCTTATCCTTCCTCATTATTTGTCGGTTGTCACGTTGTCCTTATATATATATATATATATATATATATATATATGCACCAACAAATTCGTCTAATTTTTTTTTATACATGTCATTTTTATAAAATTTGAAAATAACTAATATATATTTTTTCAAAAATTTAGTCTCTCAAATTAGAAAAATGAAATAATATTGTGTGCTATAAATCAAAGCATATGAAGTGTGAAAGCTTTTGTTTCCAAAAAATAGAAAAAATCAATTAAAAATTCATGATAATTATTACAATTAAAAACTCATAAAATTTTTCATTGATCGCATCAATATGAGAATACTGGTTAATCTAGTTAAATACCCCGACTGCTTGAAGAAGAAAAATGATTTCCCTTTCGAATGTCATCCCTAATATTGTCTTATAAAATAAAAAGACAAATATCACCAAGCGGAGCAATTTTATAGGATGAACTTAGTGTTATTTTTACACTTTTATTCTCTTTTCATGTACTTGGGTTGAAAAATAGCTGACATATCTAGTAAAAAATCATGAATTGTCTCACTCAGTGAATATGGCAAGGTAGACTCCGTGTGTATGAGTTCATTTTGGAGTATCTTTTCATTTTAGTGGTGGCTAATTATTTATTTAGAGACAATCCTAATGAACGTCATCCTAAATAAACAATTAGTCACTTTGATAATTGCTAAAAGTCATTGTAGAAGTGTCAATCTCGTCATATTTCTTAGATATCATAAGCTCATCCAAGGCCTACTATCATACGTTTGTATCACTTTTTGGGTTTTTCATATGTAGCGGTATAGCACATAAGTGCACCCTTAACCCTTTATGGTGTTTCAAGTATATAAAATGCATATTTTAATTTTTTTTTAGGACAACATATACTCAACATATATTTCTAGTGACAACCGCACAATTTATTGTTTACAACTATTAGAAATCCCATTAGTAGTTTATGAATGAATGAGAGCTCAAAACAGGCCCTTGGAAATTCTTCAATTAGGTATGGTGAAAGTAGCTTTTGTTAAACCAGTCTCTATTCTTCTTGGCACACTTGAATAGTTCAACTTTTTTATGATATATATAACATTTTATTATTATTATTTTCCATTTTTAAGGTAAAACAATCACGCAAAAGATGAGCTAATTCCTTCGTATGGATTCATTTCACTGATGAAGCCAGTAATTGGGGTCTGGGGATCTTAGCAAGCCTTTGAGCGGCAACAAAGAAGACGAACCAAGGGAAAATGACAATGCATTTCACCAGATAGAACTACCGTAACACATCTGGCAATTACCCATAGCTACAAGCAAGTCTGAGTCTGCAATAATGCAGTACGAATAAGAATATCTAATCGTATAGAACCACCGCTAAGTAACAGAAGAATGCTCTTCCCTCGCAAATAGCTATGCCTTGTGCTTCTTCCCGTGGCTATAAAAACTTCGCTCCTATTCCCATCTCACTATCTCAGAAGCTCTTCTCCAATGCCCTTATCTTACAATTTTACAACAATAATTCGACTGTAAAATTTATAGAGTCAAGAATCTTCACCTATACTGTGTTGAATATAAACGGTATGTGCCAACCTGTGCCTGAATTGAAGAATGGATGGCTATCTAGTTTTCACTTTCACCTGCCTTTCTTGGCAAACTTGGGGTTCTTGCACATTCGGACGCTTAATGGTGTCACCTCTACAAGTTCATCTTCCTGAATGTATTCTATGCAGTCATCAAGACTATACTCCAATGCTGCATCTAGAACCACTGCATATTGACAAGATGCGGGGTTAAGAGGTTAGAATCTAAACCACCAGTGAAAGGAGTGGAAAAGGGCAATAGCTGCCCTTTCAGCATGCAATTGACCCATGAACACATTTTCTCGATAAAATGAAGGCATGTGACAAATCCACATTCCCCATATTCGATGCAAAGGTGAAGAAGGCATAGAGGCAAGCCTCCTATAATAAGACTTCAACGTGAAGCTCCCTTTAGGATTGAGATCCCGTCTGACTGAATCAAGAGAGGATTGCCCGATAAGAATCCCATTCAGCTTAATAAGCAAGCTTATAAGGGAGGCGTCATCCACTAAGGCATCACAAATAAAAATAGGTGACCAAATGCACGACCCAGATACATTGTCAACTAAGAAAAAGATACAAACAGACAAGGATCTTATCTCCCCCCCCCCCAAAAAAAAAAGAAAAAGAGAAAGAGACAAGGAACAATCAGCTAGCCTATGTAATAATCCTAAGTACTCAACCAAGAAAGCTTTGTTACCTTCAATTTTTAGCCTTAGTAGATATGGAATTTGTTTTCCATTTCAGTTTGTTCCAAGAATGATCACAAATTTCAGATATAAATGATAAGTCTTTGCCACTGCTTGAGAAGATTCTTTCCCCAGTATCAGATAGAATCCACAAGACTCCTAATTTTCCAAGTACATCCTAGGCCATTCTCCAATATGCATTAGACCCAGATTGAAGACAATTTTCCACCCACTACTCCATAGAAAAGAAGCAAAGGGAAGTTCTTTCCTTCTAGCTCGAAAATTATCAACAGAACAAATACATGAACCACCCTGCCTAACCTCAGGTATATCAACATAGGTGGAAGCTAATGATAAGATCAAATCCTTCAGCATAAAAATTTCGATAAAGTCGAAGCAGAACCAGAAGTTGACAAGATCCAATAGACCAAGGATCAGTTGCCATTAGCTGCGTCTATCTGAACTGGCAAAATTGGTGATTTCATTTCAGGGATCTTTTCTCTAAGTGGTCGTTTCATATATGGATATAAGGGTTGTTTCTCCCAAAGGGCAGATAAAATTCAACTGGCTATTATAAGCACCAAAATCCAAGAAATAGCCAAAAAGTTCTGCTCTATCCTACAATCTCACCAGCTAAGCAAAACATATGGTGCACGAGAATGGATGCAAACAGATTTAGGCAATCTTTCACGTTCATTTTTTTAAAAGTAAACAGGGTAGTGGACAAATGACAAGTTCATTTGTATTTACCTGTCTGCTCTTTGTTTGAACGGACGTTTGTTGCAGCCTTCTTCTTACACACATTTAGAGCCAAATCACCAGGCCTTTGATGAATGCCAACTATCTGGCCTTTGTAAACATCTACACCAGGCCCAACAAACATCTTGCCTCTCTCTTGTGAACTAGCAAGGGCATATGATGTTGTTGTACCATCCTCACATGCAACCTGTAGCATCAAAGTTTGGTTATGGAGTTAAAAAATGTACAAGTGCAAACAACTGCAATAGGGGTATCAGCTATGAATGGCATCCCAAAAAAATTTAGAGCCCCGAAGTTTGGGAGCCTCACTGCAAGTCAAGGATCTTCGACATAAAACAAGAGAGAGGCACAACCCCCAACCCCCCAAAACCATTGCAGGTGTAGGCACTTCAGGTGTGCGTTGATCATGCACTCTCACATCGTGTGATGTCGCATGTATGGTCGAGGTGGTGTGGTAATTACCACTTCTGTAGAGGTCCCAGTGCATGGTCATACCAGCCACATCTAGCTAGCATTTGTTTGTTTTTTGGGATGGCAGCAGCTGCTGCGCCCAATCAAAATGAACACCCACCCCCTCCAAATTGCTCTATGGCTGTCCGTCTGCTTCCATGCCATCTTTTACTAGTCAAATCTGGACCTAGCTTTCTTCCCCTCAAAAATTTTCCTAATTCCTGAGCCATAGAACTTTCCATTTGTATTAAATATGTTTTCCTACAAATTCTCTTTTAGAGAAAACATTTTAGCAAATTTCCAAAATGTAGTCCAAAGTTATAAACAGAAACAATGCAGGATAAAATAATGTCAGCTAAGGCCTTAGGAAGTCCAAAGATGGAAAGGCAGTGACTCAAAAGGCTATGATGCATTCGTTAGGTAGGCTGATGCAAAGTACTTGGCTATGCCCAAATGGAAGTTGGATGTACTATTTGTGCTTAATTGAATCTTGCTTGCTTCCACCACCCCCCTCCCCCCCCCCCTCCAAAGAAGAAATTGTTGGATGAATATAAGAGGATAAAGTAATATTGGAAGAATAAAATGGAAAGTCGAAACCAAAATGAGTACCCCAAACAGGATGTGCAGATTTGCAATGAAAAAATAGCAGTCCCAAACACTGTAGATGCTGTAAACGAGGAACAGAACAGGATCTTGCAATTGACTTTTTTAGCGAGTAAAATGCTTCAGGATAAAAGCATAACAGTAGGCTAAAAAACTGTTGCAAACATGAACAGTTATGAACACAAGAGAGTCTCCTTATGTACACCTCTCTTTGTGACTAGAATGAAGCCATTTACATCATACGCCAGGGATGAAATGATAAAGACTTACCAGTGAACCCAGATCACGGCTATTGATGTCACCAGCCCAAGGTCCGTAGCTATCAAATATTGTGTTGAGAATAGCTGTCCCACGAGAAGCAGTTAAAACTGCATTTCGCAACCCCAAAAGGCCACGTGTTGGTGTTTTATATTGCAGTACTGTTGTCCCTTCAGACCTGAGGGAAAATTGAAAGTTAGAGACAAAACAGCATTCAACAAGCATTTGCCAAATCCAGCATCAAAAAGAAAACAATCAAAAAGTTTTGGAAGCGAATAAAAACTCAATCGGCCCATTGTGTACTAATTATCAAGAATTAAGAACACCTTCTTAATAAATAAATAATGCCCAAAATCATACAAAACTTACACTAATAGGAAACAGAATGACAGATTAGCAGTGAACTAGAGAGAGCAGATATAATGGGTGGCTTATGCATTTTATGTTTTTATGCTTTTATGCTGTTTTAAGTATTTCTTTTATATCATCCTGTGTCAATCCAAATTAAAGTTACATTATAATTTTAAATTTGTGTGGATCTCTAGGAATTGACCTCTATGAGGGCCGGGATGCCTAAAGAAGTAAGGTTGCCTACATCTGAATCTTCCCAGACCCCGCTAAAAAGCGGGGTCTGCACTGAGAGTTGTTGTTGTTGTTGAATCAAGGATAGCCATGGGTATCAAGCAGCTAGAAGACTTAAAATCTATCATTCACTAGGAACCAAAACCATAAAGGACAAAAACTAATTTCATTTTGTCATATTTCAAATGCTAGTGGCACTGTGGCACATGAGTACAATGTAGAGATTACTATAATTGGAACTAAAAGACTTCCCAGTTCCCATAGCTAAGTCAAAGGAGCTCCACAACCTAGGAAAAGATTACTAGTTAAATGTAATCCCTTATAATTCCGTCTGTATCAAATTAATTTTGAAGGTTCTTTTCGTCATGAAGAAGCGCCTAAAGGACTTATAATTTTAGTTTTAAAAAGCCCACCTGAGGCACGCCTAGGCGCGCCTCGGTGTGAGGCTACCGGGTCAGCACCTCAAAGAGGATGAGGTGTGCCTCAAAGATGCGAGGTTATATCTTTCCCCTTTTCTTAGCCTTGCTTTTACCTTTTTTCTTCTTTTCCTTCCTTGGGAGCTAAAGGGTGAGCTAAACTTATACCGTAAGTACGTGCATTGGGGAACTACGATGATAAAATAACATATCTTAAGGTTATTTGCGGTGTTCGTAGTCATATTGATGTCTAATCCCATTTTTAATGGATTTATCTAACTTGTTTCTGCTAAATATACTTTGTGAAATATGAAATACTTCTAAAAAATTTTGCATAGAAGCATGCCTTGCATCCATGATGAGTGTGCCTTAGCCTCGCGCCTTGCGCCTCACACTTGGGGACCCTATGCGCCTCAATGCGCCTTACGGTTTTTAAAACTAAGCTTAAAATACATGGATGGTTGGTCATACAATTGAGCGAGGGAACTTGCCAATCATGGTTGCAAGGCTATCGCCATAAGAAATGCGTAAAGAAGCCTCTTAAATGGACCTAAGAGGCTTCATATAGAAGCAAATATTACTATAATCATTTTTAAGCTTTTAGCAAGAAGATAAATATAGCTCAAGAATTTTCAACCCCTTTGCATCGGTCAAGCCAGGTTAATTAGGACCCCTCCATTAAGGAAGTGGATCGGATCCAGTCAAGATAACCCATTAATAAAGTAGGCCAAGTTCAGGGCTTTTCATGTGAATTAATGGGTCAAGTTGGATCAGGTCGACCCAAGGTCAACACGTTTATAGCCCAAGATGCCTCCATATAACAGTCATTTTGACATACAAATTCTAGGTGATAATATTGACAAAGTTTAGCATGTAAATTAGTATCTAGACAAATTGACAAACATACACAGGAAATTAATGCCCCAAAGCAACCCATTATTAACCCAATCTTTTATTGACCCGATTCAAATGAGGCAAACCACTCAATCGATGAGTGCCTTGTACGGTTGTACCCAATCCATCGCCCACTCTTACATGCAACTTATTTTGTAGTCCGCCTCCACATGCATATTACAATACTGATCCAAAAGTCACCTCCATATGCATACTGCGATACTGATCCAAAAGTCACCTCCATATGCACATTTTTAACTGCTACAATCTGACGCTCAGAAGACTGCATAATATAATAACCTTTATGATGCAGTTTTGAATTATAAGCAGATTGCCTCAAGTAAATTTTCTACCACACAAACAATATGCTAAATAGCCAAAGTAACATAAGTAATAACTAGTAGCTAAGAAGAAAGAGATTTTTTTGGTTATTTATCAAGCAATTTCGATCAAACAAATGTGAAAAATAGCCCTATCATAAGAGCCATGCTTCTTCGTGTGACAATAGTAGGTCGAGTCTGTAGCGATTGCAATAAGGTTATTCAGAACTCTGCTCCTCGGGCAAGCCAGATCATTTCTAGAGTAATATCCATGAGAAACGGATTGGACAAATCACTCCCATACCTGCTCACGCTCCTATAAGTTTCATAATAAGAAGTCCACATGGATTCGCACTTTTGATGTCCAGAGTTGCAGAACAACCATCAGAGAAAAGGTATTAACAAATTGACAAAAGAAAATGTAAGGGAAACTAAGATAATTCACAGACCCGAAATTCCCCATGTTAAACATCTGTCCACGTCTTTTACCAAAAAGTTCAACTATAGGGCCCATATGCTCTTCGGGCACCTCCACCGTAGCGATCTGCAAAAAGAATAAATAAGATTTAACAAAATTACAAAATCAAGTTAATCCTAACCTATTTTTAGGTGTTCCGCCACATTTTCTCTTTGTTTGCTATAGCGATTACTTAGCATTTGCTTTCGACAAGGATTTCTATCAGAAGACATTAAACATATTGTTATTTATAAACTGAAACACGCACAGATTAATGCAGCAGCAGCAACAACAACAACAACTCCCAGTGTGGATCCTGCTTTCGCAGAGTCTGGGGAGATCCAAATGTAAGCAGCCTTACCTCTACCGACATCTCTGTCCGTAGAGAGGCTGATTCCACACGACTCACCAAACAAGAAGCACGGATTAATGCAGATATTATATAAAAGAAAACCCTTCCCTCTCTTTCCTTTTTACGTCCCCATGGCGCCACACAAGGGAACATGGGGACGAAAAATAGAAAATAGATAACAATTAGAAGTAAACCTTCATAATGCATCATTGCGATCTTTTTTCTCTAACTTAAAACAGTATAATGTGAAAAAAGAGCGTCTTGAAAAGGGGACCATCTGCCTCGGTTGTTTTCACACCTGCTTCCTATAGAAGCCCAAATTTGAGTCCAGGCTGCTATGTTTCCTTGGTGAAGGAATTGTGGAGTTTGACAAAAATCCACCTGGTTATTCACACAACACCACCCTCACCGCCTCACCGGGTCTGAGTCTCAGACCTCACCCTTACTTTCACATCTAGGACCCAAGGTGAAAGAACACATTCATTAATTTTTATTATAAAGATTTTTGCATTGTTTCTCTCAGAATCCTGTTATAATTTATTTTTTTTAATAAAGATAAGTTTTACTGCAAGCATACAGTTGAGCCATAGTACTTGGTGGTTGATTGACAGGGCTGGGGATGAAATTAGCCACATCAGAATCAACAAGTTAACATTATTAGCACCAATAAATAATTAAATTGACTAATAAACTACGTTAACCAATAGTTAGTAGTAATCAAAAGAAAATATCCAGCTACTGTGAATGTACCTAATCGGTCAAACTAACGATGGCTAAATTTCAATCTCCCTAGGGTAAAAACTGAAAGGGAACAAGTGATTGATTACCTCAAAAGGTTCAAGTAATTTGTCATCCACCTTTTTGCTGATTACTTTCGGCGGACCAACCATAAACTCATATCCTTCCCTTCGCCTACATCACAGCCCATGAGCCCAGTATCCAAGTTAAGTGCCACTGGTAAATTAATAGAAAATGAAAAATATACCTATATAACCATCTTACATGTTCTCTATCAATATTGTGATGTGCAAAGTACCCCGACCACTGACAATGAAGGTATCTGAGGTTTCCCCATCTTCCACTCTCATTGCCAAGTTTCTTTCAAGCTCACGATACAGACGATCTCTGAGTTTTCCACTAGTTACATATTTTCCCTGGGAAGAAAGATAACAATTTTATGTGAAAACCCAGTGTAAATGTTAGAAATTTCAAGCACTGCTCCAAATCCGCCTGGCATGTAGTTGTGTGGAACAATTAGTAGCAGATCACCATTACAGAAAAGAGAAAAGCAAATAGGGATGAAAGATCTATATAATCTATATACGGGCTTCTTGCTTATCAATGATCTTGTCCTTCAACTGGCCATACAACATGGTTGATTCAAGCAAATAACCTATATGCAGAGATCATTGTCTATCTATCTCATTTAGTTAATACATATAAGAAAGAGATCTAAAAAGTTGGTGAAATACAAATACACTCATCTATTTTGCAGGTATATATCACCCTTCTGGGAAGATTTTTTCTCTGGAACACAGTTAACTACATACCTCACGGCCCACAAATGGAGAAGTATTGATTGAGAATGACATTTTGACAGTTGGCTCTTCAACCCTTATTGCAGGTAATGGCATCCCAAAAGCTTTATCAGCAATTGTCTCTCCAATCTACGCAAGGAAGAAAAAGTAGCAATTCAACTCAAACAAGTGTGTCCCAAGGAAGAACAAGTGCCACAATATAGCAGAACTAAGCGCAACCAACAGAAATCTTACATGAAGATCCGCAATGCCGGAAACAGCACATATGTCTCCTGCTTCTACAGACTCGGCAGGAACCCTACTGAATTTCTCATATACGAATAGCTCACTTATCCTTCCGTATCGGCATGCATCTTCTGATGTGCAAACCTGAATATAAAAATACTGCGCTTAGGGGTTTTTTTTTTTTGGGGGCCAAGGGAGGGGCCTCAAGAATTTTCAAATTATTAGGGAGCAAAGCAGTAAGGACAAAAACACTAAAACAACATGTGAACTGAACGCAGAGCCTTCCAGCAATCCAAGGGATGTATGTACTACATCCAAATAGACTGAGAATAGTATGCCAGCATGAAAACACACCCAAAAAAATGTGCAATAGGCCACTATGCGAATCACAAAGGACATTTTGGATAAGCTATTAGTAAGAATCCCCTCGCTTTCATTGTAAGTGTCCCAGTTTAAGAAATAAAAGTAACCATGTTTTACTGGAAAACCGTGTCAATGCACACAGCAATGATAGACATCTAGGATGTTTAGTTTGAAGGCAACTGAAATAGAAAGAGGACAATGACTCTGAGACAGATGATTACGCTTCTCAAATTGGTAGCTATTAATCACACAGACGAGTCCAGAGAGCACTCTAAGTGGCCCAGCTTGTCTAACAGTAAAGTGTATTAGATAGAGCCACCAAAAACAAAAGATGCTATTTCCAGGACCACAGTAAATAACTGGAGTAAGCAGGGCCTCAGGGATGATGGCCATCCTCTATCCTTTTTTCAACTTTTTAAACTAGAATTATGAAATCCCATTGCGCTTCTCTTTTGATGGCAGATTGATAGAACTTGTTTCTGCACCATGAATCACCAAATCAAAAGTAACCCAATAGTTTGGCAGCCAGAAGTTAACACTAGAAAAAGCTCGCAATACTAGTTAGCGGACTAAACATCAACTGCATAGATGAATGGCTGCCAGGAATGACAATTCTATTTCTAGATGCACCGAAAACACAGAATTCAATGTGAGGCAGGTAACATGTGAAACTCGTTAAAACTTACCTTGACATCCATTCCCCTTTCAAGAACACCAGCATGCAAGCGTCCAATGGCTATCCTCCCTTTGTGTTCATCGTACTCTATGCTTGTAACCTATTCATGGATAAGAAAGTATTCGTAATGTGAGTTACAATAGTATTAACAAAAAGAAGTTAATGGAAAGAAAAATGGAATGACAATAGGACACGACTACTAACAATTCATAATGAAGGTGATAATGCACTAAGACCTAAAAGCAATTGTGTTAATAGCCAACAGCCATACAACAAAATGAAGCACAAAAGATGGCCAACCGATTCTATTTCATAATGCTGCTAAGTTTGATTCTCCATTCAAACTATCTGCATGCATTTAAGGTTTCCTTTTACTAACCCAACCTCTCAGCAAAGTAATAAACAGTACTAATCACCAGAATTAATTATACTTACAGATAGATCCATTTTTAGATGTCCCTCCAAGTAGAGCTGATCAATGTTTGGTTCAGGCAGCTTAAGGCCAAGTCAAGAAGGGGAGTTTGGTCATATTTTCCCAACCCTAGCCCAATCCTACAGAAATTAGTATATACCTAACCCAAGACCAAACAGTACAGGTATCTGTCAGGTCACCGGCCAGACCTGACCCTATAAGTTGGGGGGGGGGGGGGGGGACACACACACACACACACAGAGAGAGCGAGAGAGAGAGAATCCGAGCAAAATTCCAATATGCAATAATCATTGATTCACTTACAACAGTGTCGTTGAAGCCAATTATCAGCTAGCTTTTCTTTTTTCTTTTCGTGAAAACTAACTACAACTGTAATAATTTCACGATGACCAGAATAACACTGATGTTGAAATACACACCAATCAGCTCAACTAGTTAACTTTTCCCCTAAAAATAACTTGAACCTAATGCATTTCTCTATCCGTTTATTTGCTCCTGATAATGCTTCCAAAAGAAGCTTGTGCATAAGGCTACATCAACAGTCTTGTATGATTTTTTCAACGGCTCAACACACCTATACCAATAAGATCACAAGTTCACAAGAATCACTTAATACAATAAAGCAAGAAGCAGATTTAAGGGACCACCACTGACAAGCATTTGCAAGGCGCCAGCTCTGTCGATGCGTGGACCAGGAATGCATCGGATTATAGACTCAAAAAGCGGCCCAAGATCATCTGCTAGTTTGTCGGAAGAGAGTCCAGCCTTTCCATTAATGCCACTAGCATATATCACTTGGAAATCACACTTCACACAAAAGAAACAACAGCAAATGTTGGATCAGTCTAAGGACAGTACCTAGATAAAACTGAAAAAATCACCACATTTATAAGAAAAATCCACGAGATTTTTTGCAATTTTTAGTGCTCACAATCTTTACAATTACCCTAGGACAAGGGTCCTTTACAAGTCGAAAACCAAAATAAAAAATATATCCCACCATAGTTGCACATGTGATTTCAGGTACTCGGATTAGATCCCCTAACATTTCTATGCATGGACATATTTGGACCACCCTTCAACAAATGTGCATTAAGATAATCCAAGATGAATTCTAAAACTCTTAAGAAAAATTACATGGCAATTACAATCAGAGAAATACCTGCTCATCTGAAGCATTCAACTCAATGAACAGCTCAAAAGTGGAATTGATGACACAATCTGGACGAGCAGAAGGCCTGTCTACCTTATTAACCACAACCACAACAGCATGTCCAAATTCCAGAGCCTTCTTTAGTACAAATCTGGTTTGTGGCATAGGACCCTCCACAGAATCTACCTGCAAAGTGGGAAAAAACAGACACATTAATCAAAGCAACTCCCAGGAAACTACCATCTAGCATAGTAATGGATTCAAGGATAAAGGAAGGAAGAGCATTCCAATATCAATTGGTAAAATGAAAGATTATTAACCAAGGGTCCTCATTCAGCACTAACACAGAAGAATCAGATCTGCGTACCATTGAACTTTTAATTTTTTTCTTTTCAAAATGTCATTGAACATTTTTCGGCTCATTTGTGCCACTATTACGAAAGATTTTCTTCAAAACGGTATTGTTGACCAGTAACAGCAGCCTAGCAGGTTAACCCCTTTTTTTCTTTTTTTTTTTTATTTTGAGGGTGGAAAATCTTTAAATCAACATTAATAATTAGAATGAGAAAAATCAACGAAAAAAGGAAGAAAATTGATAAACGAATGCTAAAATAAATCAGAAAAAAATTAAAAAGATACATATTTTTGAGATTAGGCTAATTAAAAAAAAAAAAAACATATTTCAGCCTCCAACAAGAAAAGATAAGAGAACTTAAAAAATCTGAAATTAAAACAGGGAAATTATTTTTTCTTTAGGATAAGAATATAAGAAAATAGATTTCATCTGAAATCTGAAAAATGAGAAAGTAAATGAAATATATTATCAAAATTATTAAAATTACAAAAGGTGAAAACAAAAGGAAAACTTCTGCCTCCATCCCACCTACCCACCACCCAGCAAACTCACAGCTGCTACTGGATTGCCCAGTGTGGGGACCATAGTTACAGTGATCCCTCTATACCCCCGTGATCCCCGTTCTGAGGTCAAGCAATCCAGAGCCTAAACTAAACTAAATTTGTCGAATAAGTAGGTATCCAGGTTCCAGACTAAGTGATCCAGGAAGCATTGCTGGCAACTATGGTGGGACACCAGAGGTCGCTGTCCGTTGGGGAACCCAGTGGGGGCCACCACGCATAGCACTGCCAAACGTACAGACTAACACTAACACACTAGGAAAATCAAAATACGGGAGGAAAGTAATAGACACAGATCCTTTAGAATTAATCAATGTGAAGTTTTGAGTGCTGTATAGATCATTAAAAATTTGAAGACAAATCAACTACATTCATTGAGGTACTTAAGGAATTTCAACAGAAACAGCAGCCGTACAAATAGAACAGGTGACGCTTTTTCGGCACATCTTAGTGTACTTTCAATGGATCAACCTGTATCGAATCTCTAGCAGGCCAGAAACAAAAGTTCATTATCGCATTCAGGAGGCTAAAGCGGGCAGGCATCAATGATTTAAATATAGAGTAAGGCTCCATAAAACCTTGCTACATATGATATATTGAAATATTATACATATGGAATAGTTCCTCACAAAGTCAAACTTCTTTAAGAGTCATTTCCACAACCCTACCATCTTGTTCATCCCACAGGCATGACATGCAACATAAAATTGATGATTTAGCAAGCAGTGCAGCCAAGAACAGAATGCTATTGGGAAGTTTTCGTACAAAAGCCCGGAAAATACAAACCAAGAACAGAGGTACAAATTAACCAAAAAAAAAAGGGAAAGAAACACTTAAAAAGGATTTTAGAGTTGCACCACTAAAAGAACTCCGTCAACCATATTGAGAATACGCTCCACTTCACCTCCAAAGTCAGAATGTCCCGGAGTGTCTATGATGTTGATTTTTGTGTCCTTGTAAGAGATTGATGTGTTCTTACTCAAAATTGTAATTCCCCTTTCGCGTTCAAGATCATTAGAGTCCATTATTCTCTCTTGCACAAACTGATTGTCACGAAACACCTGCACCAGGTGGTAAACAAAGAGCATAAGTAAAATTAATTTGTCCATACAAATTGATGCTGTTAAGATCAATTATTACAGTTTGCCAATAATGTGATGGTTTCCATAAACAACAATGTCAGATTTCAAGGTGCACACAAATATGCTCCATGAAATATAAGTCAATTTACAATAGAGAATATCTCAAAGCAACATAATCATTATAATTAAGTATTAAGATATGCATTGTGTTATAGCAATCCACGTAATTCCGAACAGTCCAGGAATTCTAGCATAAACAGTCTTGTCAATATCTTCAAGAAAAGCCGCATTGGCTTTATAAGCTGAGGAAGGCAAATCAATTCAAATAAAATCAATACCCTGAAGACCTACTTTACGGGAGGATCAAATTTATAGAGTCCTGACCATGAATGATCCATGGATGACCCTCTGGATTGCCCAAAAAAAGTGGACACAAATTGGAAAGGCAATAAGAACAATGTTTACACAAGAAAATGTTGTAACTTGTAACCAAGGTCTCTGATGAGCCTCCCTGTCTTACATTATCTACTTACCTCTGATTGCTTTGATAGGGACATTTATACTTACCTATAATACAATCATAAAACCAAACTACATTAAAAATAGCGTAGTCCCACGCATGAATTCTAATGTTTGTGACTTTTGCCCTTTCACTATTGCAATAAGGCATGATAAATCATCTGTAGTGCATAGTTTGGCTTATCCTTGGGCTCACCTTTGCTTGCTTAAGCATTGCATCAACTAGAGTTGTTTTTCCATGGTCTACATGAGCAACAATTGCTATGTTTCTGATGTCATTTCTCCTCGTCAACTGGCTCTTTTTATCTAGGCAAGTATTAACCAAAAAAAAAACAAATTACTGATCCAAATTACAACAACAAAAAAAAAAGCCAAGGTACAGTGCAGATAAATTCATAGCTTAAGCATAGCCATAATTAGAGCTTCCTCTTCACAGACACACCACATAGATGAACAGAAACCAGCTTTGCCCAATTTATGGTAATTTTGACAATCCCATAATACGAGGCATGCAAGTTTGATTCTGGGGCAGGGACAGGACGACAATGCCATAGATGTTATACTTATTTTTATCTTTATATGTAGCACGATATGTTCCTGTCAACTGTATTTCCTTTTGGATTTGTGAAAAATTCCTAGTGAAACACCAACTTATTATCATGTTCTTATCATGGCATATCACAAGGGCATACCTATGTCAACATGCATGAAATTGTGTACTATCCACTATCAATGTAGAACTTCTAAGTAGCACCAAGCCAAGGCTGAACCTCAACTTTCCCAGAATTTTACAACTAATTTCCACATTTCTATTACATTCATTACCACAACCACAAGATGCTTTTAAAATGCCATAAAAACTCCTAGAAGTCACCAATAAGTATGAAAGACATTCCAATATTAATGCTTATACTATACCAATAATATCTCTATATCGAAAATGCATCTTCGAGAGTAATTCTGATTAGAAACTGCTCCTATGATTGCTCAGTAGCAAGGTAGCACATAAGTATCCACATAACCTGCACTGGAGGGATACATGCAGGCATGTCGCAGTCTCCAAGCGCGTTGTCTTTACTACAATCTAAAAAGCAATCGCAAAAAAGAAAAATAAAAAAAAATCCTAACTAATCAATTTACGCAATTCCACAAAGAGGCATAATCCGATTCCCAGCCCCAAGCAAAACCAATCAAATCGATCAAATTCAAGCTGCTCCAGAAGTTAATCCTCCGACCATATGACACCAAAAAAACAAGCCACATCAATCATTCCAAAGCCCTAGATTGCATAGAAGCTCATTAAAAACAACTAAAATCCAACACTCTTCCAAATCAAAATACAAAGTCGAATTACCAGCAGATGAAGCAGCAGTAGTTCCAGAAACAGAGCACCGGATTGAAGTTGAACCTCGAGGTAAACGCCGTCGAACCGCATAACTCGACAACTTCTTCGCCACTGGAGCAGCAGCCGATAAGCTTCCACAACCAAGAAATTGGTTCGGCATCAACGAAGAGAGTGAAGCAACCTTGGCAGTCTTCGAAGAAAAAGAAAAATTAGGGTTTCTGGAGAGAGAAAATGCCGAAGTGCTGTGGTTGCAGAAGCTAATTGCAGTCTCCATTGTTTCACTAATCAGTATTCTCTCTCCTCGGGGGCTGCCGAGTTTTAGAGAGAGAACGGTGAGAAGGAAAAATGGAGGGAGGGAAGCAGGAGAGAAAGAGAGGGGTGGGAAGGCTTTTTGTATGGGGCTTGTGGTTGCGTTATCTTCTTGTGAGCGGCCTTGGCGAACTGAAGGAGTTCACTTCCTACTGGCCACATAGGCCTAACTTGCCTTCAGTAATTCCCATGTACCTATCTATATATATACTTATACAAGATAATATATACTTTATTTTACAAATTCTTAGATACAAATGTATATATTCTAGCATGGTACACATTTTTTTATATAGGTGTATACATAGTTAGGTACATGGGTATGTACCATAGAATTTTTGAACTTGTTTGTGGGCGTCTGGCGTCCCTCTTCTTCACTTTTTTTTTAAAAACAAAATGAAAGAAGCTTTGCTGACGTAAGCAAATCGTTGCCTAACACGTTGAACTGGGGCCAGTTTACTGTAATGGGAATAATCCATGGATCTACTATTGGGGGAATATCATATAAATAATAACTAAGGTCTTATTTTCTTCGACTTATTTTGTCTGAATTTGTTCTGAAATGAACTTATTTTGAATTTATTCTGAATTTATTTGCAGAACTTGTTCTGAACTTATTTACCGAACTTGTTCTGAATTTATTTGCTGAATTGATTCTAAATTGAATTTATTCTGAACTTATTAAGGACTAATTTCTGAACTTAGGTCATGTTCCCTTCGATTTACTTTTAGCTATACTATCCTTTTAGTTATACTGAATGCCAACATCAACTTAACCTGTGGCACGTTTTTGTACAAGGGTTGCATGAGAACGACCATTGTCGTTGACATGGTAAAAGGATGTCTCCTTAAACTTGGGCCTGCAGATTACTGTGAATCCTCCTCTAGTGTGATCAGTTCTTGTGAGAAGTCATAATTAGTTGCACTTCCACATTCATTGGTTACATTATTTGATCTGTGGCTTTATTGTTGGCATATTTTCTGTATGCACATGCTTGAAGCCTTTGTCATGGCAAGCTCAATTGGTCCCGAATTCTTTTTTGAGTTGTGTGAGTGTAAAATCAACAACATTTGTTGTTAGGGCTTTTTTATTTTTAAATTTTAAGTCAGTGCAACATTATCAATGTGTCCATGAACAGTCTGTTATAACCCACATCTATTTTTTGCTAATGTTGTTAGCAAGCAGGTGAAATCTTTATACTTTGACTAGCCTTTCCTCTTGTAATGATAACTATTTTTCTGTGCATGAGGTTTTAGATAATTGGATTTCTTATGATGAGATGAATTCAATCAATCTCTTACTACCCAAGTTCTTATATGAAAAGGGTTCTATTCCATGACATAGGCCTCAGAAGTTTTTGTTTTGATTTCATGGAAAGAGCTCAAATCCTTAGGTTTCCAATGAAAGATGGATACAACATTTGAGAAATATTTCAAAGTAAATGTGATACATGGGGTGTTTACTAAACAACCAACAGGTATTGGCTATTTGCACTGATCTACAGTAAATACACTAACAAAATTACCATTGGATTTACGCTAGCATGCCATGCCATAATTAAATGCAAAGTATTACCATGAAAATATGAGTTTTACTCGAGTTTTGATTTGATTACTTACCTAATAGATTTATCAATTTAAATCAAGAAGGAAGAATATGTCAAAATGGCGTTGAATTCTGTAGTTTCTTTTACTTGATGTAGTCTAAATTCTCTCTCTAAACATTTCTTTTTGCAAATTTTTGAAAAATGCAGACAAAATTAACAATGAAGAAAGTGCAATAATTGATTCCATCCCTTTCAGAACTATCATTTGAAATGATATGGGAAATCATGTGTAGGCTCTTAATTCAGACATGCCTAAGGTGTAAGCTTGTTTGTAAAGATTGGTATAACATCATAAGTAGTTTGCATTTTTCTTATTTGCGACTTTCTTGTTGTTCCCTTTGTGTGACTGTAATAAACGCTGATTTGCGACTTTCATATATTTCCCCTCATGTGACTCTAGTAATGAAATCTTGGTTTCCAAACAGAACAATAATGAGATCTCGGTTTCCAAACGGAAAACTAAATTCATGATGTTGGAGCTGGACAAAGAGTCTAGCAATAAGGACCAAATGGACAAAATCAGGGTTGATGTTGATTCTCTGATCACATTTAAAGTGAATTTGTGTCCCTAGTTGCCAACCTTCATTTGTCAATGTGTGCAACAAGCTCGTTTGTTTACGTACTTATAGAAAATTGGCTCGCTATGACATTTGCAACTTTCTCACAAACCGATTTTTTTGCAATTGAGCAATCTCGACCACGCTCTCTTGCTCTTTACAGAGACGTGTTAGGGTCTTATGTTGTGAATGTGGATCCCATCTAGGCATGGCTTGTGAAGATCAAAATGTAACGAGTCTTATCCCTAGGAGTAAAAAGGTTTGCTTAGAGAAGTTTTGCACTTTGACCCAGTAATATAAAATTTTGAGGATCTTTGAAACCCACAGTCATGAGTTTGTGGCAAAAGTACTCACTATGGGCTCTAATAAATAGAGGCGGATTGGTGATGCACAAAAATATGGGTGCCACTTTCAAGCTTTTATAAATGACTCATTTCATTGGTTTGGTGATTAGGACAGGGAGTGCAAGATGTGGGCATTTCATTTTGCAACCGAAAATTTTTCACATATTCTGTCTTTTGATAGATTTGAAGTGAGATATCATGCTACGTTGACATTGTTTGATTCTTGCTTGTGTGTTTACTGTCTTTGTGAGGATATTTCTAAGAGTGAGATTTTGCCCATGAAGGAGTATAGCGCAGTTCATTCTTAGGTTAAGGCAACTTGTCATACATGTACAAAGTACCATGTCAGCTAAGCCC
The DNA here is from genome assembly GCA_017589665.1 of Selenicereus undatus. Lineage (NCBI taxonomy): Eukaryota > Viridiplantae > Streptophyta > Magnoliopsida > Caryophyllales > Cactaceae > Selenicereus > Selenicereus undatus. The sequence continues at coordinate 80,471,939 of JACYFF010003369.1, forward strand.
CTTTATACCTCTTGTGCAAACGGACCGTAAGCTGATAGTAATAAACCATCTTAACTCTTAGCACTCCTTGATCCATGTACAGGAACACACAAAGAAATTAAGATTGATGGGCCTTTTGGTATTAAAAAACTAAAGGCATGCGATGCATATCTTTTCGTGGGGAGTAAAACTTACGTGTTCAAATATCTTATGCGCCAAACGATGAATGATAAAATTTCTGTGTAAGGACTCAGGTGGACTTGTACATTCATTCACTACTTGATCGATGACTTTGTTGTTGACATATTTTGTGTGCGCGTATAAGTGAACGCGTGAAGCCTTTATTTTAACAACTCAATCGGTTTAGAATTGTTTTTTTGAGCCCAACGTATGGAATCATTCCATGGCATAGGCCTCATAATTTCTTATTGTGATTTCGGGGAAAGGGCTCCAGTCTCAAATTTTCAATCAAATAGACATATGATCCCGTCAGACTTCTTTGAAGTAAATACTATATATATATATACATATATATATAAATATATATATATATATATATATATATATATATATATATATATATAACAAGAAAACTCTTAAGAGAGAGAGAGAGTGAGAATTCGGTAAGGGCTATGAAATTTCCCAAATGAAAAAAGCACCAGATCCTTCTAAAGACCTATCCCTTGCCCACTTGCTGCCCACCTTCAATGAATCCCAGGCCCTGTTTGCCTTTCTGTCCCATCATCTTCCTCCCATCTGCCCTACAGCTCCTCCTCTACCTTTCCAGTCCTATCTAATTAAGCATCTTCATCATCACCTCCCCAGGCTTCACCTGTTCGCTTCCTGGGCAATTCAACCTTCATTTATTACAACTTATACAGATAAACCAGTCTTCATTACCAAATCTGGAATCGGACCCCCTCAAGTGTTCGGATCTGAGTACAAATCCACTCCTGATGGGGTGCCCCAACCCATATACCACCAGGGCATTAAGTATCGAACCACCCCTCATCGGCTTTTCCAGACTAAGTTGTCATCCATCTCCTGATACAATTACCCTACGATTCGCATAATTATCCCTCGATCTGTAGAGTATCGAGTGCTTCACTATAGCGAGCTTGACTTTGCACACCCATTACCTTGCACCATCAAGGAAAGGGCGCTAGGGCTGTCAAATCCAACGGTGGATGTACATCCCATCAATCTTACCATTAATGGAGTTCCTACCTACTCAGGCGACCTTAACCCACCTTTTGGTGGATGGGTGAGGAGTGCTAAAGCTGGCCGTTTCTGGACTGGATCGTGGACGGTGAAGAGGGACGTTGAGTCCAGCTGGAGGACACCGTCTCTAGGTGTGTCTATTCCCCTCTCTCTCCTTTCTCATTTATTCCTCTATTTCTATAATCATTGTCCTTGGATTTGCTCTCTGCAAACTCCAATTGCCCTGATTAAGCACAGATTTAACGAAATCAGGAACTTCAATGGCCATGTCAGAACGAGTGTGCTTGCCCCCTGGGATCAAAAAATTTTCCCATCAAGTGTGTCTGTTCTTAGTGTTCTTTTACGCATTTATGATTGGATCCCTGTTAGTGGTAGTGTGGCTTGCATTCGGCTATTTATACGGGGTCCTGCTATTAGGCTTCATCACCCCATTTTGCGTTGTGTTTACCGTTGCATTTGTCTTCTATTTTCTATGTCTGCACCATCTCCTACTTTCCCCCTATCCTTTAATAGTAACTTTGATGGTGGTACTAACTTGCATGACTCTGTTTCCTCTAATAATCCTACTGCCCAACCTCCAGTCACACTTATGCTGGATGGAAGTCAACCTCACCATCATAGCAACACCCCTCAATCCCAGCAGACTTGCTACTCCGATGCCCTCAAATTCGGAGTGGGAAGCCATGGTAGTCCTCACCAGTGCCCAACTCAGCCAGAACCTAGTACTCAATTTCGAACAAATTCACCTCCAAGGAACATTTCAATAGGTGACTCCTCTAATCCAGGCCCCAAATCCAATTCCCATCCTACTCTTGTCAAGGCCCTGCACTCTACTGAGGAACTTAGTGCTTGCTGCCTTTTGGGAAAAATTTGGGGGGAGCCTATGCCTATCCCTGCTATTATTCATCGCACTCGCAATGAATGGAAGTTTGTTAAAGGTCAGACTAAATTCATTGATCTGGGCAATGACTAGCTCTTAATTAGGTTTGGTAACTGTCAGGATAAGATGTTGGTGTTCGAACAACGACCATGGTTTGTCAATGGCCTTAACTTTGTAATCACTCCTTGGGTCCCTTTCTTTGATCCTTACCACTCCATAACCACCGGAGTTGATCAATGGGTCAGAATTCCTCGACTACCATAGGAATTCTGGGACCTAGAATGCTTGAAGGACTTGTTACATCATGTGGGTACTTTGGTTAGGGTTGACCAGAACACTATCCTCCGCCTAAAAAGAAAGTTTGCCCGTGTCTGTGTCAATATTGACATCATCAAACCACTTTCTGGCAGCATAACCATCACAAAAGGAGTGATGACCATGAGGGTCCCTATCATCTATGAGGGACTCCATGAGGTTTGCCCCTTTTGTGGTGGTGACTCCCACTAACTTTAGTTGTGCCCTAAATTGCCAACAACCAAAAAAATTGAAGTGCTTGTTGAGAAGTTTGACACCCAAGGGTTCTCTCATGCCAACAAAACCCTCCCGGTTGATTCGCCAAGCCACCCGTCTCATTCCGAGAATTGGGTCACTGTTGCTCCAAAAAAAAAGAGTCAAGTCTAGATCAATCCTCGTACTTTCAGATCCACCAATTGACCCTGCCAATCCCACAAGCAAGGATTTCCTGGACCCGGTCCATCATCCCCACCCTACTGAACCCACTACTACTCATCCTCCTCCCAATGCTGTAGGTATTTTTGGGTATCCCACTCACCCAACAACGCCCTTTAACATTCCTAACCCCGCACCCACCAATCCGGATGACACTAGTCTGGCTAACATGAATGTTATGCTGGAAGATCCTCTTACCAATGACGATTTCTTTAAGGATGGCGATGAGGGTATGAATGAGGACGAGAATGCTGACATGTATCTGAACCTATAGAATATTGAAGACATTGAGATGTCTTCGGACTCCTCTAAAAGGAAAAGAGGTGAGGATGGGGAGGAAGCTACCTCCAAAGCCATCTAGTTCATGCATCTCTGTTTTTAATGGTTTTTTTGGATAAAAGTATCTGGGCACTCCATATTAGCAAGGGGCCGCATCCTTTGTCACCCCCACAATCCTTTTATTTCATTATTTCATTTTCTGTTTTTAGTGGCCCTATAACTACTATCAAGGGGCAAGTAGCGTTCATGTTAGGTGGGAGGACCCATTCCCATGAACCGTGTTTAGAGGTCTGGGCATTTATATGTTATCTATGGCCCAAGCGTATCCCTATGTTGTTTAGTCAGGGCATTGTATTTTCCAGGGGTGGAAGGTGTTTATTTTGGTGTACGTTTTGGATCCCCCTTTTTCTTACTCTGAATGATAATTGTTTGAATTGCCTTTTTTTGGGTGTTATTCTAGGAATGGTTCTTGGCCCCAAGCGCATTGTATCTGCCCCTCTGACTTATATATCATCTGATCATATATTAATAGGTAGATGTTGGTTAGTGCTGAAGCCAAGTATAAACACCAGAGTTACCCCTTGGGGCGAGCAGCCTGGGAATACAATTTTGAGGCATAGACCCCCACCTAAGGAACTGTCAATGATGAAAAACCTTTATGAGACAATGACATACATTTTGCCCTATTTTTTAATTTTCCTTTCTTGGATGTGCTCACAGTTTGATCAATTGTGCTTTCCCAGATTTGGAGACAGTATGTGTAACACGCAGGTTTGTGCGGGTATTTCCAGTGAAGTCGCAAGCTTCACTGTAAATTGCCTTTTGTTTTTATGGTGAGTGAGATACAAGATGGGCATCCCCCTTCTTGTACTTCCAAGACCCAGCTATAGAATGCCTTCGGGCTCAGAACAATTTATTTATTAAGCTTACCCAGTTATAATAGTTGTGCGGGTATTTCCAGTGAAGTCGCAAGCTTCACTGTAAATTGCCTTTTGTTTTTATGGTGAGTGAGATACAAGATGGGCATCCCCCTTCTTGTATTTCCAAGACCCGGCTATAGAATGCCTTCGGGCTCAGAACAATTTATTTATTAAGCTTACCCAGTTATAATAACTGTGTCTGGCGCTATCTTCTTAGCCAGAATGATGTAATTAGAGGATGGCTGCTAAACTATTCTTATATAGTAGCTTTTTTTGCTAATTATCTGTCTCCCCCCCAACGAACAAAGATTAGCACGCTTGTATCATTTATGCTCTAAGGAAAGCCCCCTCGCTGCCTATCGTGTCTATATTTTAGCAAATGGGATGACAGAATTCATCACATGCATAGCTCTACAGGGCTTAAAAGACTTTAGCTGGAATCCAGAAACGATAATTCAACTATCATCTCTCTCATGAAAGTTATTAGCTAGAATGTGCAAGGTGCGCAAAAACTGCAAGTCACTTAGGAAGTGCGATTCTTTGTTAAAAGCCATAACCCGGACATCATTTTTTTACTCGAAACTATGGTTAATGATCAAAATATTATGAAGATCCTTCCACAATTAGGATTTGAGCACTATGACTACGTATTACCCCATAATCACTCTGGCGGATTCGCCGTTCTATGGAATAATGACAATATTCATGCTTCTGTCCTTAGTAAGTAATCGCGAGCCATTCATCTACTTGTACACGACCCCGATTTAGCTAAAAATGCTATCATATCAGGGATGTATTCCCCAGCGCAATCCATTCAGAAGGATCTCTTCTGGAACCACCTAATGGACTTACACCACACTTTTGATCTTCCGTGGTGTCTCATGGGCGACTTTAATGAAATTGCTAATCCGCTTGAAAAAAGGGGAGGCCAGGTCCTGAATGAAACCAACAACCAAAGACTTAATTCTTTTCATCGTAATATTAATGGAGAATCAGTCCATGTAAATGGGCAGCAATTTACGTGGAAAAAGAAACTGCATGCTCATTTAATTTATGAACGCCTTGACAGAACAATTGTCAGGAAGGACTGGTCAGAGATTTATCCAAATGCTTATGAAACACATGGTAGCTTTACATGTTCAGATCATTGCCCTGTCATACTATCGACTAAACCTCCGCATCATTTTACGAAAGCATTTCCCTTTCGGTTCCACAACTATTGGTGCAAATACCAACAACTTGACACCTTAGTTAAAAAGCACTGGCCTATTCAGGCTAGAGGTTCCTATATGTTTAAATTGACAAAAAAGCTTAAGACGCTGAAACACGAAATCAAAGACTGAGCCAAAAAGCAATTCGGGAACGTTAATGAGAAACTGGCAAAAAATACGGCAAAAATTGATTATGTCGAGGATAAGCTTCTTTGTGACCCTACAAGCCATAGGCTAAATTCTTGGATTAAACTTTTGATTAAGCAACGAGAGAAAATAATGTTATTCAATCAAAAATATTGGGGCAAACTTAGCAGAAAAGAATGGCTGATTAACAGAGAGAGAAATTCCAAATTCTTCTAATGAAATGCCAATGCCAGACGTAAACACAAAAGTATACTCAAACTTAAAGACAGTTGTGGTGTTTGGGTCACAAACGAAAAGGATATAGCCAACAAGTTCATTCGAGATTACTCGCATCGTTTTAAATCTGCACACAATAGCAGCAGAAGTCTATCCCATCTAGGCCTGACACATCAAATAACTGAGGCTGAGAACGCAGAACTTATCCAGATCCCATACATTAATGAGGTTAAACAGGCCCTTTTTAGTATTGACTCTTCTAAAACTCTAGGTCCCGATGGATTCGGTGCAGGTTTTTTCAAACATTATTGGAATTTCATTAAAAATGATCTGGTCAATTGTATATGTGAATTCTTCAAGAATAGGACCATTCTTAAAGAAATCAACCATACATTCATCATGCTAATCCCAACAGTAAGTACGCCAACTCAAACGCACCAATTTAGACCTATTAGCCTGTGTTCAACAGTCTACAAAATCATTTCAAAGATTCTAGTCAATAGGCTCATACCGCTATTGGGTAAAATCATCTCACCCATGCAAAGCGCATTTATTCCGGGAAGATCAATCCATGACAATATTTTACTAACACACGAGATCATGCACAAATTCAAGAATAATTCTAGCAAAACAGCATGGACAGCCATCAAACTAGATATGGAAAAAGCTTATGACAGACTAGAATGGGATTTCATCCTTAAATGCTTCCAAGACATGGGTTTCCACCCAACTTGGATTTAATGGGTTATGGCAGCTATATCGTCGGTATCCTACTCCCTCATAATTAATGACACTCCCAATGGGTTCATTCTTCCCTCAAGAGGGATCCGACAAGGTGATCCGTTATCTCCATATATGTTTATTATATGCATGGAAGTACTCGAGCAAGTCTCCTAAAAGAAGCCTCTTCCCCTAAGTTAGGGATAGGTATCAAAATTTGTCCAAAAGCCTCAATTATTCCATGTCTACTCTTTGCAAATGACTGCCTCCTCTTTTGTAAAGCCCGACAAGAAAGCTGCATTCGACTTAAAAATATGCTCGAATCTTTTTGTAATAATTCAAGACAACTTATCAATTTTTTTCACAAGTATTCTCTGACATTCTCCCGCAACACCTCTAATTTACAGAAACAAGTAGTAACAGACATTTTTAATATTAGGCACACAGATGGCTAGGGAAGTACCTCGGCTGCCCAGTATTTCAAAGCAAACCTTCCAGAACTACCTTCCAAGAAATCCTTAGTAGAGCAACAGATAAACTTAATGGTTGGAAGGCTAATTGTTTATCCAAAGTAGGACGAACCATCTTAATTCAATCTCATCTAGAATCCTTGTCGGCGCATACTATGCAATGTTTCCATCTCCCTAAACATACGACAGACCATATTGACAAAATTAATCGACACTTTTTTTGGAAAAAATCTAATACAGAAAAAGGTTTTCCATTGATAGCATGGGAGAAAATATGCATGCCGAAAACTAAAGGTGGGCTAGGACTACGGTATATAGATGTAGTTAACAAAGCTTTCCAATGTAAATTAGCCTGGAAAGTTCTCACCAATGACGACAAATTATGGACCCAGGCTATGAAAACAAAATACCTCAAGAATAATTCTAATTTCTTCACCTATAGAACCAAAACCACGGACTCTCCAGTCTGGAAAAGTATTGCCAAAACTAAGGATCTAATAAGATCAGGACTCATCTGGAAGATAGGAAGAGGGGATACAATCTCCTTCTGGTACGATCATTGGCTCGAAAATAGGGCCCTTATCGACATCTTAAATTTGATTGAGGAAAATATTAGTAACCCACATAGTAAAGTTAATGATTTTATCCTCGTCAATAGAACCTGGGATGTTGACAAACTCTCCATGACGCTTCATAATCATCCTATTTTCCAAAAGATAATAGGGATCGACATACCGCATAACAATCTTGAAGACTCGTTTTGTTGGGGGATTAACAGTTCAGTTGAGATTAGTACAAAAATCAGCCACATGGCTAGCTCATAAATCGCAACCATTTCAGAAAATTGATTGGCAGTTCAATGGATATGGAAACTCGATATCATGCCTAAAATCAAAGTATTCCTATGGCAGCTATGCCATAAAGCTCTCCCAATTCGGGGTATGCTGTTACGAAGAGGAATGAACATCAACCTTGTTTGTCCCTCATGCCTCGAGGATATAGAAACAACTGACCACACGCTCAAAGATTGTCACGTAACTGCAAAAGTCTGGCAGCTAGCCATCCGACTGGATGGCTACCAGACCACATTGAGCCCACTCCCACGTGTGATGTATACCAATGCCTTAACATCATCAAGAACCTTAGGCGTCGTGAGATACTACATAAAATCTCCTTCCTCCTCTGGAGCATCTGAAAATAGAAGAATGCAACGGTTTTTAGAAATGATATTTTCAACCCCCTTCTGTCCCTTATTTGAGCCAAAAAGGCTTATGCTGAGTGGAGAATCTGAACTCACATGTCAGTTGATGATTTTTTTAGAGGGCCTCCTTACCCCCCTCTTCCTACCTCCCATCATTTTGTGAGGTGGCTCCCTCCGCCTAACAATTTCATTAAACTCAACTTTGACGGGTCACTTACCAACAGATCCGCAGCAGGCGGGTTTATCATCCGGGACTGGACCGGGAAGCTCATTCAAGCAGGTGCTCCACATTTTGGGGAGACATCCATCATCGTCGCAGAAGCTTGTGCACTCAAAAATGGCGTTATTATAGCTATTCGGGCAGGTTTCCGCAATATTATTATAGAAGGGGACAATGATATTGTCATTCAAGCTCTCAAAGGCA
>JACYFF010003369.1:80490335-80501918 GCA_017589665.1 Selenicereus undatus
GCGGGGTCGGTTGACCCCACGTGACCCCACCATAGCTCCGCCCCTGTTGCTAAGAAACCCTAACCCCATCCTCCTTTATAAACTGTTGTTCTCTCTCTAAGTTCACGTGCTTCATTTTTCTCACTAATAGTTTCAATGGCTGAGTCTTCTCTCTCTCTCTCTCTCTTCCTTCGTCATTTGCATATCTATCCTCATCCTTTGATTTTTCAGATGTTGGCCTATGATTATATTGATTTCAATTTAGACAGGCATATGTCTAAACTCATCCATGTTGTTTCCCTAACCATCGAATTTATCCACGACATTAAGGAAATGCATTTTTTGCTGATCATGAAGTAATTCTGCGGTTGATTTGCCAAGATCGCACATACATTTGATTTAGCACAAGTACATGCAGGGACAGATACCATGGAAAGAAATTCATCCCACATAGTCTTGATCTTAGTGAAGCAATCAACCATAAAAAGATGATCTTGAGTTAGGCTTTTATACCCAACAAGATTGGACCGAAATCGAGAAATGTTAGGCTTTTATACCCAAGTTAATATGAGAAAATGAGGATTAAGAAAGAAGGAAATTTGTGAAAGCTCATGTTATTTCGGTAATGATCAATTTGTACAACAAGAGCTACAGTATTTGCTTTATATACAGCAGAGAGCCTTCTAACTACATCTACCACATGCAACAAATATCGATGTGGCAGGTTGATACAGTAACTAATTAACTTATCTGTTGAGCAATTAACCTCCTCTGAGATTGCTGCTTTAATTTGGATATGATTTTTCTGCAAAATAAAACTTGATTTGATTTGATTTGATTTCTTACCATCGTGTTTGGATTGAGAGAGAGAGAGAGAGAGAAGGGTCAAGGAGAACGAAATGCGAAAATATGTAACCCCATTTTAACTTAATTAGTTCTTAAGAGAACAATCAATTAAAACAAAGTACTTTGGTCTTCCTCTGTGAAAATTGATGTCAATCCTAATTAATTTTAAGTCAAATCCCTAACATCAATTGAAAGAATTTATCAATCAAATAAGCTAGATAAAATTGCATGTGTAATTTATTGTCTTCTAAAAGCGACAATTTATTTATATGTATATACATTTTTAAACATATAAATATATATATATATATATATATATATATATATATATAATTTGTCAACGAAGAATATTCATGTTAAATCTATTTGTATTTACGAACAACATAAATATAAGAAATGTTTTGATTTTTAGAGACAATAAAAAAAATACAGTAAGAAAACTGGCATACAAAAAAGATGGGCATAGAAGAAGTGCATGGGTAAAGAACAGGAGAGGAGGAGGATACATAGGGAAGTTAATCACTAATTGATCAGAGGTGAGAGAATATAGAGTACTAGGCAACTTGTTCACAACTTGTTGATTTATCTGATACCACATTCATCTGTATCCGATTTTCCTAACAAATCCATGGCTCTAATAAAATTCTAACCTGTAGTTAAAATTAAGTTCGATTGTCACATACTATCACTCTATCAATGACTCTAGGGTGCTAGGCGGACACTTACTCTAAACATTTTTAAGAATCTACTACTAAAGCCTTTTGGGGAGAGAAAAAGAACTGAGAAGTTCACCTCTAATAGATTTATTAAGAAAGCGTAGAGCATGCCATTGAGGATGATAATTATATCCGAATTCGAGGCATATCCAATTTAATTCAAGGTAAAATAATCTAATTCGAATCTCAAACAAATATTTGAGTCTGAATCCGAAAAAGATAATGCGAACTTGCATTCGGATAAGATTCCGAGGGAAAGATAACATTCGATCTAATTTTCTAATCCGATATGACTATTTTGTTAAATAATTAAAATTCAAATATAAAATTTTACCAATGTAAAATCTACCTTCTAATCTCAATCTTAAGTCCCTAATACCTACCCTATTAGTCGTTTAGTCGACGCTCACTCACCTTAGAGTCTTAGTCTCACTTTGTTGTCAACTAGCCGGTCGGTGTGATATGCTTTCTTGTTACTTGCCAGTCTCCCCTAATTTAGCATCAGATGTTCACATATTCGATCAATGTGATCGACTTGTGCATGTTATCACATCGACATGTGGATGAAATAAGTTCGGATGGAATCAAATTAAATCTGACTCGATTCGATCCAAGCCAAAGCAGATTCAAAGTTCCTTCCAATTCATCGGATCAGATTCAAATCCAATTTTGGATTACAACTTAATCGGATCCGAATCCAATTCTTTGCTATCCCTGACTGCCTGGTACGGGCGTGTAAAATGGTGGCGTCCTCTGCCTGACACAGTTTGGATTCTCTCTTTTGGGGGGGGGGGGGTGGGCCGGGCGTCGACACTGGGTCAACTTTTATTTATTTATTTATCTTTTAACTGATTAGTTCATCTAAAATATTTCGTTGACTAAGAAATGGTTGACGTCGAAGACTCAGACTCTGTAGTTTCTTCTGCTTATCATTGATGCAGTTGAAATCCTCTCTCTGAAAGCTTCTATCTGCCATTTTTGCAGAATTCACACAAAGTAAGAAACCCATTTCTAGAATTCCGTTCTCTCTCCAATCAATCATCTTCGGATTGATCCTAAAAGCTACCTGCTCGATCCTTCTTCTCTGGTATTTCAATTCTTCTCTGCCTTTCATCCTTGATTATATTGCAATCGTTCTGTCACTTCTGAATTCAGCTAATATTACTGTTTGACTTGCTACTCAAATACCCATCTGTTACCCGAGTAATCCTAACCGTTACTCCTTTGAATCCTTGTCCAAATTCTTGATCGACAATGAGGAAAGTGCAACTATCAAATCGATCCCTTTTAGAGCTACCATCTGAAGTGATTTTTGACATCTTGTGTAGGCTCCCCATTAAGACATGCCTAAGCTGTAAGCTTGTTTGCAAAGATTGGTACAACATCATAACTAGCCGTTGGTTTGCTGATTTGCGCGGTTCCTGTTGTTCTTCTAGTGTAACCCTGATGCTCAAATGTCGCTTTCCAAATGGAAGGCTGAATTTCTTGATGTTGGAGCTGGACAAAGATTCTAGCAGTGTGGATGACCAAATGGGTACCATTAGTGTTGGTGCTGATCGTATGATCAAATTTAAGCCCAAATTTGGTGTCCCTAATGGCAAACTTTATGTTGTTAATGCGTGCAATGGGCTTGTCTGTTTGAAATCTGATAAGAGATGGGATTCTTACTATATTTGCAACTTTCTTACAAGCCAATTTTTGACAGTTAAGCAAGTTCGGCCCCGTTTTCATTTCCTTTATAAATACGTGTTGGGGTCTTGTCCTATGGACATCACCACCACCCAAGGCCACTTGTGTGGAGGTTCGGAAAATCCATACATATGTGGCCTTACCCCTGCAAGAGGAGAGGTCTGTCCTGAAACCCATTCCAAGGGGCCGAACCTTATGACCCACCAGTATAAACTCCTTAGGATCCTTAAGACCAGTATCCAATATGTAGCAGAGGTACTGACTCTAGGCTCTGATGAATGGAGGCGCATTGATAATGCACCAAAATCCTGTTACAACTTTGAAGCCTTTCTAAATGGCTCTTATCATTGGTACGATAATAAGGGCGGTGAGTGCAGCATTTGGGCATTTCATTTTGGTATTGAAAAGTTCTCTCGCATTCCAACCCCTGGTGAATTCAATGCGAAACATCATGCTGCCCTGACGGTTTTTGATTCGTGCCTGTGTTTTTGCTGTGGTAATGGGAATGGGTTTGCTTATGCTGAGAGTGAGGTCTGGCTCATGAAGGAGTATGGTGTGGGTCACTCTTGGGTTAAGCAATTTGTCATAGATGCACCGAAACCAGTTTGGTATTATCCTTATAAACCTTTGATGCGAGTGGCCAATGGGCAAGTACTAATCAACTGTTGTGACTCTCGTCTTGCACTTCATGATCCAGAAACAGGATCATACAAAGAGGTGAAGTTTGATGGGGATTTTGTAATCAGAAGACTGCAGGTATATGATGCAGATTTTTCAAGGTTGTTGGATGGCGTTCAAAGGGACTGAAACTCATTGTGTTCTCAATCTTAATTTGTAGCTGCTGATGCATCTGTAAGGCATCTGTGACTTTGTATTATTACAATTTTTTTTTTTGGGGTTTTCATTCCATTTCCTCTGACGTAGTACAAAGCATGCCTGCTTAACTTGGGCGTATAGATTACTTTGCATCCTGTTGTTTGGTGATGATATTCAAGCTCTGAAGTGTCAAATAGTATCAAATATCTCTACAAATGTGGGAATGTCTGTGCAAGAACCTTGCTGGATTTATGTAAGGAGTTGCTGGTTGATTTATGGTTTTGTTGTTGATATAGTTTGGCACATGCATTACTGAAGCCATTGTAGCAGTAGCCACTGGTCCTGTCCTGTATTCTCTCTTGGGTCTGTGAGCGACAATTTTGTTCTTCTTCACTTTATATTTGGGCTTTCTTTGAGTTGTGCAACATTGTCCATGTCGTCTGGAAAATTGATAAGCTTTCAAGTTTTAACGATCTATTAGCTATATCCAAGGATGATGGTTAAAAATCAATATTATATTTTACTGTAAAATGCTTCAAACCGCAAACCAAACCTTAGGGTTTGAAAATGCCACAGGAAAGTATTGACTGTTGTCCGTATGTACTTCAGCTGCATATGGGGAAGCGACAATGGAGAACTCACCTTTAAACTAAGCACATCAGTTTTCCCTCCTTTGAAATCTCAGAAGACATGGGGTTGTTATTATGTTGGCAACTTGCTTACAGGCCAGTTTGTGATGGTTGCGCAATTTGAGCCACGTTTTGAATCTTTCAGAAAATACGCATTTGTGTTTGGAGCTTGTCCTGTTACTGTGAACAACACAACGTCCTAGAGTGTATCCAGCCTCAATAGTGTTTGTCGGGATTTGAATATAGACAACCTTACCGGTACAGGCAGAAAATCCATTTTCAAGGGGTCTTGTTCTATGGCCCTCCAGTATAACATCCTGAGGATCCTTCGAAGACAATCTTTGCAGTATGTGGCAGAAATACAAACTCTAGGCTCTGATAAATGGAGGCGAGTCCCTAATGATGCTAAACACTTTTGATGAATTTGTTAGTAACTGTATTCAATGGCATGATAATCGGACTGAGGAGTGCAACATATGGACATATAATTTTGGTACTGAAAAGTTTTTGCGTATTCCAACCCCTGATGAATTCAATGTGAGCCCTTGTGCTGCCTTGACAGTTTCTGATTGTTGTTTTTTCTGCATTTCTGGGAATGGTCCCACGTACTGAGACTAAGCTATGGGTCATGAAGGAGTATGGCTTGGGTCACTCTTGGGTTAAGCACTTCATCATACATGTATCAGAACCACTTATGAATAGCCCTTAAAAAGCTTTGGTGCAAATGGACATGGGCAGATAGTAGTCAGCCTGTGTGAGCACGAGCATGTTCTTAAACTTTATGATCCACAAACAAGAGCGCTCCGAAATGTAACGGTCGATGGATTTTCTAATATTAGAAGACTAAGGGCATATGATGCAGATTTTTCCTCGATGTTGGGTGGTGTTCAAGGGTAGTAAAACTCAGGTATTTAGGTATTCTCAATGTTCAAGTATGACACTTCCTGCATCTGTAAGAAATTTGTACTTTTTCATAATGGATGCTGGCTCGGTAGTTCTTTTTAAATTGTCTGTTACTTTTCTTCTTTCATTCCATTTCTTTCAAAGATTTTGGATTTATGATTTTATTGGCAGTTTTGTACACAGCGACTGCCCGAGACTGATCATTCATCTGATACACCAAATCCTAGCAAAGCATGCCTGCTTAAACTTCGGCATGCAGATTAGTTTGAATCCTAAACATTTGGTGAGGGCATTCAGCTGGATTTTTGCATCCAATTGCTGTTTGATCCGCAGTTTTGTATTGTTGGCATATCTTTTCCAAGGGAGGAAGATTAGTGGTTTGGCATGGAATCTGCATATGTATGATGTGTATAATTGCCACGGAATCTTTTCAATCACTCACCTGGCAATTTTGTTGATATTAGGTGACTTCTTTTGCTCATTTGAAGTGCGACTTAGTACAATGACAAAATTGATCTCAACAACATATATTGAGTTCGTGCACGTAAAGTTTCAAAAACACTTTCTCAATCATAATCCTAATGTTCTCAACATCTCTCTCAATACAAGCAACTCGTCTATTCTCTTTCTCTCTTTCAGCTTTCCCCCTAAAATTCAGGTAAGATTTCTTAGAAATTGTTTATATTATGATTTTTGGAACTTTTAAGTCTTCAATTCCCGACGTTGATTGGTTCCTTTAGAGTTTGCAATATGATATCCTTATTGTTGATCTTCAGTGTTGATATTGGGGTTCTTCTCTTTCAGCTGGTGTTCAATGCAACAATTTAAGCTCAAATCTGGCTTTTAATGCTTCTGGAAACTTGTATTTTCAAATTGATGTTATTGACTTCAAATTCTTGCTTTTGTTCATAATCCAATGACTACTTAACTTGGTTTGATGTAATTTCCCACAGTAGTCTGTAATTTTGGGTGCATTGATACAATTTCTTTTCTGGTACTTGATTTCTTCTGTGTCTTTTGTCCTTGATTAGTTGAAAATCATTATCTGATTTCTGAATTGAGCTATAGAATTTATTCATATCAAGGTACTTGCTAGCTTTTGTCAAGTCTCAATGTCTTACTACACCTTAATTTAAATCACCTTATTCTCTCTCTGGAGTGTCAGGTGTAGGAAGCCTTATCGTTGCAAGGAGAGGAGCCAATTCTGAGGGATCCTGCTTGTGATCCACCATTGTAAACTCTTGAGGATCCTTAGAACCCAAACGGAGAATTTTGAGGAAACACTAACTCTAGACACTCTGGTGAATGGAGGCGAGTGCATGATGCACCAAAGGCCCATCTTATGTCCTCTGCATTTCAAGCCATTCTAAATGGCTCTGTTCATTGGCTCAATCTGCACGGTGAATGCAACATTTGGGCATTTCATTTTGAGCCTGAAAAGTTCTTGCATATTCAAACCGCTGATGAATTCAACAGAATATGCCGTGCTGCCTTGACAGTTTTTGATTCGTGCCTGCGCTTTTGCTGTGCTCATGGGAATAGTTGTAGTACTGAGAGTGAGGTTTGGCTCATGAAGGACTATGGCGTGAGTCATTCTTCGCTTAAGCTACTTGTAATACACGTACCATTGCTGGTTTGGTAATGGTATTCAAAGTTTGAACTGTCAAATGCCACCACAAATGCATGAGTTGTTTCTGTGAAAGAACCTTCAAGTTATAATGATCTGTCACCCATAACCATTTTCTTCCCAAGCTGTCAAATGAGATCTTTGTGCGACTGTACTACTACTTTCCAATTGCTTTGGGATGAGTACTTTTCTTAGAAAGTGTGTTCAATCAACAGATTTTTTTTAATCATGAAACCACCTCTATCAGTACCTTAGCTACCTGAGTGTTTCATGTAAAGGGTTTCCTGGCACATGCCTTTCACTTTTAAATAATAACCATGGGATGGTAACTTATTTCATGTAACATAGTTACTGTCTTGCATACTTATCCAGCAACACTCCCCCTTTGCGACACTCTATAACTAGTTTCATCGACATTTCTCTCTCCAAATTCGAGCTCTATTTGACTCCTCCATTTGAAGTTTTTGCTGTTATGATTTTGGTTTGAAGCTTTACTTCTCCTAAAAAACTATTTTGCAGATATGTTTGACAAAAAAGAATATAAATAACAGGTCGCACAAGAACACTTAAAATTGAACAAAGGTTTATATTTGTTGATCCGATACCCACAACTGCTAATGAAATATTTTTGCTGTACTTTTTCGACCTTGTTATAGTAATACTTTATTTTAGAACCTACAATTGAAGTCTTTTGTGCAAAAGAAAAAGGAGAAAAGAAAAGTTAAGAGTAGAGTCTTGGTCTTTTTTGGATTCCTTTTTATCTGATTAGCTCCCCTCTACTTGACTTGTTGACTTTGACTATAACAGAAAACTGAGAATGCCGCTGACGAGCAAGGTAATAGTCTGAATTCTTTGCAACCCAGATAAAATATGATAATGCTTAAGGGCTTCTCCCTGCGTAGATCCAAACGTTTTTCACCTCTTGTGATCGATGATACTTAAGGGCTTCCTTCTGGTACTTGAATTCTTCTTTCTCTTTCATTTTGATTAGACATAATTCAGTATTTGTTGTCTGAATAAAGCTATTCAATTCATCCATCTTAAGTTATTTGCTATCTTCTATCAAGCTTTATTGTTCTCTTCGTCTATGATTTGGTCTTGTCTCATAAAAAGATTCTTATCTATAAGCAACAATGGAGGAAAGGCAATTATTGAATGAATCCCTTTCAGAGCTCCCATCTGAAGTGATCAGGGACATCCTGTGTAGGCTCCCAATTCAGACATGCCAAAGATGTAAGCTTGTTTGTAAGGATTGGTATGATATCATAACTAGTCCCCGTTTTGCTGATTTGCGCCGTTCCTATTCTTCCCATCTTGTAACCCTGTTGTTGTACTGTTACTTGCCAAATACAAGGCTGAATTTCTTGATGTTGGAGCTGGACAAGAAGTCCAGCATTGTGCACCAAATGGGTCATGTCAGGGTTAGCACAGATTGTATGATCAAATTTAAGCCCAAATTTGATGTCCCTAATGGCGAACTGTTTGTTGTTAATGTGTGCAATGGGCTTGTTTGTTTGAAATCCCGTAAGAAATGGGGTTGTTATTACATTTGCAACTTGCTTACGAGCCGATTTGTGATGGTTGAGCAAGTTCAGCCACGTTTTCATCATCTTTATGCCTATGTATTGGGGTGTTGTCCTATTGATGCCACAATGCAGTATGATTCCCACATAAGTAGAAACTTCGGAGATTTTGATGTAGATAGCCTTATCTGTGGAAGTAAACAGGCCAGTTCCGTAGGCTCCCGTCCCATGACCCACCAGTTTAAAGTTCTGAGGATCCTTAAAACGCGAACTGAGTATGTGGCAGAAATACTAACTCTAGGCTCTAATAAGTGGAGGCAAATTCCTGATGCACCAAAATCGTCTTACAAGTTTCAAGCCTTTCTAAATGGTTCTTCTCATTGGTATGATCATTGGGATGACGAGTGCAATATGTGGGCATTTCATTTTGGGACTGAGAAGTTTTTACGTATTCCAACCCCAGTTGAATTCAAAGTGAGACGTGAGGCAGCCTTGGCAGTTTTTGATTCCTGCCTGTGTTTTTGCTGTGTCTATGGGAATCGCTGTAGTGAGAAGGAGGTTTGGCTGATGAAAGAGTATGGCGTGGGTCATTCTTGGGTTAGGCAACTTGTAATACATGTACCCGAACCATGGTTGTATGGCCCTTATAAACCTTTGGCGCGTATGGACAATGGACAGATACTAATCAGCCGTTGGAACTCTTGTATTGCACTTTATGATCCAGAAACACAAGCATACAAAGAGGTTAAGGTTAATGGGGCTTCTAATATCCAAAGACTAGAGGCATGTGATGCAGACTTTTCCTGGATGTTGGGTGGTGTTCAAAGGGAACGAAGCTCAGGTATTCTCAATTGTTACTAATTTATGACCCTTGATGCATCTGTGAGGTATTTGTAATTCAGTATTATATGCTGCTTTTGGAGTTGGAATTGCATATTACCTGCTTTGCATCAAAAACTGCTTTTCTTGTGAAACTCTGTTACAAGTTTTTGTTTTAACTATAATTCTATATCCAAAATTTCGATTTGTGATCTTATTGTCCTGTTAGCCTTATTGTATGCTAACATGAAGATGACAAGCAGTGCTTCTGTAAATACAGGGGTGGCACGAGATGTCGACAACCAAAATTCCATCTGACAAAGCTAATAAGCATGCCTGCTAAACTGAGGAACTGGAGATTACACTGAATCCGAATCTAAGAGACAGCATTGTAACTCTGAGTATCAAATAACTCCACCAAATTTATGAATTTTGATTCAAGAACTCAGCTCAGACTTGTACACTCAGTTGTTTGATGTGTGGGTCTACTGTTGGATTTTCAACATTGTATGCATTAACAATAGTGATGCCCATGAGGTGGTAGTCATGAGCAGGGTGAACCCAATATGCTCTTTTTTCTTTTTTTCTTTTTTTGGTGGAAAATGACTGATTCTAGAGATTTTTAACCATGCATGTAACTAAAATATCTCATGTTAATGACACAAGATTGAATGTTGGTGGCCTACTTGGGATGTGATGATCGATAGTAAGGGGAACAAAAGTATGAATGTTATGATGATAGTGTATAAGATAACGCCTTGAATTCTAAATTTGTCTCAGAGTTCACAAATTAATCAATAATTTATATGAAAACTACAAAATTCATAAATATTTCATGAATTTATATTCAAATTCTACCTATATTAACTGGTGTTGTATTCTATTCTGGACCAATGAGCATAACGTCATCCTTGTTGCTCTACAAAGGTTCATTACAAAATTGAAGTCAACTTACCGCTATTTACTGTTTATGCAATACTAAGTGTTGTCACTTCTTAGTTCTTAGGGCCTGTTTATTTTTAGCATTTTACAACTGTTATTTTTCTAAATCTGTTTAAATCTGCTAACTACTAGTCCAATCTGCTTTAACATGTTCAAACCTGCTAATTGCTAGTCTAATCTGTTAATTGCTAGTCAAACCTGCTCTAACCTACTCACAAATCTGCTTCCAAACTGCTCCAATATAATAACTGCTAGTCAAACATATCCCAACCTGCACTCAACTCGTATCTACTAATTGCTAGTCAAATCTACTCTAAACTGTTGCAACCTGTTTCAATCTGTTCCACCATGCTAACCGCTCCTCCAAAACACTGAAAAACGTGCAGACTCTTAGAGTTCCTGAGAGCTAACTTTCTGCTCCTCCTAGCTACTTACTATTAGGTCACTCGATGGAAAAGAACATGTTCCTAATCACATATAAAGAACATGTCTAACTTTTATTATTGGCAATATGTTGTAGAAAGTCACTCAAAATTTTGATGAAGGTTTTATATTTTTTAATCCTTTAATCTGTGGTTTACGACTTATTACTGTAGTTAAAGAATTTCAACTATCACATATCAGTAATGTACTACGAACACCCAGTTCATTGGACAATTGACTCAAAACGACTCCAAAAATCTACTAAAATACTTGGCAAAATTAACACGAGACTCTAGATCTAAACCAAACAACCCAAACTTAACTAATCCAACGCCCAAAACAGGGTCACCAGCAGGTGGACTTGAGACTCGACTTGACCCAAAGTCAAACCAAACTTGACCCGGAGTTCTCTGCGAAGTTGCTTCTGTTTGCATGACAAGCTCACTGAATCAAACATTAGTTGACGCGAAACTGATCTAAACCAAAAATCACCCAACCCGAATTGAACTAGAATGCTTTTGATGTGAATATAACCCGATCCATACTCGAACCGGAAGGCCAATGTTCATCTTCATATTCCCCATGTTTTGAGCCGACACTTTAAAGTGTTTAGATGAACTAGTTATTCAAATAAACATTGATGAGTCTAATCTGCTTTAGTTCCGGTCATA
>JACYFF010003369.1:80511918-80532724 GCA_017589665.1 Selenicereus undatus
AAAAAAAAAAAAGTACAAGAGACTTACACAAAAGGAAAAATCCAATGAAGGATCGGAGTACTTGTGAAAGCATTTGAGAGGTCGGTGCCTTTTTTCGTAGATTGGTCAAAATGAATTTTAGGATTGGTAATCCCTTTGAATTTTGCGTGTAATCTTTTACACATGTGAAACACGATGAGTGTCGATAATGGTAAGCGTATCTAATTACAATCGGTGTAATGTTTATCCGGCCAATCCTCATGGCCACTCCCAACCCCAACACAGTTAATACACTAATCTAGTTTTAGATGAGGCTAAACCTAATTAATTTTCCACTTGCAAAATTTGATGGCACAACAAAGTAATAAATTAGGAAAACACATTAAAGTAATAATTGTATCACAATTTACACATCAATCAGTAATTTATATAAAACTTACAAAAATTCATTACTGCATCACAAAGTCATATTTAAATTCCACCTATATTAACTTAATTGATAAGGGAAAAAAGATTATAATTAAGACCATCAAAAACGAGAAAATTATGAATTTAATGGGTTAAAGTATGAGCTCGTTACGATGATTTTTATTTATAAGTGCCATATCCAACTTTGTTATCTGATTTAATGACTCTCGTAAAAGGGCTAGTTGTCCCAATAATTAGGGCGTGGTTTAGTGGAATTATTTTAGATAATTAAGCATTTTCAATTCTAAATCAGCAAAAGTGGTTCAAACACTAACAATAAAATGTTGACAGCCACTTCAAATCAACTAATCCACCAATAATTACATGTTTTTTTGTGCAAAATTCCACATAATGAAACATCTCTTCAAATGGTAAAAGAAAATTATTCAACATATTAGCGTGTCAATTTTGTCCCGCATGCAAGGAATGATATGATGTTATCTTACTGCCCAAAACAATTAAAAAAGGGGAGTTGAGCTTTATCTATAACGGACCGCACTCAAAACTACATCTCACACGTCAAAGATGTCACCAAACTCACAAGACAAAGGTTTTAGAGGTCATTTCTAATACTTGACCTTAAAATATTATAGGTTATTTGAACTTAAAATATGTCTTAATTACTCATTTATTATCCTAGAAAATTATATATCAGATAAAATGGTTTAAAATTGTCTTACAATTTATAAGATATATAATTGAGTAGGTTATTTTTGCATCATCCAATTTTTTTATTTTATTTGTCAAAATTTTGTAAACTAATATTGGAGGCAGTCCAAACAAAAACATAAAGGACAAATCTCGATTAAGATCTTGGGTTATCACATTAATCATTATTTAGTACATTCAGTTTCTTTTTATTTAAAAAAAAAAAAAACAAACATGTGTAAGAGATTATGAAGGACCAATGTTTGGTTTTAGTGTTCATGAATATTAGCATACTACTTACATAAATAGATTCTTATTACTTCTTATTGTTTTTAATCGCTCGTTTATACAACTCATTATCGCTCCTAGGTGCTACTTACTTACTGCTCTTACCACTTACTATTGAAACGACTTGGCTATTATAGTTCTGTCATTACAATCACAAAATTCTCAATTGAGATATAACAATCCAATAGGTAAATGATAAGACTTTGTTTGGCAAATAACTGTTAGCTGTTAGTTGTTTGTATTAGCTGTTAACTGTTTGTATTAGCTGTTAGCTGTTTGTATTAGCTGTTTGTTGAAAAATGCTTAGTAAAATTAGCTATTTTTGATAAACTTGTGAGACAAAAATATAATTCTTCAAAAAGCTTTTTAAAAAAGCTCATGAAATTAATCTTTTCAAATTAGCTTTTTGGACCCAAAAAGTTATTCTAAAAAGCTCTTTCACTAAACACCCAAATTGACTTTTTACTTAGTCAAACAGTTAATTTTGGTTGAAAAAACTATTTTTGGCCAAAAAAGTCTTTAAAAAATTGTTTGCCAAACACCCCTCAATCCCTTTTGGGGCTATTATAGTTTTGTCATTAATGCACTAGATTGACATTTAAATTTAGTGTCTTATGCGAGCTATTTGGATAGCTTTGAATATTATCAAAATAAAAAAAAATAGACATACTTGAATTACTTATAATATATATAATTCTTTAAATCAATCTTAAAAACACTCCTTTTGTCTAAACAGAAAAAAGTATTTTTTTAAGAAAAGCTAATTAATACTACTATAAATAATTAATTAATCAGTGTACTACCTTGATTATCCTTGCATTATTTATGTTCAAATGTCATCAATATGTACAATGCAGCATTGAATATGGGCCATATTGTTTTTGTTTTTTGGAAAATGGTAAGAGAAAAATAATGATTAAGCAGTCTTTTTCTGAACAGTTCTACCTATGTTGTTCTAAATGAAAAAAAAAAGATATATAAGATAGAGACCCACAAGGGAGAAGAAATAAAAAGATTAAACTTGACCAACCAATTCATTGTGCGATTCCCTTCCCTGAAAGTAGAGGTTCAATACGGGACGGGTTGGGGCAACCCATCATGTTGAACCCCGGGTCGATGAGTTAAAACTCGTGGAACCGATCAGTCTTTTGATGGGGCAAGGCGGGATGTGGGGCGGCGCAGAACAGGTTGCGGGTTAAACGAGTTAACTATTATTGGGCAATATCTTGGGTGGATTGCAGCATGCACACCATTCCATAATGTTATTGCTTCTATTAATAGAACGGAGGCTGTATATTTCAATATGAAATCAGCAGCTTGAAGGAATTATCCATCATAGTTGTTGGAACTAGGAGGAAGTAAATATAGAATATTTGTTAACTAATTAATTTTATTTACTGAACATTTTCATATATATACACACACATACACACACACACACACACACACACACACATATATATATATATATATATATATATGCATGCTCCACTGAGTAAGTAATGTATGACGTTTTATTACCTAAGACTTATTGTGATGTGGATAGAAATCGTTTTAATGATTTTGAAGATGATTAATAATTTATTGAACAGTGATTCTAATAAAGTTACTATTAAATGAATTATTAATCATCTATTATTTAACACTTTACTTCAATATTGATTCGGGCTAAATTCTCGTGGATCCAGCAGGCATTAACGGTAAGCGAACATGCCTAGTGAAAGGAGGCTCTAACCTCATGTGGGATTGTGGGAACCCTCATAGGGTCATTCCATTAGGCCCATAAAGAAGGGAAAAAGTCCGAAATTACGGATTTTTTTCTGGTTACAGTCACTATAAATACTCGCTCGCCAGATCCGAAAAACGCAAGTCTGAAACGCGTAAATTCCACATCAATAATTCCCTTGAACATTTGAGATATCCATTCTTCAGATAGATTTTACTTTTCCCCATACAGATCGTGTCTTGGCTTTGCAAAAGCTTGGTCAAGTCCTTTTTCGTAGATCTTTGCTGACTTAAACATCATATGGGCGTTTCTTAGATTCAGCATCGAGGGTAGTCCCTTTTGTAAGTTCGGAGGCAGCGAGAGCGAAGATTAAGTCCGAATCGTCCCCTATCACGGACACCAATTGGTGTTGTCATAGTATATTTTGCCGTGGCTAATAATTTTAAGATAGAACCACTCAAAAATTTAAATTTTTCGAATGGG
Organism: Selenicereus undatus; assembly: GCA_017589665.1. Taxonomy (NCBI): domain Eukaryota; kingdom Viridiplantae; phylum Streptophyta; class Magnoliopsida; order Caryophyllales; family Cactaceae; genus Selenicereus; species Selenicereus undatus. Next base: position 80,515,511 of record JACYFF010003369.1, read on the forward strand.
GCAACCTCACCGTACACATTTTTCCTGCCCTGTGCTTAGTTAAGAATATTCCTTGTTCTCCCTCACTTTTTTCCCCCTTTCTCTACGATAAAGATGAACAATTATAATTTGCAAAGGAAAAGCGTGTGCATGAACTGTGATGCTAAAGATAATATTAATAATCACGTGAGACGTGGGCATCTAGTTAACCTGATAGATCATCTCGCAACTCAGACCGTCCACGTGCCAAGATGTGACAGGCTTAGGTCACCAAATTGCATGGAAGGGACCTACGTCGCCACTGTGGTGGGACCCACTTATGGTGATAAGGACACGTGGAATTCATTTGGTGGGGCATTGCCTTTTCATTCGTTGACACGTGGACAGTGTCTTACTTGTCCATTTGCGTATTAGCACTGCTTCATGTTCCAGTATATGCATTGATGTTGATCCAAAAAAAAAAAAGGTATGTATTGATATTTGATGGGCTCACCTAATTATGTCTTTTTATTATTGTTAAAAAGATTTTAAATTGTGTTGCCGACGCTCCAATAAAAAGGACAGATTTTTGAAAACGACTTTTTATTTGTTTTCTCTTTGATCATGGGAAGAAGGGATTTCAATTTTATTTTTTTTTTGTGGGTTTACGAATTGAAAGGCTAATAAAAGGCATCAATATGATAGTCAAATATGCTGTTCTTTACCCTCTTGATATGCTATGTGGATGTGCTAGATGGGCATTTGACTAAGACCAGTGATCGCATGGGTGTGGTCAAGATTTATAATAGCATTGGATCCAAAAATATCCAGCAAGGGTAGAAATGGCAAATTATATTCGAGTTCGAAGTATATCCTACCTAATTTAAGGTAAAATATTCTGATTTGAATGCACGGTAAAAAATGTTCGAGTTCGAGCGAGAAAAAAAATAATTCGAATTCGAGTCGGATTTGGATAGAATTCGAAGGAAATATATAACCTCTTATCCGACTGTTTTATTAAATAATTAAAATTCAAATCCAAACTCTGCCATCCAATCTTAATCCCAAGTTCTTAACACCTGCCTCCCATTAGTCGCTCACTTGACTCTCTCTCTCTTAGCCTCACTTCATTTTCGACTAGACCTGCTAAAACTAATACGAGATCCGAAATCTGATTCGAACGATCCGGACCCATATCCGATCAGACGTCCGAAATATGCTTAGCTAAAAGTGGACCCGAAATCCGAACCGTACCTGACCCAAAATTTTCTACAAAATTGCCTGTTTTTGTATGATAAACGTATTTGACTAAAAATTGATTGATCCGAAATTGACTCGAACCGAAATTTACCCGATTCAAAATGTCAGTTAACCCAAAACATAACCTGACCTGTACTCGAACTGAATGACCAATTTGCCAAGTCGTCAATGTCATATGCCTTCTTGTTACTTGTCAATCTCCCCTATGGTCTATTCTTTTCGTTTGAACATATTGGTCGATAAATAGGTAAAGTTGGTTGAGATTAGCGGAAATTGGTTGAAGTGAGTATTTTTTGTTGAACTTGGTTGAAGTGAGTTGAATTGTTTTTTTGTATGATAGATAGAAGTTGGTTAAAATAGTAAAAAATGGGCTAAGTGGGTTAAAATTGATATTTTTTTATTGAAGTTCGTGAAGTGGGTTGAAGTAGGTTGATATGGGTTGAAACTGATTGAGGTTAGTAAATTTGGATTTACCAACAAAAAGAACAGGGCCCTCGTTTAGTATAATATTCAAATATTTGATCAGTGTGATACGAAAGTGTATGTTATCGCATTGATAAGTGAACATAATAAGTTCAGATAAAAACAAAAGTACAAAATTATTGTGGGGAAAGAAAACTAATTTGAATAAGATTAAATCCAACGACGATCCGCTCCGAGTCATAGCAGATTTGGGGATTCCTTGATATACGTCAGATTAGATTCACATCGAATTTTTGGATCCATAACTTAATTGAATGTGAATTCGATTATGTTCGAACATTCAATCTGAATTTGATTAATTGCTATCCTTAAACAAGGATGTTTGTTTTCAAATTAAATTGATGTTGTTGAATTGTTATAGCTGTTTAGTTTAAGAATTCGAAAAACAATTTTGAACAGATTGCGTGCATTTCTGGAAGAATCCTTCTGCACAGTATTAATTTTTGATATTAATGTGGACCGTTCCCTGGGAAAAGGTACAATTGGGTTACTTTATAAGTGTATATATTTATATACATATATATATGCTAAAATATATCTATCTATATATATATATATATATATATATATATATATATATATATATATATGGTAGTCTAGTAGGGGAGCATTCTTTTGGAACAAGCTCACTAATGATATTACTCACTGGTCCTTTACCTCTTAAAATAATCCTATCTGACAAAGCTATCAGATGTAAGATTCTGTATGAATTTGTCTGCTTTAAATTTTTTTATAAATCTAAAACTAAAAAATTTTAAATATCAATTTATTAGAATTATATAATTAACTAGTAGATATTTATACAAAATTCATATAAAGTTCTCTTATCTACATATTCAAAAATCCTATACCATTTTTATTATTTAACTTTTTGTTTATTACTATCTTAATGTTACTGTCAATCTCAATCATTCTGTTTCTCCCACCACCATTTCGCTCTCTCACAACAACCACTTCACTTTTTTCCACTATTTACGATTACCACCACCTTCTCTATCTTTTCCTCCCACCGCTTTCTCCCTCGTTTGCATGAAATGTAATTAAGAATCATTCAACCAATGAAGAGCACCCTTCACGTGAAGTAATCCACCACACACACACATATATATATATATATATATATATATATATATATATAACCATGGAAAACATAAAAAAGAAAAACTCATTTTTATACTGGTTATATTATGCAAGAAAGTTTATGAAAGATGCTACAAGAAGCCATTTTTGTCATGCTAACTTAAAACAAAAAGGCAAAAAACCAGAAAATGACTATCTTTAAGATTAAGAATAAAATAAAATCCTTAAAATTTAAGTAAACAATTGCATAAAAAGACACAAAAGTTGAAATCACCTGCTATAGAGACATCGCACATAAACCAATGCAAGAAAAAAAAGGGAAAAAAAGGAAAATCCTCTCGGAATTGTTTAGTCCCCATCAAATCGCAGTGTACCCGCCATGAATTCGTCACTTGTCACTCTGATTTTCTACCACCACCTTTTTCTTTTCTTCTTTTTTTATTTTTTTTTAAAATACACAAAAATGCCTACACCTATCATAACTCATAACTAAATGAAGACTCAAAATTCAAACTAAATAACATGAATTCATATCCAATTTAATATTTAAAATAGGCTTGTTTAAAAGTAGATTTGAAATTTAAATTAATCTAAAATGAATCATACTTAATTTGAAATTTTTAACAAAATTTTTTTATTTTTACAAAACAAACTTACTAGACTAAAAATTAATTAATTCAAAATCAACTAAAATTAAAGTTCACTTAACTAAAATTAAACTGATTCAAAATATGACTTCACTTAAAATATGACCCATTTATATTTAATTTGAATAAATGATGTGTTTATCAAGTCTAAAAACCCTTTCTCCCTGTGCTTCCTGAAAGGCCTAAATAAATGCTCCACAGTGTAACGCGTCCCGTCCTCATTTCCTGATGTGGTTCATATCACTTGCCCTAATTTCCATGCCCAAAACCTTCCCTACCTTATAATTATTAACCCCTTTCTAATCCATAAAAAATATCATGCATAACAATAATAATAATATCAATAATAATCCTATCATTAAACCCTCCTCTCTTTCTCTCTATCCTCCTCCACCTCCAGCATCACCACTATCATCCAAACAACCATGTCATCAGTAAACCAAAGGCCAAGCACTAGTAGAACAACCAACCACGGGACCCTTAACAACGAATCAGAAGTAGATGATCACGATTTCCGAGACATCCACGCCTTGACTCCTCCTCCTCCACCACCACCACCCCTACCCCTCCCTCCGAACCGCCAACGCCCTTGGGTGGTTGACCGGCGGTCCACCTCCAACTTGTCTGTTGCTAGTGACGCCACCAACAACTCGAGTGAGAACTTCACCACCATGAGCCGGGAGTTCAGCGCCCTGGTCCTAGCTGGCTCAACTATAGACCAGGACGATCCCAGTCTGAATGGGTATGGGAACGGGAACGGAAATGGGAACAATAATCTCCACAGGATTGGAGAGGAGGAGGGGGAGGCAGAGGAGACGAACCCTCTGGCTATCGTGGCAGATAGTAACCCTCTGCCTTCCCCCAGGAGTGGGAGTAGGAATGGAAATGAGGACAGGTTTGCCCTCGGTCTCCTGATGGGAACCGCGGGTGGTAGCAGTAGTAGTAATAATAATAATAACAACAACAATAATAATAGTAGTAGCAGTAATAATAATACTGGAGGGGAGATTACGGTCTACAGAGTGAAGAAAGAAGAGGTGGAGACGAAGATTTCAGCATGGCAAACGGCTAAGATTGCCAAGGTTAACAATCGGTTTAAGAGGGAGGATGCAATCATCAGTGGATGGGAGAGTGAGCAAGTTCATAAGGCCAGTTCTTGGATGAAGAAAGTTGAGGTAATTAACCAATTTACTTCTTAATGTTATATATGCCATAATATGTCATTTGAATATCTGATTATACATAGTTGAATCTTTTCTATTATTATATGATCCAATTAATTTTGTTGGGATGTCCGTACTCATGGGGATTAGTCTTTTGGATTGTGATTAATATCAATTGGTGAAATATCTTAGTTTAGAAGCATAATTATTGAAGAACACAAGGGTAATCATCATATAATGATCAAGATTTTGAAAGTAGTTTGAGCTAGACATTAAAGTGACCCATATACCTTAATAGTTGAACTATGCAAGAACTGTGGTAAAAAGTTATCCTTTTTACCATTTGTGTAGAAACAGTTTTCTCACTGATCTAACTAGCTTGGTGTGTGATTGTGGACAAGTTCCACTTTTCCTTCTGTGAAGTGAGCTTCTACTATTGAGCAATAATTCATCTTGAGTGCCCAAAAAAAAATAAAATTACAACATAGTTGCCTAGTCTTTCATAGGTACAAAATGAAATAAGATTATCGTCAAACTTCTCTTGGATTAACAAATCACACACAATTGCAACCACGTTCTCAAATCCAAATCCAAAATCCAAAAAATCACACTATAAGGTGGAGTGTGGGGATCTGATATAACAGTCTTACCCCTAAATTGCAAAATTACATAAAGACTGGTTCTGATTGACCATAAATTTTGAAACTCATAGACTATCTATTACTTCATAAAAACGGAGTAGAGGAAGTGCAACTAAATTCTCCATATATAAATCAAGTGGTACTAATTAGCTATGCAAAACATTGACTAGATATGCATATTAGTCTTGAGTGTTTTTATTGATCGATATGAGATAAACTCATGTATAGATTTTTTTCTCTTAATAATGATCCTCACATAGTGACATGAGATTCCCTTCGTACTTGAGTCAATTTGGAGAGGCTCCAACATTCTTATCTCGGTTGGCCTTCTGGTTGAAGTTAGGTATGTGGGTCCCCTTTATGGGGCTAGGGGCCACCTAGGTGAACAATGCTCTTGGACATTTCATCCCTACAAGCGAACACATCTATCTAGTTATTTCTATGTCGTATCTGTAGGTTAGGGGTGAGGCATATTACACATATACAAGTCCTAGTGTACTAAATACGTGATGGAATCAATTGACATAATTAGTTGAATTGACTCATAAAATCCGTATGTTATTTTCACCGGCTTTCTTTCTCGTAAATTTTTTTATATCAATGAGCCTTAAATAAATAGTCATGCATATAAGTTCAAATAAGATTCCAATCTAAAACCAATTGGTAATAAGTGAAATAACTCACACAAATAACTCACAAGCTTATATACATGCTCGAATCCTTTAATTTTATCAATGTGAGACAATACCCACTTTCATACTCCAATACTTGCATCGATATAGGACAACTAATGTGTGAATTCTTGTGTGAATTTATATTGATAGGTTTTTATTATGGTATGGTTAAGAAACTATGTTATCTACAGGAAAAATAAAACATAAGTGCGAGGCTACAATGAAAATGATAGATTGGATGAGGTTGGAAATGAGGCAGGAGAGCAAGCCCTTGGTTAATATCATGCATGGCTGTAATCCTGGAGGTTGCAAACATAATAGAACAAATCCCTAATGAGATTAATTGGTGTTAGTTTATAATAATAGTATTGTGAATGTTGCAGAGGAAATTGGAGGAGAAGAGAGCAAAAGCAATGGAAAAGATGCAAAACGACATAGCAAAAGCACGCAGGAAAGCAGAGGAAAGAAGGGCATCAGCTGAGGCAAAGAGAGGCACCAAAGTGGCCAAAGTCCTTGAAGTTGCCAACTTAATGAGAGCCGTTGGTAGACCTCCTGCTAAGCGCTCCTTCTTCTAGTTATTATTATTATTATTATTATTATTATTATTATTATTATTATTATTATTATTATTCATAATAATAATGTAGTATTATTAGTTTACTCCTTTTTTTGGGGGGGGGGGAAATATGAAATTTCAAATTAAAAAAAATATAAAATCAAATAGACTGCCTTGCCCTGCCCCCATGATGTTGAGAAATGAGCACTCTGTCTTTTGGATACAGAGAGTTAATTCCTTCTATTTGTGGGGCTCCAAAATAGAAAAATATCCCCAAAAAAAGAAAAGAAAAGGAGAAAAGTAAAATGTTCTATAGTGGAGTGATTTAGGTGTTTCTCTGTTTGTGTAAAGGTGTGGGAACTTGGAGTTTGCCTCAGTGAACCCTCTTTTTTTTTTTTTGTGGTTTTTGAGAGTTGAGTTTTGTACAGTTTGTTGAATGCTATAAAGAGTACTTGAATGAGTTTAATTGGATGAAGTTGTACTTGCAATTTATCATTTTTCCACGAGCCAAATAGTACTCCTGGTTTTGGGTTTTATGAAGCTGTGTAGTGCTTGTGAACTTTGATGCGTGTGTATCATGAATTGTTCCAGAACAGAGAATAGGAGAAGGAAAACGGGGAAGCCTGTTTTGATTTCGATTTTCAATTTGCTTGTTGGTTTAGTTATTGTCACCATTGGACTTTTTAAATATTGTGAGATAGATTAAAATATTCAAAGCAATGTGAAATGACTTTTCATGATAGTATTTTCATATAATTAGCTGCCAAAGCATTAGATTTGTGCTGGAGTAATTAGGAATTAGGCCTTTTTTTAAAACCAGAAAGTGATAATTTTTAAGGGCCAGCTGTTTTCGTTTGAAAATAGGGGTTAGGACATGGTTGAAGTAAGTTAAAGTTATATTTTTTATATGATTGATAGAAGTTGGTTAAAATAGTAGGTTGAAATGTGTTGAAGTTGGTTAAATTTGATTTTTTTTTTTTAAAGTTTATGAAATTGGTAAATTACAATTTACCAAAGGAAGAACAGGGCCTAGTTAGCTTACAAAATATTGCCTTCTAGATGGGAAGGATGGGAAATTTCCCCAAATATTCCTTTTTTTTTTCCTTGTCGTAACATTTTCTACTGTTCAGAAGTGTCTTTTAACATACATTTTCCCAGAACAGCAAAGAGCAAACTGCAAAGTTGCGTGCATTCCAATCTTGTCTCCGTTTACAAGTCTTATAGGTGAGTTTTTTGGACACAATTCTTCTTCACACTTAGAAAGATAAGTTCATTAAATAGGGACCATTAATTTGATGTATGTAGCTTGCATTTGAAAGTTAATTTAGACATTAAAAGTTGTCATTTTAATAGGCTCCAAGTAGTTGCAAAGTTTGAAGCCATGGAAAACTTTTTCCTTATTTGATTGAACAATAATTTATCTCTTGAAATCTATTTTTATTTTTTTGCTTGCATGAATGTTTATAGAAGTAAAATTAACTGCATCTAAATCTCTTCAGATCACACAAAAATGGAACCCCACTAGAATGAGTTGTTATGGTTGTTGAATTGAACACAATTTGATTAATCTGTAGGCCATATAGCCTTCTTAGCGTCCTAATAGAATGATTTGATTGCGTACTTAAGACATGTTCTTTTTGTTGGTAAATTGGGATTGATAAATGGTGAAATTGATTAAGGTGGGTTGAAATTGATATTTTTTGTTGAGTAGACTGAAGTATGTTGAAGTAAGTTGAAGTAGATTAAACTTGGTTGAAGTTGGTATATTTTTTTAAGTTGGTTAAAATAATGAGAATAAAATTTTAAAGGAGGTGGGTTGAAGTTGATTGAACTTGGTATTTTTTATTGAAGTAAATTGAAGTTGGTTAAAATTGGTTGAAGTAAGTTAAAGTTAGTAAATTAAAAAAAACTAACGAAAAGAACAGGCCCTTAGGTCTGTTCTTTTCGTTGGTAAATTGGGGTGGGTAAAAGAGTGAAGTGGGTTGAAGTGGATTGATTTTTTTGGTGATAAATTAAACTTGGTTAAAATAGAGGAAGTGGGTTGAAGTAGGTTGAACTGAGTTGAGGTTGATATTTTGAAATTTACTCTTAAGGCCTGTTCTACTTCGCATTTAGATACATCTAATGGATGTAAGAAAATGTAAGGAGTTGTAAGAAGTTGTAAGGAGTTATAAGAAGATGCAAGTGGCTGTAAAAAAATGTAAGGAGCTATGAGAAGATATAAGGATAGATGTAAAGAGTTGTTGAATGTTATAGAAAATCTATATGGGATGTAAGAAGATGTAAGAAGTTATAAGATGTAAGGGGATGTAAGAAGATGTAATGATTATGTTAAGGATTTAACGAATTATAAGGAGACGTAAGAAGTTGTAAGGAGATGTAAACTCTTAGCTAAATCCTTAAAAATGCAAAATAGAACAGGGCCTTAATGTGCCATATTTATCCAAGCATGCCAGGAGACATGACAAGTGGCTGGTAGATGATCTAGGCTCCACTCCAATTGCATTAGAGTATTCCCAGTAGAAGTTTCGAATTTTGAAACTCTATCATACCACATAAGCAAAAATTTTAATTTTTTTTAAAACTTGAATTTCATCCATTCTCCAACCCATGGAACTCCAATTATAATCATCCAATAAAATCATTTGTTATGGACCCACCTTCTAACACACAACTTATGTTTTAATCATTCAAAAATTATATATTTACTCCAAAAAAACAGAAAAATAAAAAAATATATTAAAAAAATCAAATAATGACAAGACAAGAGGGAATGAGGGAAGGCACGGGCAGACGTGCTGCCACGCGTGTCCCCCCCCCCCCCCGTTTTCTCATGGCTGCCAAAGAGCCACTACCACGCGTGGGAAACGCAGACCCCCCTTCTCCCAAGCGTTTCTTCACGCTGGTAGTGCTCTTAGCTCATAGGGGGAAAAGTATATAACTACTTGAACAGTCCTTTTTTCTTCTCCCATTTTTTATGCAAAGAAATAGGTCATGTTTGGCAAATAATTATTTGTTGGTAACTATTATTTATTTGTATTGTTTATTTGAATTAATTATTTGCAGAAAAATTATTTGGTGAAATTAAATATTTCTAGCAAAGTTATGAAACAAATAACTAATTATTCAAAAAAACTCATATAATTAGCTTTTTCAAGTTAATTTTTTGAACCCAAAAAGTTCCTCTAAAAGTATATTATCAAACATCTAAATTAACTTTTTTAAAGAATTAATTTTAATCTAAAAAAACTCTTCAAAAGATTGTTCACTAAATATGTCTAACTCTTTATAAAATGAAAAAAAAGGAAAGGATTAATCTTTAAATGTACCGATAAAATAATGGGTGGTTCTAATTTTCATTTCAAAAATTTGGAAACGAAACCAAACAAAAATCTGATTAGAACTTACGTTTACTTTTCGAAACGGAGTTAAAATCAATTTTTCCAATTTCACGTACGTAACTGTAAAGACATACACTTGGTGTCAATGGTTATAAACCGTCCCAACTGACGCAGCCACCGACTGACCGAGAACATTCAAAGGGATCAAGAGTTTGCTCACCGGAAGATAAAGTCAACCATTTGCATTGACTTTTCATCCACAATAATGCAGCCATGTTGCATTATATATGTTCTGTTCTACTCCCTTCAACTCATGAAAACAATCTAAAAATCAACCCTCTCTACACTGCCTTATGTATTCAACACAAGCCATTGATTTTTAATTATTTTTTTTTGGAAACCAAACGTAATATATTATTACAGTAGCATCGTTGAGTCAAATATAGATGGGAAATTACCCCAAATATTCTTTTTTTTTTTCCTTGTCTAAACATTTTCTAATGTTTAGAAGTATCTTTTAACATAAATTTTCCCAGAACAGCAAAGTGCAAAGTTGCGTGCATTCCAATCCGGTCTTTGTGTCCAAGTCTCATAGCTGAGTTTTTTTTGACACAATATTTCTTCATACTTAGAAAGATAAGTTCATTAAATAGGGACCATTTAATTTGATGTATATAGCTTGTATTTGAAAGTTAATTTAGACATTGAAAGTTGTCATTTTAATAGGCTCCAAGTAGTTGCAAAGTTTGAAGCCATGGAAAACTTTTTCCTTATTTGATTGAACAATAATTTATCTCTTGAAATCTATTATTATTATTTTTTGCTTGCATGAATGTTTATAGAAGTAAAATTAACTGCATCTAAATCTCTTCAGATCACACAAAAATGAAACCCCACTAGAATGAGTTGTTGTGGTTGTTGAATTGAACACAATTTGATTAATCTATAGGCCATATAGCCCTCTTAGTGTCCTAACAGAATGATTTGATTGCCTACTTAGGGCATGTTCTTTTCGTTGGTAAATTGGGATTGGTAAAGGGTGAAATTGGTTGAGATAAGTTGAAGTGGGTTGAAATTGGTATTTTTTTGTTGAAGTGGGCTGAAGTATGTTGAAGTAAGTTGAAGTGGATTGAACTTGATTGAAGTTGGTATATTTTTTAAAGTTGGTTAAAATAGTGAGAATAAAATTTTAAAGGAGAGGGGTTGAAGTTATTGAAGTTGGTTGAAGTTGGTTAAAATGAGTTGAAATTGGTTGAAGTAGGTTAAAGACTTAAAGTTAGTAAATTAGAAAAAATCAACGAAAATAACAGACCGTTAGGCCTGTTCTTTTCGTAGGTAAAAGGGTGAAGTGGGTTGAAGTAGATTAATTTTTTTTGTGATAAATTAAACTTGGCTAAAATAGAGAAAGTGAGTTGATGTGGATTGAAGTATGTTGAAGTAAGTTGATGTTGATATTCTGAAATTTACTCTTAGGTCTGTTCTATTTCGCATTTAGATACATCTAATGGATGTAACGAAATGTAAGGAGCTATAAGAAACTGTGAGGAGCTGTAAGAAGTTATAAAAAGATGCAAGGAACTGTAAGAAAATGTAAGGAGTTGTAAGAAGATGTAAGGATAGATGTAAAGAGTTGTTGAATGTTATAGAAAATCTATATGGGATGTAAGAAGATATAAGAAGTTATAAGAAGATGTAAGGAGATGTAAGAAGATGTAAGGATTATGTTGAAGATGTAAGGATTATGTTAAAGATGTAAGAAGTTATAAGAAAATATAAACTTTTAATTAAATCTTTAAAAATGCGAAATAGAATAGGGCCTTAATGTGCCATATTTATCCAAACATGACAGGAGATCTGACAAGTGGCTAGTAGATGATTTAGGCTCCACTCCAATTTGCATTAGCGCATAGGGGGGAAAGTAGATAACTACTTGAACAGTCCTTTTCCGTTTCCCATTTTTTCTGCAAAGAAACAGGTCATGTTCGGTAAATAATTATTTACTGTTAATTATTATTTATTTATATTATTTATTTGAATTAATTATTTATAGAAAAATTATTTGGTAAAATTAAATATTTCTAGCAAAGTTGTGAGACAAATAACTAATTATTCAAAAAAAATTCTTCTAAAAAAACTCATACAATTAGTTTTTTCAAGTTAACTTTTTGAACCCAAAAAGCTCGTCTAAAAGTATTTTATCAAATATTTAAATTAACTTTTTTAAACAGTTAATTTTGAACTTAAAAAACTCTTTAAAAAATTATTTATCGAGTATGCCTAACCCTTTATAGGAGGAAAAAAAGGAAAGGATTAATCTTTAAATGTACCGATAAAATAATGGGTGGTTCTGATTTTCATTTCAAAAATTTGGAAACGAAACCAAACAAAAATTTGATTAGAACTTACGTTTACTTTTCGAAACGGAGTCAAAATCAATTTTTCCAATTTCACCTACGTAAGTGTAAAGACATACACTTGGTGTCAATGGTTACAAACCGTCCAACTGACGCAGCCACCGAGAACATTCAAAGGGTTCAAGAATTTGCTCACAGGAAGATAAGTCAACCGTTTGCATTGCCTTTTCATCCACAATAACGCAACCATGTTGCATTATATGTGTTCTGGTCTACTCCCTTCAACTCATGAAAACAATATAAAAATCAACCCTCTCTCTACACTGCCTTATATATTCAACACAAACCATTGATGAAAGATTTAGAGCTAATGTATTCCTCCCTAGCTTCTAAGCTATAATCCCCACATATATATATAAATATATATATATATATATATATATATGTATGTATGTGTGTGTGTATTTCAAATCTATCATATGACGGCTCTGTTCTTTTATTGGTAAATCTCAATTTATCAATTTCAACTAAGTTCAACCTACTTCACGAATTTTAATAAATTTCAACCCACTTCTCACTATTTTAACTAACTTTTACCTATTATACAAAAAAAAAAATCAATCAACTTCAACGCACTTCAACCCATTTCAACAAAAAAATACTCACTTCAACCTAATTCAACTCACTTATACTAATCTCAACCAACTTCATCCATTTACCAACCTATATTTTCCAACGAAAAGAAAGGCTTGACATGTGTCAAATTTTTAGATGTTTGGTTTTTTCCTAACTTAATTCCAAACCTAGCTCTAAACCACATAAATTATTATTTTTAATTCAAACAATAAAGAAAGATTTTTACTATTCCAAATATTGAATATTAGAGATATACGTATGTCATAATGATAGTCCCGAGTCCAATGTACTATAAACCACATTATTGAGAAACAATAAAAGGTTTCTAAACTTTATCGGTATTATTGTTGTTGTTGTTCCTGTTATTATAATATTTTGGGTGTTAGATTTGGATTTGGATTATTATTATTATTATTACTACTACTACTACCATTGTCAAACCATGAAACCTTATCGCAAATAATTTATTAGAGGAATAATAAATAATTAATAAGTTACATTAAACTATTGTACGTAATAATTCTTTCAAAAAGCAGTAAAAAAGCACGATTAGTTTAAGATCATAAATTGATTTTTATTTTTTTCCTATTCACAAATCATTCTGGGAGGGTTTTTCCCCTTAACTTTAGAACAATATTGTACTTTTTTTTTCTTTTTACAGTGGTTCACACAATTTTTCCGCAACTTACATGACGTATGTATATGTTACTCTACTTTTTACATATAGTTATTACAATTAGAAAACTCAAATTCTTTCCATCTATCATATGGGTATAGAAAAATAAAATAAACCTTCTAATTTTTGACATGTCACTCTTCCATAATTTAAGTTTTTTTAAAATAATATTCATCCTTATTATTAGAAGATAATTCATTACATTTTAATAACGCATTACACCGAAGATCGTGCATTATAACTTTCAACAAAAAAAATCATAAATTATATTACAAAAATTTTAGCATTATATTGTACAAGTAAATCAATCACATGAAAAATTAATAACAAGAACATTTATTGAGGACAAAAACTCAAAATCATCCAGTATATTACACGGGAGGAGGCCTACTAGTTTTCTTCCTTAAAAAGTTCCTAATTTTCTTTTTAAGCGCCGAGAAGAACCTTCCACCAAGTCCACCATCCCTTCCCATATTGGGCCATCTTCACCTGTTCAAGCCCTTGCACCACACCTTTTGAGCCCTAGCCCAAAAGCACGGCCCAATCTTCTCCGTCCGATTGGACCCCCACTTAGCCCTCATTGTTGATCTCGCCCTCAGTAAGCACCTACGAGTGATTCCACCAAAACGACGTCGTTTTTGGCAACTGGCCCAACTTTTTGTCAGGCCTGCACCTGGCTTACAGCAACTCTCTCCTCATTTGGGCCCCTTATGGGACCCACTAGCGGAGTTTTGGACGCGTCACAAGTACATCAGCTCTGTCTGGCAAGATTCAGGCCACGGTCGGACAACTCATTCGAAGCTTCGACGGGGAACTCAGAAGGTGAAGTTGAACTTGATTTTTGTGAAACTAGCACCTGATCTTGTGCATTTCCATACACTTAAAAATTCTTGTATTTTCATACACTTAAAAGTTATTGCATTTTAAACATATATATCATATATAAAAAACAACACCTTTCAGTGTGGGTCTTGCTTTCGCGAGGTATGGGGGGATTTAACTGTAGACAATTTTACCTCTATCGGCATTCTTACCCGTAAAGAGGTAAATATATATATCAGATATAATTCTGAAATTATTGCATTACATCAAATCAAAAGAACTCCAAACTCATTCTTGACATGCCAATAGTAAATAGGCCGATAATATGGTAAATAAACTTCCAAGTTTAAAGTTGTGATTGTACATTACCCTCAAAATATAGTGTAATACTGTCCAAAACCCTTTTTAAACAAATTTTCAGTAGCTCCATTCCCCATTTATGATACAGTATCAGGGTTATAAGTTATAACCATTGAAACGTAAGGAGTTAAATCATTTTTTCACTTTACTAGTTATCAATACATAATTTTCAATTAACTAATAAATCTCGCTCCTTTACAATGACGCGAGATGCTTTGTTTTTTTTTTTTTTTGGTTGGTATGAATGGGTGGAAATCCCTTGGACCGGATGGACTCCATGCATGTGCTATTCTTTCGAAAAATTTGGGATACTATTGGCTCAGATGTCTCCAAGGTTGTGCTAGAATTGTTGCATTTGGGTCATCTGTTAAAGCAAATCGACCACAACGTTTATATTCCTCACCCCGAAAGTGGCCGATTCCCCAATCCTTTAGCCAATTTCGTCCTCATGTAATTTTATTTATACGCGAATCTTTAGGTGTCTAACCAACCAACTCAGGGCCATCATGCATTCTCTGATAGGTCCATACCCAAATGCCTTCGTCTTAGGGAGATTAATGGGTCGGTCCACTTGTTCACAAAATTGTTCATTTCCTCAAGAATAAATGGCAGGGTTCTCCAATTATGGATATCTCATATATGTCATTATGGAGAGCATTACGACGATTTTATACTCTATAATGTTAAATGGTAGGCATTTGCACTTTTTTTACTTGCAATTGGTATTCATCAAGGAGACCCCCGCTCACCTTACATTTTCATCTTGTGCATAGAGGTGTTATGTGAACAGTTTTTACATTTTCATCTTGTGCGTAGAGGTGTGAAGTTACTGAGAGTATGGATAGCAATGGATTAACATTCGACTTGGAATCCGAAAAAGTTTCGGATCCAAAATTCCAATTCAACGGATTAAAGAGGGCTTCCGGTTCGATTCGGAGCAGATCGGAGTCGGATTTAATCTGATCCGAATTAATTTCTTTTCGCGACAATAATTTTGCACCATTTTTTCATCCAAACTTATTTTACCCATTTTTTGATACGATAACATACACTTTCTTATCACTTCAACCTAATATTTGAACATTTAATGCTAAATTAGGAGAGACTGACAAGTGACAAGAAAGCATATGGCATTGATTGTCTAGTCGGCAATGGAGTGAGGCCAAGAGTGTAAGACGTACATACAAGGGGTAGAGAGAGTGTCTCAACTAAGCAACTAAATGGAGGTGTGTGTTAGGAATTTAGAGTTAAGACGGGAGGGTAGACTATATATTTGTAAAGTTTTAGATTGAAATTTTAATTACTTCACAAAATAGTTTGATCGAATCGAAAAATTGGATCGGATGTTATCTTCCCTCCGAATCCAATCCAGAATCCATTTGAATTCAGATTAGTTTTTCGGAACTCGAACTCGAATTTTTTTTCTCGGATCCGAATTTGAATATTTTGCCTCTGATTCAATCGGATATGATTGTCATCCCTAAGTGCCAGACACACGAACCTGATCTGAAGCACACCAATTTTGACCTGAAGTCAACACGATTTGGTCGTTTATCATGAAAGTATGTTATTTTTTAATTTTTGACAAATCTAAACTATTTTTAAGATCAGCATGAAATAAACTTGTTTATTAAATAGGCCAATCCAACTAAATCCGCTTCCCAGCTCTAAAATTGGAGACCGCATATTATGTATAATTTTCTTTCTTCACAAGATCCATTCTCTCTCCAACCCCATAAAACTCACCCACCAAGCCGACCATCCCTTTTCATATTGGGCCACCTCCATCTCGTCAAGGCCAACCCTCCCACTTTGATTGGGCCGACACTCCATCCTTGTTGAATGTGGCAGTGCATGGTAGTCCACCGGAGTTTTAGGGCCACTTGAGTTCAAACAATTGTTTTCGGTTTGATTGATCTGTTTTTTTTGGGGGGGGGGGGGGGTTCAGCAGCTTGATTGATCTAGTTGTGCTACCGGAATAGCTAATAAGTTTGTCATTAACAATCCCAGGCAGCCAAGTCAGCTCATGAATTCAATTCTTATAAATGGCAAAAATTTATATTGAAATCGTTTTGTCTGAGTCGATAACAACTCAACTTCGGCAATTTATATTGAAATAGTTTTGCCAAAAGTCACAAAACATAGACAAATAAATAAAATCAATATAAAATTATTGGATTAATTGTCAAAGTTCTAGTTGAATTATATTTACATCCAATTTCTTTTTTTCCGATCTGATGATCTCATATAGTACAACTCAACTAGCCTTTCATAGAAGGACGTGAAAAAGGGTTAACCCTATAATACGCAGGCCCAGAGGATTGGTTTTCCCATACATTTCCGAAAAGTAGGTGAAGTATAAACTCAATCCCACACTTTTCATGTGAAAAGAAAGCTGAGTAGTAATTAAGCTACAAACTTGTGGTGAGTGACAGATAAGTTCCTCTACCACCATTCACCAATTTGAAGTGCCTCAAGTAGTGGCACAGCATAAGAGGTTTTGGACTGTGTCCACGTTATTCCACGGTAGCCACGCATAAGAAGATTGAAAATGAAATGTTAA
>JACYFF010003369.1:80547724-80580156 GCA_017589665.1 Selenicereus undatus
TATATATAAACTTGTGAGCTACTCCACCCATTGCCAATTGGTTTTGTGTTGAAACCTCATTTGAGCCCAATTGATATACAAATTTAACAAAAAGCTTATGGAGGTGTTTGGCAAACAGTTTTTTGAAGAGCTTTTTGGCCAAAAAGAGTTTTTTTGACTAAATTAGCTGTTTAACAAGATAAAAAAGCTAACTTGGGTTTTTGATGAAATTGTTTTTTACAAAAGTTTTTTGAGTCCAAAAAGCTAATTTGAAAAACCTAATTCCATGAGCTTTTCGAAAGAGTTTTTTGAAAAATTAGTTTTTTATCTTACAACTTTATCAGAAACAACTAATTTTACCAAATAATTTTTCAACAAACAGTTAATTCAAATAGTTAACACAAACAGCTAATAGCTGTTTGTCAAACAGGGCCTATATACATACTTAAGACATATTAAATTGTTAATGTGGGACAACCTTACTTTTCATAACTATAACACACCACTTCACGTGTGAGCTACTCATAAGGCCCAACATATAAGCACATTTAATGAAAAGATGGCGCTGACAAATCCAAGAGTAACCCACTTTGATATTGTATTAAGTTTTATAGAAATTGCGTCTTAAACAAAAGAATTATGTATATAAGATCAAATAAGTTTTGAATCTAACATACCATTGACAGTGGGTGGAGTGACTCAGAAACTTATATACATGCTCAAGAACTTTTAATTTGACAATGCGAGACAAACACACTTTTTATGACTACAACACATTTTATTAAAAGATGTACGTATATATGATTCTAATATCATCAAAGTCATTTGGAGTCAAGATGTATGTGCGTTTAATAGATAATGTTAGTGAGGCTTTATGTATACATGGCAAATGTTATATCATCATTCGAGTGTACGAGAAAACTATGCATGGGGGTTTTACTTACTAGAACATATAATAATATTAACTAAAAGTAGATAGTTTTTCTAGAGGCTTTCTCACAAAAATATGTTATAGTGAGCAAATTTCTTAATGAACAACTTATCTCAGTAAGTGATGTTTTATGCTTTAGTGCACAAACCTCCCTGGTGCAAAGTTGGCTTGTTCACTCGAAAGACAATATAATCTAGGGTGAATGTGTGACTATATATTTGGGTATTTTTTTAAAATAAAATTACATAGATTATATTAAGTTATTAGAACACATATTATCTTACCCACCCCAAAGCAATGAATAAATTAAAAATACAAAACAACAAAAGAGAGAAGAGAATCTAGCTTACGTGACCCTATATATGTACTACCTCTCAATTTCTAAACACTGTTTTTTTAAATCAAAAATTTTAAATACTTCAAATTGTGCATTTTAAATTGTGGTTTTGATCCCCTCTTGGCCCACCAAAACCCTAAAATGTGTTGAATGCCCGGGTTTCCGGGTTTTGTTCTTGAGTTGAATGCGACCAAAAAGGAAAGGCAGCCTTCCCTTCCCCCTCCCCCCACCTTGATGCCCCCACCTCTTCCCTCCTTCCCTCCCGCTTTAATAAATTCTCTCCCTTCTCCTACAAATATGGGACTTGTTCTCGTTTCGTGTTTCAATTTCATCATTCACCCTTGTGATTTCTTCCATCCCAAGTTTGTGTTGATTTGATATTCACTCAAAAGTTTCTATCTTTCAACAATTCTTTCGTTCTTTCGTAGACCCTTGAAGAAATTTCTCTCTTTTGTCCTGTTTTTTGGTGCTGGGTCATTTTCACACCCTTCAACCTCTCCTTGGTTTCAGTTTGGAATTTGACAGGTTTCATTCCCCTCTTTCTCGAGCCCTAATTCTTCTTAATTAGATGTTGTTTTGTTTGATGTGGGTGAAATGTCTGCATTTATGCTAAAGGGTCATCTGGATTTGTGTTATTTTTTCTCTTTGTTCGGGGGTCTATGCATTGTTCCTTGTTGCTTAAGCGTTTTTGAAAACCCATTTGGTATCTGATCTCTATCTCTTGTGCATTGTTTAGGCTGATTTTTGCCCTTTTGGAGAAGGAAGAAGGACATATTTATGGTGGGTTCATTGCTAGTGTCTAATATTCCCTTTTCATTCAAGATCGAAACAATATTAGAAATCCCAGAAGGTTAAAACCCTAAAAGATGAGTTCCATGGGGGCGAGAAGTAGGTCAATATGAGTAGTTCCATATTCTGGTTTGAATCTGATATGCTATTGTCTTGTATAGGGTGAAGCACCAGCTTTTCTGTTTGATGATCTGCAAAACGGTTATGAAAATGAGTTGGATTTGGTTTGTATTGGTAAGGAAACCACTATAGTTGTGGGGAAAACAAAGGTAGGAGCTTTTTGCCAGTTTATGTCTCCCTTCATGTTTTGAACAACAAGCATTTGTACCCAATTTGTACTGATTATGTTTTTTGCTATTTGTTTTAGTATGTGATTGGAGGTTATGATGATTCAGCATTGTCCCTTGGGGTTAAGGTTTTTGACAATTCCATTGGGAAGTGGTGAGTTTTATATTGTGATTGTGAACTGGATTATGTGGTTCTTGTACCTGTAGCTGGGATCACTAATTCCCCCATTTTAAAAACAATTCAGGGTTTATCCTAAAGTTTTGGGCTCAAAACCAACAGTGAGCTCTGATCACTGGGCTCTACCACTAGGCGAAGATCGTATTTTGGTTATTAAGAATGGTTCAACAGCAGGTGATAGTATTTGGTTTCTCGAGGTGAGCGCTCTTGTACGGCAAACTGTCATGATGCTTGGAATTTCTGTCCCATTTGGGGGGAATGTTATGTTATTCTCTTCATTTCACCTGAAGTGCCTGTCTCGAGTGCTGTTAACTTCAACATTTGGTGCTTTTGGTTAGACCAAGTAGATGCAAAATTTTTCGAAAAGTAGGGTAGTCCATTACTCAGGTACATGTAAGATGTCCAGGCACTTGTAACTGAGTCTCAGTTCCATGGGTGGAATGAGAATTCTAGACGGGGTTAAGTAGATATGAATTCAGATGTGTTGGTTAAAACTTTGTGCTGGTGGGTAGGAAAACTTTTTAGTGCAATTTCTAAGGGAGGTTTAATGGTTCTAATCATTAATTGTGCACTTTATTGGTAGGTGGATACGCCAATTGTTAGACAGCAGAGTAAAGTTTTGGGGAGCAAAGTAGTGGCTTGGAGTAAAGGCGTTAAGGGCTATGCTGGAAAACCCATTATCATTAGTGGCCCTTCTGGTGTGGGCAAGGGTACGTTGATTGCCAAGCTCATGAAGGAGTTTCCTTCTATGTTTGGATTCTCCGTGAGCCACACCACTCGTGCTCCGAGGGCAAAGGAGACAGATGGAGTTCATTACCATTTCACCAACCACAGTGTAATGGAACAAGAGATCAAGGATGGGAAGTTCCTTGAGTTTGCTTCAGTTCATGGGAATTTGTATGGGACAAGTATCGAAGCTGTTGAGGTGGTTGCAGATGCAGGAAAGGTGAGAATGAGATCACTCATCATATGTCTATTCTGTATTTGTTTTTTCCAAGCGCCCTTTCTGCTGTGAGACAATATGAAATCACAGATAAGGTTTCACACCTTTTCAAAGGTGGCAGTGGATATTCCACCTGAAATGGGTAATTATTAAAGTGATCCTAAATGTAGATATTATATGAAAATCTGTATGTCAATGTAACCAATGTCATTGACAGTACAATCTTTAGCATATGCCATCAAGGTGCTGAACTTAGCTGCCAAAGAGGATATGCCATTTTGGAATTTGATTCCTTAAAGCACTTGATATGGTTTTTGAAATAAGGATATTGGGCTTAATGCAGAGATGCATCCTTGACATTGATGTTCAAGGGGCTAGGTCAGTGAGGGCTAGTTCTCTTGATGCTATCTTTATCTTTATCTGCCCCCCGTCATTTGAGGAGCTTGAAAAGCGGCTTCGTTCTAGGTAAAACTAGAGCTGTTTTGCAGCCAAATTTCGTGATTCTGTGCTTTCTTTGAGTGAAATGCAACTAACTCCAATTTCTTAAAATAGAGGGAGTGAAACAGAGGAGCAAATTCAGAAGCGCCTCCGCAATGCCAAGGGAGAACTTGACCAAGCAAGGTTGCCTGGTCTTTTTGATCATATCTTGGTCAATGATGATCTTGAGACCTGCTATAAGAGTCTAAAGGTGAATTTACACCACTTCAGAGATATTACTCTCTTACATTGTCTTAAATGTTAGTTGGCATAGCTTGACCTCCCTATAATTTGCTGGGTTTCAGAACCTTTTGGGCTTACATGATTTTGCCGACAACACGTACGAATCAGGTACATGTACATCCTTTTTAAAACCTTGGTTTTGTTAGATGGACTATTCATTTCGCCGCAAATACCCAACTTGACACTATAGCTACTTGATCAGTTGACCCTTCGTTTAAAATTATTAACACTCGAACTTTTCATAGAACACCAAAAAACTGTGACACAGATACGGCTGAACACCGTCTTAGTTGATTTGAGTATTTCTCTGTAGTCTTCTGCTTATTTGGCTTCCTTGTGATGCACATTGATAAAATGCCTTAACTGCTGTTTTAGTTCCAAAGAAGTTCGGTTTCCCTCGGGTTCACTCTGTCTCCAAAGTCGGAAGCAAGATTTACATCAATTCTGGAGCTGCTGATCTTCAAAATGCGAAGAACTCGTAAGTTTCCCGTTGTGTTCAGATTCCGTTGTGCTAACACAGTCAGTTGTATATTCTCATCTTTCCTTTGTGATTTGAACAGGTTTGTGCTCGATGTGTCTTCCCGTAAAGGAGGGGCACCCGGACGAACAAGAGGGTTAGATCTATACCCTATTTGCCCCTTTGGAGGATTCGCTGATAGGATCGAAGATCTCAGCTGACAATAGGCTAACACCCATCTAAAATTTTCAATTTTTGGTTATTTCTTTTTAAAACCTTTTCTTTATCCTCTCAACACGAGCACGAAAGAGCTATGGAATGGCACATTTCAAGGTTGTCATTGGAGCTTTGGGGGAATTACTAATGAGCTACACTTTGACAAATTACTGGAGAGCAAAATTTTTAATGATGCATTTGCACGAGCAATGGGCGAAGGTGGAACTTGGATGAGGACAAATTTCACATTCGAATAACCGATCATCTTTTTGGTGGATGTTACTATCTCTTCCTAGTCATGTAACCCTTTGTGATCTATGGACTTGCTTGGAAATTGGAATGTCTCGTGGCTTCATGTCATTTGGAATAATCTTCTACCACATTTTGACCACAAGTGTGCACATTTCGACCGGCTCGAGTTCATTTAATTAAGATTCACACTGGGCGGTTGTGTCATTGTACGGGATTTTTGAGTTGAGGCTTGAGGGTGAATTGTTGTGGCTTTAAAGATTGACCATTGAATGTTTTGGCCAAGGGGGAGGAAGGGGGGGGGGGGGGTCATAGTTTAGTTGGCTGGTTGACGTGAAGTTGTTGACGAAGTCCAAGTGAACCGAAGTGACTCGGTCCAACCGTCCAAGTAGATAGTGCCGGCGGTACGGAGGATTCCCTTTTTTTTTAAAATTAAAAAAAAAATCATAGTAATTGCCGACTAATTGACTTGGTTACAGCATGTTGGTATGCCTATTTAGAAATAAAATAAAAGAAAATGTTTGGATTATGGAATTTAGCGCTAGAAATTATAGTGTTTTCTCAAAGATGCAAGATCTTAAAATTGCTAAATCGGTGTAATTTTATTGGTTCTCATCTCAAGCAAAGGTGATACTTTATTATGTATCTGGTTGTTGATATTGTACACTCACTATGACATAAGAGTTAGTTTAGGATATAGAAGAACCAATTTCTATATTAGTCCTCTTTTTTTTTTTTTTCTCCCAGAGTCTCATCATTACATTTTTTTTTTTTACAATGGTAAACGGGTTCAGCCCATTAAGCCCTTATCACAAGGTTTACTCAGTGAATTTGAACGGACCAGGGGGCAAGGAATGTCAAAGTCCAGACCAAAATCTAGGCCCACACATGCTCCGCAAATGTGCCCCCCAGGTTTGAACCTGGGTGGGGGGGGGGGGGAGATCGTGTGGAGGGATGGCCATCCGGCCATCTCTTCTTCAACAAATCTCTCACACCATTACATGCGGCTTAAAAAATATGTACTTTTCAAGGGGAGGGGGGGTTCAAAACGAAGGGTTGAGCCCAAAATTTTATTAGTAACTACGCACGAGGCGGGAACGAGTTACACCTAGCATGTCTTGTAATAAAATAGGTTTTAGATACAGGTGGGTAGTCATAGAAGATAAGTGACTCTTGTTGCTCCACCCTAAATTCACTAGTTGATCGGCCACTCGGTTGGCTTCATGATAACAATGCTCCATAATCACAATCCATCATATTATGTTATAAATGTAGTCTTGGCACTCTTTGATGATAAAATAAAAAAGATGATTGGGTCTAGTTGGGACTTGCATTTTGTTGAGCACTATCATCGAGTGGACATTTATCAGTAGCTTCTTAGCCCCATACGTCCATGCCATCCGAAGTCCTTGAAGGAGAGCAAGCAACTCCAGTTTGAGAAAAGAGCATATGCCAAGGTTTGCCGTGAATCCACGAACCTAGTTGCTAGCTTGGTTTCTAAGTACACCAACTCCTGCTTTTTCAGGATTTAGACGTGGGGCACCCACCACATTGAGTTTGATCCAGTCATCAGTGGGGGCCATCCACCTTAACAGCTTCTCGGTTCTGGGAAAGTAGTTCAATGTTTGTGGTAGAGTTAGTAATTTTCTTGCTACGCTCCAGAATAAATTCACATACTCTGCCTGGTTCAAAGTCTGTATTCACAAAGCATGTTGCATGGTACCTAGCTAGGTGGGAGAAGATGTTCCCAAATTCCTTGCCGTGGCTCTTGCATGAAGGGTCGTTAGCTAGTGAGATTTTGACTCATTCTGTTGACATTCGTCATAATCCTATCGTGGGCAACCAGCCAAAGGAAAAATCGAATCCGTTGAGAAGCTACTCTCTTCCAGATTATATTAAATTAGTTGCTTGCGTGTTCCAGTTGGTTCTTATACGTCTAATTCTGTACTTGCATATCTTCTATGAATATATATTCGAGAAAGACGTAATATATCGTGCCAAAAAGTAACTTCATCATAATTAAAGGCTATTCTTTATAATTACGGAGTGAGGTGATTTTGCAGCAAAAACCGAAAAAAGGGGGTCATGTTGAGGGAATATTTAGACTTTCTTCAAGTGGGTAGTTTTTATTTTAGACGTTTCTATCATGTCTTGATTTTTCTGTGACATCTCTATCTTTCTCAAGTCCAAATTACACACAACTTTACTTGAAGGGGGAGAGGGGGAGCAATTGAGCATTTGGGGCTTGCTTTGCTCCTCTTAGCAAGCCTTTGCATTTGCCTTTGGCTTCTCCGAGGTTTGTCGGTAAATGAAATTCAAATACTCTGTTATAAAAATCAAATCAAACTGATTGATCGAATTACTCGAATTAGAAATTAGTAACTTAAATAACGTGGAGAACAATACATGTAAATTTATGTTCTCAATCTAATTGAATGAATTATGGTCAACTTATGTGACATATGACTTTGATCATAGTACAATAATAACGTATTTTCTTAAAATTTTCGTAGACTTCCTATTCCTTATGGGATGGTCCCATTTGAAATAATAACCGGCAAGTAAGAACATATCCATAATTATAGTTCGATGAACAATATAAGTCATAATATTTTATTTGTCTATTAAATTATTCATCTAGTCATTAAAGAAATTAGATTATTAGGCGTCAGTTTGACCGTCGTAGACTTCCATTCATTGGTTCCTCAATCTTATTGAATGATTGATAAAAACAAAAAATCAGTCTTTTTTCTAAAAAAAAGATAAACTATAAAACAGGTGAATAAATGTGATTGGGTTAGTGGGTCAGGGAACCGTGGAACTGACAGATGCGGTTGTCGACCGCCAATCAGGGCCCAAATCTAGGCCGTCCTTTTTTCACAAGTTGGTTGCTTTTGTCTATTTCATTTGGTCATGGCTACAGTACACTAGGCCCCATCAAATATTCAAAAGAGGTGGACTATCCACAAGAATAAAATCAGCTATGTAGATTCATTGTAATTAGGAAAACTAGTATGAACCCGTGCTTTGCACGGTGCATATTACAGTACATATATGTAGTCAAAATAATCGATGAATGTTCATTGTATACAAACTTAATATTGTAATTTAGAAAATGATACTTAAATTTATTGAAAAATATGAATAGATAGCATTTTTATGTATAACCATTGAAACTCAATAATTAAAACAACGTATGATTATCAAATACGCGATTTAAAGTATGACAGAGATTGTAGGTAATCAAAATGAAACTAAAAATCATGTTAAATGATATGATAATTCATTAATTTGTGGTGACAATGACGAAGAATTCACATTCTCTTCTTCTACCTACATTAAAAATTAAGTTCTTAGTAATAATTTGATTAGCAATGATATAATGAAGATTACAATTATATCTTGTGTACCTGGTGTACCTAACATCAGTGTTTCGTAAGTAATACACCTCCTCCTTCCAACTTACTGACGCAATAAGAGTGATAGACAATTCTACTTCATGGCATCGTCGATGCTCCATAACAAATATTCATGGTTTATCTATACAATCATTTATAATCGCATATACTGATAGATGACCATACGGTTGTAGAGAATGTTATAATGAGATAGTAATCAAAAAATAAAGTGTCCAAAACGTGATTGGCACAGCTTTGGTCTGGCCTAGGTTCGAGTTTTCGGTGTTGGTCGTTCTTTGGATAACTGGATTCTCTATTCGGTTCATATATGCGTTCAGATCCAGATTTTCATTCTAGGCGAGAGCTGAAGGGAGTTGGAGGTGAAGAGGTTGAGCTTAATTTCTCTCATATTTGTTAAGTTCTCTGTTTGTATTTTGGTTATTCAAGTTTGATTTTGCTTTGCATAATTTGGTCATAATTAAAGTTAATGGTGATGGATAGGGTGAGCTTCTTCCTGATATTAATCTTCCAGTGTAGCGTGCTGAAATAATTGGTTATTAATTAACTAAACCTTGATAATTTAATTCAATCGTATCACATTTAGTTTTATAGCGATCTAATTTCATAACACATCCTTAAAGATCGACACCCGTATTTGCTACAGCGATCAACCATACACTTGCGAGATTCATAACATGAATATGCAACTGGAAATGTATAATCAATAGTACCTAACAATGAATAAATTAGATAATTTTTTTAGACTACCATAATTTTAAAATTATTATAGAGAAATTAATATATTATAACTGCGATCGAAAATATTTGCTAAACTTATTGTAGTATATTTCGATATATTAGAAATTTTCGTTGATAGTTTCTCATAATTTGCTCCTGTCAATAGTTACTTCTTCTTAAAAAGTTATTAATTATTTTATTTAAAAAAACTCAAAATATTGTATATGACATGGTTGCTATATGGAATATTGTAATATTTTATAAATAATTATTACCAATAAAAACCTATAATTTTTTTCATTTACTGTATGGGTATAGAAATACTTGTTACAAATTAAAAAAAAAAAAACTTCATCAACCTCTTAAAAGGAACATTTTTCAACCCTTAACTAATTGTCACTGTGCGAATTTTTGTTCATAAAAAAAAATGGAGATTTTATGAACTTTATTTATGACTGAGAAATATAAGAAGAAAAACACCTTATCCCGCATTAAGAACGTTTGGAAAGAAAATTCTTTCGTCTAGATCCAGCTCTTCTATTAATTCATATGTCTTTTATTTAATCTAATAATAATATGCAAAGTGGCTAATTTTGGGTTTACCATTAAAATAAGAAAAATGAAACTTTAATATTTTATTCCTTCCTTTGATCACTAAAATATTAATACCATCCATAAACTTTAGTACATATATATTTTCAATGATTTAGAAAAATTTATTAAAGTATACTTTGTTTTTAGGTAGTTAATAGATTCCACTAAAAAAAAAAGTCAAGAAATAATATACTTTTAATTATGATGGTAATTATTTTTATTGAAAATCTGATTGTTGTGATTATATAATCAAATAACCTACTGATATTATGATGATAATTATTTTTATTGATTTAGGGAAGGATATCAAAGTATATTTTGTTTTTAGGTAGTTAAGAGATTCTGTTGCCAAAAAAAAAAAATCAAGATATTATATGTTTTTAATTATGACGATAATTATTTTATTGAAAATTCGACGGTTGTGATTATATAATCAAATAATCTAACGGTTCAAAATCTCAAATTTATGAGAAAATTTGAAAAAGCCACATCATCACAACATTGCTTTTATATATAGTATAGATGATTTTAAGATTGTGATTTTCTAGATCCTGATTAACTTAATTTACTACTTAATCAATGCACACATAAGGTATTTATTTATTAATTACAATTAGATTTGAGTAAAGCCAGCCCGACACGATTATTGATCCAAAATTGACATGGAGTTAAGTGGGTTTGGTTATAAATTCTCAACGCGTTTAATTAAATGGGTTAGATTCAGGTCAAAATTCTTAATACGCAAACGTACCTATTTAGTCCTTTTAATTAAATGTGTTAAATAAGTCAACTCATCTTCATCATCGATCTTTTGCCTTTGAATTGGTCATTTAAAATGGAAAATGAGAGGCTGGGACTGAATTTTCTTTTCCAGCCAAATTTGGACCTGATCGTGGGGGACCCCCTTCCATAACTTTGATTGCTTAAAAGATAGGTGAGAGACAGAGAAGAGATAATGCAAAATAACAAGGGTGGATGTCTTTCAAGACTAAGGATGTTTCCTTTGCCTTTCCTCTTGGTGAACCTACTCACATGCATGATACACCCACTTTCCTAGGAGATAAATATTGTGTAAAGAATCTAAAGATTATTTATTAGTCCTATAATCCTATTCTTGTTTGGATTTTAATTCAAA
Source organism: Selenicereus undatus (assembly GCA_017589665.1). Classification (NCBI taxonomy): domain Eukaryota; kingdom Viridiplantae; phylum Streptophyta; class Magnoliopsida; order Caryophyllales; family Cactaceae; genus Selenicereus; species Selenicereus undatus. The sequence goes on from JACYFF010003369.1 coordinate 80,558,676, forward strand.
ATAGTAAAAGGTTTTGAAAATCGAATAATTTCATGAATCTTTCTTACAAAATTTGAGATAAATAAGCTTTTTTTAGATTAAAAAAAACACTGAATTATGATGCAAAGTAAGAATAAATCATTCGCATGAGTCATGATTCACAAATTATTGTTCTTTAAAAGTAATTGAATACTTATTGAGTAGCTTGGAACAACATCCTCCTCCAACACCAATATCGGGCAAGTTGCTAAGATTCTCAGAGATAATATGATAAGTGATAAATTGTATTTTATCACCTATCCTAGCACTATTGTTGTATGTAGTCCCTATGTCATAAAAGGTGAATTCAAGAAATGTTGCATGCGAACCACCAGACTTAAAAGAACAACAACAACAACAACAAACTCCCAGTGTGGGTTCTGCTTTCGTGGGGTCTGGGGGAGATCCAGCTGTAGGCAACCTTACCTCTATCGGTATTCCTACCCATAGAGAGGTTGATTCCATACAACCCACAAAACAGTTCTGTGAAAAGAGTTTAAAGAGAAAACGATTGCAAAACCATTTACCGAGGAAGAGAAAAGGTTCCGGAGAGCAAATACAGAGGGAGCGGAGACATACCTCAACAAATTAGGGGCGCTTGAAGCCGTCACATTCCAGAAAAGCACGACCTGCAGACAAGCACGACAAAAACCCTACCTGCCCCACGCCACCGAAGCTGCTGCCACCTACGGAGCCGGTTCCCTACAATCAGAGACTTTAATCTTATCCCGCTACAGCCTAAAACATAGCTAAATTTATCGAAGTTAAGTCTAAATGAACCTAAAAGAAGTTAAGTCTAAATGAACCTAAAACATAACTAAATTTATCGAAATTAATGTGTATTTCTTAAATGGAAAATAATAAAAGTTTTCGTGCACCAATAAAGAAATTCGTTAGAGCAATTAATATAGTCGTTAGGATTGTGATAGAGAGCGAATTCAGACCTCTTTTTTATGAATCACGTACGCAATTGTTCAGAACATGTAAGAAATTACTCAAACTAACTGACAGCGACATTATGATTACAATAGAATACAAATTAAAAACATCTTTTTAACGACATATGCGACTGCTTGTAATAAACAAAATGGAAAAAAATCCATGGAGGAATGATGACGAGTTTGAGAAGACAGAACATGAGTCTGAGACACAGTTCGCACCCTCTGCATTAACAAGTCTCCTGCTACTTATCTTATCTGTGACTCTCAGTTAACGTTTGGTTGGATGTAATATAATGATAGTGTAATACAATTAAATTTGCAATGTAATCATGATTACTTAGTTTGTGGTAATCATAATTACAAAATAGTTCTTTTATTGCAACATTCTTATACAATCAAACAAGGTAATGAAAACACAATTACAAACTTGATTGCATTATAAGGTTAATTACATCTAACCGAACATTACATCAGTGTCATTGACATACAGTAAGTGGGCTATATGAGGTCCCCCTTCCTGCGTGATGCCGCCCAATAAATACATCTATTGGCCCACCAATTCCGGTGGGCCAGGCTTGCACCCAAAGAATGAATCAACTTTAATTGATCTCCTTAGTGGGCTTTGGGCTTCCACGGCCCACTTTTCTCAACCCAACCTGGCTGATTATCCTACTTTCTTTTTTTGGTTCGTAATTTTAATTGTATACCTCTATTGTTTACATGCGATTACATTTTTTGATTGAATTACGAGTCATGTTACGTGAAAATATCATCGTGCATTCTCTTGTCATAGAAGAGAAATTTAACTTATCCTTCTCCTTCTTGCCTTCGTTTAAAAAGAAAAAAAAAGTTTCATAAGTAGAGCATATATCTTTTTTAATAACAGGGATGTGTAAATATGAACATACTTAAAATTCAGAGCTGGATTTGTGGCAACAATTCCTTTACTAGTTGAGCAAACTCTTATACGCATTTTTGACACGGCATATACAGCGTCTGGGACAACTATTTTGGAATTAAAGATAAATATCCAACTCCAATGACAGTTTGTTAGACAACACTCGGTTGTCGGTACTACTCGTGTTATGAAAATGGTAGCGTTGTCAGACAACGGTATGGCTTTGTCTAATAATACACTATGTCCTCCTATAGGAATAAGGTAGGTGTGTGCATTGAATTAGCCAAAAGAGGAGGTGATAGGGTCGGCAAAAAAATTCGTACGCGCAATAAATTCGTAAAATTTGTCCTCATAGGTATGAAAATGCTTGTTGCAATGAGAAAAAATTAATATGAAGTGAATATTGTTAAAATGGGTATAAATAGGGGTATAAATATAGGTCCCATCAGTCCAATACACGTTTTATTAACACCTATGTACATTGTATCCAACCCGTATAAGATCCATACTCGTTTATTTAAAGTTTTAATTTGTCGCTTGAACTTGGGTATTTTATTAGTTGTTTTTTATTATACTATTTTCAAGACTCCAAGGGGACATTTTATTAAAAACAGTAACTATCAAGTGTTAATTTGTTGCTTGAATTTGAAAACTTTTATTTGTATTGTTGTCACAAACTTGGTGTTGATGTGATGTATTGACATGCTAATGTTGAATATGAATATAAAATAAGTTTAATTCTTTTTGATTTATGTATATGTAAATAAAACCCGTACACCCACTATATCAAATAAATATGGGGTATGAACCTAGTTTTACAATACCTTGTAGTCTGTGTGTATGCATATGCATATATGCATATATATGTATATTAATTTTGAAAATGAGTACAAGTGAGGCTACGACTAATTCCCCTCTGTATCGGCCCCATTACCCGCATTAGGAAGTGACAGCTAATAATTCATGAGTGCTATGGGTTTTTATGAATTGGGCCATCCAAGATAAGGCTGTCCCATGAATACATCTAATTAGAATCCATCTGGCACCAAAAACACCATATATACATAGCATTTTTGTCTCAAGCTCAAACCTGTAACACTTAATCCCCATAAAAAGATTATACACAGTGTAAAATACTCTCCAAGAAGTACAACTTAATTACAGCGCGCACATAAACCACCAGAGGGGGGGGGGGGGGGAGAGAAAAACCATCTAATGAAGTCGTAAAAAAAACCAGCAAAATAAGACATATAACACAGGGGCAAGCATATTGAGCTTTGTCAATACTCAATACGCATGGGGAAGAAACTGCATGCTTGCAAGCATATGATATGCTAGGAATATTGGTTACTGCTGGAATTGAAACGTGTAGTATTATTAGTAGCTGTTGAGGCATCAACCTGTTGTTGCTGCTGCATTTTTGTGTTGATGAAACGACCTCCACTCCCTCTTTGCCTTCTCATCGCATGCAGATGCCTTGATTCATGAAGATATGGCTGCAATTTTTACATTTATTTTCATTCTAATTAATTAATGTCAAGAGCCCCCACGATAAACGCAACATAGGTCCAACGGAATTTGTGGAGATCCTTATGTGAGTAACATTATCTTTACAAGCATCCATACTAGTACAGCGATTGACTCCCGAAGACATGTATACTACAGCTATCTCTATATATATTTTTCCCTTAATGTCAAGAGCTTTATCTAGATTCAGACGATGTTTTCCTTGTTGAAGTCTTACAAAGTAGCTGTTTTTTAAGGCCAAATTTTATTACTAGCCAACACATCTACACTTTCTCCCCGGCGGGAAAAAAATTGTTAATTAACCTTTAGATGGGTAAAATTTTGACTCCCCCACTTCATTATAAGGAACATTACTAATTATTGGCTAATAATTAAGGAGACAAGATTATCTGCATTTGATAATCTACATCTCCCAAAACTATAATAAGCAGTACTGGTGATTGCATTGTTGTGGTAATTTTGGACCAACAAGTTCAATGATTTTAAGCATTGACAAGCCACAAATGTGAAAAATGCCGTTTCTAATTATTGGCTAGTCAAGCCAATGCGAGTTAGTTGGATGATTAGTGACTGAAACCAATTGATGATGCTTTTAAATTCGACTAATCCAATTCAGACCTGAGTTTGGTTTTGGTTCTGCTTGTTCCTTCGTTATTTTGTTCTGTGTTGGTTTGGTCTTGGTCTTGCTTGTGTTATTTTCCTACTCAACCTATTTATGGCTTACTAATCGAAAAAAAATGATAATGCCATAAGCTTGCATGGGGATTTATTAAAGCAACTAACGTAGGGTACGTACCTTCCTGACTTTGACAACATTATTTTGGAGCTCAGCTTTGGCTCGTGATTGCCTTCGCCTCAAAATACCATGATATTGCTTCGCATTCACATAAATGGGCTCATTTGCTACTTCGTTTGGCCATGCTGCCCCTGCTTTAGGCGACATTCCCTCATAATATCCCTGCATTTATTTTATTTTTTTTCACACATCATTTACGTGAGTGCATGCAAGGTAATGCCATTTCTGGAAATATTATTGACGTGCGTAAATAATTATATTTTATTTTTCAAAATATAGATTCAAAATTGCAGAATCCCCGTACTTTTAGTGTTTTTGATTTGTTGAGGTATTCCCCCCCTCAACTGTAAAATTATGATTTACCGCCTTCATCTTTGTGTCAAAGTATTACAAACCTTCAAAATTACAAAAAGGCCTTTTGTATTTCTAAAATTTTCACCTCCCATCATCTCTTCTCTGCCTGTTTGAAATTTAGTTTAGCCTTGACCCGATTCTCTCAACTTTCAATTCATCAGTGTGGCCAATGACCATGGCAGTGATCGCCGAGACCACCGCTAAGGTCATCATAGTCTAGCGAACTTCCTAATACTATTTGTGGCGCGGTTTGTACCCACCTTATAGGATAAACTTCTTTCTCATCTCCCTTTCTTCAATTGCCCAATATATAGTCAGCCACGTTTGCGGGAGAAAATCGATGTCTTTATTATTAAATGTCGCTAACTAGTTTCCTCAAACTATGATTTGCGAAGAGAAGTTAGATTAATTGTATTAGCGACATTGATCATTAACCCATGGGTTCCTCTCCATGGATGCAGAGAGGTTCGTAATTGCTTAATTGCTTGGCCCAAGGTCTAACCTGATACCATCTATAAGGGCCAACCCAACAAGTCAAGTCGTCCGACAATCTACGGGCAAAAGACCTAGCCTCTAGGCATTTGGCGCAAAGAAACTAGCCTTCATTATAACCTGTTGTTGTCCTTAATTAAGTTAACTGGCCTACTAACCAACCACCTAACCTTAAACCTTTCCAGCCGCGTACTACACCTTTACAGCCCGTTATCCTCATTTATACTCGAAAGGGTAGCGTTGTTTTTTTGGGGGGGGGGGGGGGGTAGTAGATCTACTGTATCACATATACATCACACCATGTTTTCCTAATCTTCTGATGCAAGATAGGATGTTACAACCTACTTGTCTCTACTCTCAAGTGTTAATATGCACGCATAAAATCTCTCTGGCTTCCCTGTCTCTTCTTTACCTCACTCTTTTCCCTCTCCTTTTTCTACTTCTTTCTTCTTTATCTCATGCATGCTACCACCTTTCTTTTTCCACCTCTCACCCCCCTCCTTCCTCTTCTGTACGTTTTCTCTCTATCTTTTCCTCCTCCCTTTGTCTTCTCTCTTTTTGCTCTTATTTTCATCTCTCAAACGTCTCTTCTCTCTCACTCAGCTATGTTGTTCGCCGTCTTTTTCTTGCATTTATTCTCTTTCCCTTTCCTGCGTTCTCTATCTTTCCCTTGACATTGAAAGATCGGTCGATCATAACTTCTAAGAACAAAGATAATCTCGTTAGATTAATTAGTATGCATCTCTTTCTTGTGTTTCCCACTCTCCCTTCACACATGCATCACTTTCTCACCCGGTCAAAAATATTTTCTGCTCTCATTTATTTCCAACGGCCTAGATGATAAGCACGATTTAATTCAAAATAGAAAAAGACATTGAACGTCAAGCAGAATAGGAAATTGTTAATGCAACTTTAATTTCCCGAAGTAGTAGTAATACTAATAATAATAATAATAATAATAGTCATCTATGAGTGAATGCTCTTGTAGCCACTCAAAATTTATTCATGCCGTACCAAAATTAAATTAAATTAATTAATTAGAAAAACTCTTTTAATTAATTTAATCAAGCCCAAAGAGTTGCAGATGAAGCCCAAGATGAAGCCCATTTGACTATCAAGTCCGAGTTCAGTTAAAATTCGAGTCAAAGCCTAAATTGAGACTCAAGACGACTACCAAGTCAAGCCAAGACTTAAAGCCCGAACAACGTTCAAGTGATGGCGCGGTCAAAGTCAAAATCAAATGTCAAAGTCAACATCGACTCACAAGTCAAACATAAAAAACGACTCTCAAGTCAACGTCCGGTTAAAACTCGAGGCGACTTTCAAGTCAATACTCTACTCAAGCCCGGGAGACTCCCAAGTTAAAGTCAGAGTCAAAGTCAAAGTCGAACAAACGAAAGTCAAAATAGTTTAGGGTAAACCCTGATTAAAAGGCCCAAAACCTAGGTCAAAGCCCAAAACTCAAGTCAAAACCCAAAACCCAAAAACCAAGTCAAGACCCTGTCTTGACTTGCAAAGGGGAGGCTTTCCTATAAATAGGTCTCTACCCCTCTTTATTCAAGGTTGGAAAATCCGTCCTTTAGAGAAAGAAAGAATCAGATAATTTTGTATCCATAGAGATTGTAACCCATTCAAATCAATTGAATCTATAAAAATTCAATCTTTGTAATTTGTGATTATAGCTCTATCTCATATTAAAGCTCAATTTCCTTAGAGAGCAATTAAAATAATAATCTAACGCCAAATATTCATGCAATAATTATTGAACAACAGGTTTACATAATGTTATCACTGAACTGATACACATATAGTATTTTGTTAATTATACTAAAATTTATCAATAATTACTAATTAGTATCCATATTTGTACGTAAGAATGATTGATGAAAATTCCAAACCACCAACTAGCAAAGCATAAAAACAGATATGCTTTTCCAACATAGTACGTACGCTCCTATTATTAATTTGTGTGATGGAAACCCATAACATAATACGTGGGTTATTCATCATTGTCAGATTGTATGAGTCTTCATCGTTCGCAATTGAATTCGTGACATCAAGAAAGGAACATCACCTTTAAAAGTGATCGGGGGAAAATGCCTAATTAAGTCTTCTTCAAATAATAGTAAAATTCTCTTAATTAGAGAAAAGTAGATCCTATAAATGGGAATAATACCATGGAGCTCGGACCCCTGCAATTATGTAGAGTATAGTAGAATTCTCTAGAGAGAGACATAAACTAGTAAGGAAAGGACAAAAGTGAGGGAAAGAAAAGACGTTTAAGATTTAGAGAGGACTTTTTGACCTAAATTGATGACCAAATTGTTCAAATTAATGCAACATAAAATCTTAGCATAGATCTCTTATTTTTTTCTAATTTTTATTTAAATTATAATTTATAATTAAGAAGTATCGAGTTTAAATTTCAGTGAAAAAAATTATGTATTAAATTATTAACGGGAGTGATTGGGAGTCCATATAAAACATATTCATCAAGCCCAAATATTAGTCTCCGAGACTGATACAAGACACTAGCCTATGTTGCCATCCATCATCTTTTTCCAATTATTCATCTTTGCCCGTTATACCCCTAAATCTATATCAAGGGCAAACTATCCACAGAAAGAGAGAGAGAGAGAGAGAGAGAGTTACATAGGGGAGGACAGTTTGATGAGGGAGAGTCACGTCATAGTCGTGTGATATCTGAGAATAATCCAATGCAAGTGCACCCCCATGCTGCTGTTGCTGCTGATACTCAAGCTTCTTCTGATCATATCTCCCTACCAATCATAATTAATCCTTTTCTTCTAAGAATTAATTAAGACTAAGCACACAAAAAAAGATTATCAATTTTTTCCCAAAAAAAGGAAAACAAAAAAAGAAACACTTACCCAAAGGAAGAGCAACTGGAATCCGAGGCTGATTATTGTTGTTGGAGTTTTGGTGGAAAAGATAAGAAGTAGTTGCAGTAGTAGTAGTAGTATTCTGATTAGGGTTTATGGAAGAGCAATCTGTGGAAAGATCTGGGGATGAAGATGATGAAGGATCTTGCCACAAGCTATCTGACCAATATATCATCTGCTGATTATTTGTATATAAATTGCTTTTACAGCTGCTTCCATATTCTCTCTCTTCAGTACTGTTCATCTCTCTCTTTTTATCTCTTCAACTTATGAGCTACTTAATTCCAACAATTCACCTGAAAAAAAAAAAAACACAGCAACCCACTTTATCTTGTTTCACATTTGTAGGAAAAAAAGAGCAAAACAGTTCCTTTTTTTCCTTTTTTTTCGTGTTAATTTGTCAAAACTCAAAACAGATATAGATCGAGAAAGCGAGTAACTAAATAAAGATGAAAGTGGAAAGGAGCAAAATTACCAGAAAAACTGGTATTTTTTCATGCATGAAATGACAGGAAAGAAGAAAGAGGAGGAGGAGGAGAAGAAAATATGTGTTGGGTGGAGGAGGAAAGTAACTAAAACAGACCCTCAAGCCCCCAGGAAACACTTACTAGCTACGTACCTTTGTATTTTTCTTGATTTTGGGGCATGGACTGATCTTGACCGTTGCTTTTGCCTTATATATGTAGATTTTATTGTTTTATTTTTTTTGGGGGGAGGGGGGAGGGGGGCCAGGGGGATTTTGAAAACGTTGGAGTGGCAAGGCTGATGACGGTACACTTAGCTTGCATGGAGGCAAAGAGAACGTTGATGATTGAAATCTACATTTATTGTGTGTGTGTGTTGTTTTAGTTGTAACGTAATCTCTTAACTTTGAAGTGACTTGTCCAATATTATTAGCTTAGCTAGTAGCTACATATATATTCTTTTGATGGAGCTTTCAAGTTTTGAGGAAGGAAGGCTAGTTGGGGTATCTCGTCTGTACAGAAAGACTTGATTCATACTCCTAGCCTCCTCATAGGATAGCTACAAATATAGAAATAAGGTTCTGTTCTGTTCGTGGTTTAATGAATCCAATTCACTTATTCTCATACTTATCCACTTCTTTTCTCACTTAAACAAAAATACGACTCCTTTTCCCCTTTCGCACACTCCTTCATTCAACTCCTTTTAACTTCTGCCCATTCTCACTCACTCCTTCCCCCCCTTTCGCACACTTAGGTAGTGTTTGGTTGGAAAGAAAATGGTTTTCCGGGAAAATCATTTTCTGTGGAAAATGTTTTTCCAAGGAAAATTGATTTTCCTGTTACATTTTTCGTTGTTTGGTACAAGATAAATCATTTTCCATGAAAAAGAGGAAAACGTCAATTGAATTGTTTAAATGACAAAAAAGTAATGACTGAGTGGTCGTAGTTGATATAAATGTTGACCAAATGAAAGAATTTTGAGCTTAAAATTCATATTTGAATTTTTTTCAATTCTTCCTATCGGATAAATGTTGACTAACTAAATTGTTTAAATGGCGAAAAATATCGATTGAATTGCCGTGGTGGAGAAAAATGTTGATCAAATGAAGGAATATTGTGCTCAAAATCTGAATTTTAGCTTATTTTAATCCTTTATATCCAATGATCAGATTTCGATCCAAATTATTGAAATTGTTCTAGTGGTGAAAAATATTGACCGCACATTTCAAGGGATGAAAAATGTCAATTGAATTGTCGTTGTGGAAAAACATGTTGAGTAAAAGAAAGAATATCAAGCTCAAAATCTAAACTTGAGTCTATTTTAATATTTTCTATCTGATGATCAAGTTTCGATCCAAACCGTTGAAATTGTTTTACAGGCGAGTCAACTGAATTGTTTGAGTGGCAAAAAATGTCGATTAAATTGTCGTGGTGGAGATAAATATCGATCAAATGAAAGAAATTTGAGCTGAAAATTTATATTTGAGTTTATTTTAATCTTTCCTATCGGATAGTCAAGTTTCGATCAAAACTGTTAAAATTTAATTTTTCACCTAAATTCATCTAACCATATCATCAAAGACTTTAAGGAGGAAAATCCACTTCCTTCCTTGTCAAAAAGGAAATCATTTTCCTCCATAGGGGGAAAAATACTTTTCCTTGGAAAATAATTTTCCACCCTTTATTGTGCCAAACAACGGAAAATTGGAAAATTATTTTCCAGAAAAATCATTTTCTCCCCAACCAAACACTACATTAAAAAAAAAAAAATACCACTCTCACCAATTCTCACCCACTTTCACCCCCTTTCCTACACTCACCCATCTCACACCCATCATTTTCCACTGAAAAGAACAGAGCCTAAGTTGTTGTAATCAATATTGAGGCAATCTAGCTTAGTCAAATATATCATCATATGCAACCAAAATTTTTTTAAAAAGGGTGGTTAGTTGGGACAAGAAAAAATAAAAAACAAAGGTAGCATGTTTTCACAAAAACGATCGCCCTCAAAATTTAATTAGTATAATATGTTCCTTAACTTTCTTATTATTTTCAAGCAAACAGTCTCCAGAATTGCTCCTAAGATTTCATAACTTCCTAAAATGTTCGTATCATTTTCTGCAAACTTTGAATTTGTATATCATCATCTACAAACTTTAAAGTTGTTGTCCTGATGTCGACTTATCTATAATTTTTAGTTCCACTCCATAATCACAGTTTCTAATTTCAAAGATGAACTAAAGTTTTGCATGTACTACCCTACAAACTTCCAAAACAACTGTCAGCAAATTATAAGTAAATAGCTAACATATATGTGCATACCATACCGTTCAATAAACGGTACAACTTACAAGCTATTGTCCAGTATTGTACTGACCAAATACTGATCAATACCGCTCTGTACCATCAAATACCATGCGGTACCGGTACTTTTGGTCAAACACCACCTTACAGACTAAAATTTCAAATTTATTGTACTTGTAAAATTTTTTGAAAACCAAAACGGTGCAAATCTAGTATAACAGTACATAAATTTACTATGTCTCATTTCAGTAAAAAAGATACTATAGTTAGTATGATATTTATAACTTTGATATGTAGACAAGAAGACTAAAAAATAATATTTTTTGGTTCATATAAATCCAATAGCAAGATCAGAAGAGTTAAACTATGTTGTACCAAATGATTACCATATATCTGCTTGTACAGAAAGACAGAAAATCCATTTACCTGTAAAGGCAAATCATAATAAGTGCAAGTGAACATCACATTATAATTGGGTATTAAATGAAAAGGTATGCTAAACTTAATTAGAAGTAGATCAAATGTAACGTGTCTAAAATTTATTCATTGTATGTGGAAAAAGATGGATATGGAGGAAATACAAGTCAAAAATTCATTAATAGTACGCATCTATTAATAATAAAAAAAGAACCATAACCATTTTATATGGCTAGTCTAGCATGCATTAACACGTACCTAATCTAGCTGGTCAGTAATTCCACGTACATGCCTTATCATCCAAGTACATAGGCTAGTAACTTCTTTATGCTATTACACACATTTTCATAAATGGACCATGCATACAACTGCACTAGACGATGCAAAATGTTCCATCTTATCCTCTGACATTCTAACTTATAGTAATACGCACTCTTGATCAAGAATGTGGGGTACACTTTCAAATAATATAATTATATTATAGAATATATTTTAGAAATCAAGCTAAAAAAATATTGATAAAAAAAGGTTCAAGAGATAGAAAAGACAATATGTACGCTAGGCTAATTACTGGAAACAATAGCTAGTCATGGAAGTGTAATATGATGTCTCCCTAGCTGCATGCTAACTTGAACTTGTTCTAGAAGCCTTTAATATAATTAGATAGAGTTTATGTAATTAGTTCAAAGTCACCTTTCATACAGTGATCTATATTTATAAGAGGCCCATCTAGTGGTTTATTCAAGCATTGCAAGAAATAGATGCTAAAGTTTATTCACTTATACAGCGTTTGGTTGAAAGTAATGCAATCATTACATAATGGAATCAACCATATAATGCAATTGTTAGTGTAACGAAATGAGATAATAATTATATTACAATGTTTAGTTACAAAGTTTTTACAATTGTAATGGAATGAATTCATCTACAAACAATACTTAATTTTACACGTGACGTGAAGTACTCACAATTAAATTCGCATTTTATTTTTGCCTATTTTAATTATTTGTAACTTTGTTGATAACTATCATCCAATATCTTATTATTATGATTACGATGTTTTACATGAGACTTACTTCACTCTATTTCTTCTAGAGTACAATAATGTAATATTGTTCAAGTTTACGAAGTAGAGAGAAGATGATGATGATGATGATGTGAGGGAGAGAGAGAGCGACATTATTTCCAGGACGTACAAAAATATAGTTACAATAATACAATCTTAGTCTAGGTTAAACGCTCTCCAATATGGAGAGGAGAGAGGCATGAGGGGGGCTTCAAGCCTTTAAAAACATGGTGCCGAAGTAACAAGAGAGGGGAAGTAGATGAGAGATAAAAGAGAGAAGAGAGAGAAAGCTCCCAAATATAATAGCTTATAGTTGGGTAGACTTTAATTTAAAAGTGTGCAATCATAATTGTTTAGGAAAAATAAAGTAATTGTAATTGCATAGATTGAGGTAAATGTGATTACAATGCAATATTGATTACATTCCTTAATGGTAACCAAACATCGTAATTGAATAACTACCATTACCATTTTAATTGCATTATCACTTTAATTACATAGAACCAAATAAGTCATTATTGTAAGAACAAAATGATCACTGACTTGATAGTCTTCAATCTCTCTCTATAGAGAGAGAGAGAGAGAGAGAGAGAGATTAAGGATCATTTATCATTGAATTATTGACACTTCACGACTCTGTAATAGTACATTATAAATTAAAAAAATCCTTCACATTTTGAAATAATAAATTACTACTGTGAAATCATAATAAGATATATTTTTAATTTGTTGACAGTTTACTACTCTTATCATTTAAAAAATGTGGCACTAAACTGTTAAAAAGTTGCGATATCAAGCTTGTGATTTGTTATTTTCATGATGTGATGGACATTTTTTCAATTATAATTCAATACTAGCTACATGATAGTAAATTCTCAATAATTCTATTTACCATATAGTTTGTGTAGTTATCATTCTTCCCTTATGCAAGCAAGATAACTGCAACATCGACATAAAAATTCTTGGGTAAGATAATCTCACATAAAAATTATTGTGAGACTGCCTCAGTCAAAATGACTTTTTTGAAATCTTATAGTAACTAATAATATATTTTTGAAATGAATTTTTAATTCATGAGTGACTAATTAATAGTTTATCTAACTATAAAGTTACCCTAAATGAACTATTAGTCTATAAAAACGCTCTTTTCATAACAAAACTTATTATTATCAATACGAGAGCATTTTGCTACCCCGAATTAATAGGATGAGGACAAGCATTAACATACGCAATCACAATCACAACAAGCAATCATTCAAAAAATTATTGCACTCACTTATTGAAATAAGGGCGCAAGAAGGGAATACTTGTATATGAACTAATTATATCTCCTAATGATAAAGGCTTAAAGGATTTCGGTTTTTAAGTTTATACTTATTATTAAAAATAAGGATTCATCTAAACGTATAAAATTATAGCAAAGATATAACGGCATGTTCAATTTAATTTATGGTAACTATTTATCATTAGTATTATGTACATTTCATTGTGAACGCGGGATGCTTGTGTACCGAACTGTCCTTTATTATGTACATTTCAGTACAGTTCAATATAATTCAACACAGGTCAGCATTTGAAAAGGTACTTACTTGATTGGATTGTGATCAACCCAAATCACCTATTATTCATCAATAATTGAACTTATTTTAGTAATATCATAAATATATTTACCATTATTATTGTAAAATTCACTTAAAATTGAAAAAAAATTTACATTATGCAACGAAATAAAATGTTTCAAACTTTTAAGTATGATATAAAAAATATTAATATTATTATATTCATAAAATTCATATTATTTGGTGAATTACTATACTATATGAATACATAATTTTGTCATAAATTATGTCAAAATTGCAGACCTATTTTAAAAATGTAATTAAAATTGAAAGATAATTTTTTTAAAAAAAATGCTTATCATAAATTAATAATTTTACTGCCAACTTTTATATCCAATATATTCTTATGTCTTATTTCTATCCTATCTCTTTATTAAAATAAAAAACTGCATACTTTCGATGAATGAATTCTAAACTGCACTTGTAGACAACATTTAGAGTTTTATGGCCGGATGAAGAGCAAGCGATAAATTGTATTACTTGTATTGTGTATTTTTTTAGTATTCATGCTAAGAATGTACCAAATGTTGTTTCCTAAAGTTTGAATGTCAACTTCTATTTTCGTTACACTACCCAAAAATGTGTGTTCTAGGCATTTCTAATAATAATCATTTCAACATCAAGTTAATAGTGTAATCTATTTCTAAGGACATAGAAAATTCTTGTGTTAATATAATAATATCAATTACAAACTAAACATATTCGCAAATTATTTGTATATTATATACAATATTTAAAAAATGTCATTTAAAATTTAAAATACAACAATAATATCATATAAAAGACAACTCGTTGAAACATGATCATATTCTACCATAAGATAAATACATACGTATTTGCAGTCGCTCATTTTGGGTGTATACAACGGTTACACAACTACCATATTAAATCATATCATATCATATATATCTATATATTTTGGGATTTTAAGGTTGCAATATAGGTTAGTGTTAATAATTGCATTTACGAGGGGCTTCTTTTTTGTATTTTTATGAAAAAGCATTGATAGTTATACTTAATTTAGTTAGTGTCATTTATATAATAATTGTGGAGCAGTTCTATAGTTGATCTAACAATCAAATCATTGTTTTCATACTAGTATTTTAGTCATTTTAAACAAATATCTGCACAGAAAATGTATGCAAGTAGATTTAAAAATTAAAACTTAAACAAGCTCTTGCATAGCAAGGGTATTAAAACCAGTGTAGGTACATTTCCATACTTAATTACAATTAGCCACCAAAATATGTAAACCCATTTAGAACCATTCACCTTGTTTCAACATAATTCAACACGTTTCAATATGGTTAAGCATATTTCAACAATAAATACAAATAAGTACTTATCATGAGCCAAAAACTTTATGTTGTTGACTTTGCAATTTACTACATTAGTCCCAAGGGTTAATTGTCTTAACATTTATAACCTAAACACCCGAGACTCTCAATCTTCTCCTAATCTTCATCTCCATCTCAACTCTTTGGTTCATTGCAGTAATTTTATGAGGCGGGGATGATTGATTCTTTAATCATCCTAGCTGTTTGTCTTTCTTACTATCTGCTTTAATGTTATCCTTGTCTTTCTACTAGTAAGTATCTCTCCAATTGTGAGAGTTACTCTTCTCTCCAATTGTGATATTGATATTTTAGTTTTGATTTATGTTGTTTTATGTGCTTGTTTACTTGATTTTCAATGGATGAATTATGTTTTTACTGCAAAGCGGCAGTTCAATTAGTGTTGACATGTCAACTGCAATATTTCATGTCGAAGGAACATTTAGCTTAAGAAAACTACAGTAGATCAGTAGATCTTTTATCAGCAGAAAATTACAATAGGTCTATTCATGTCTTCTCTAAACTATATGAGAAAACAGCGATTTGAGTGGGACAACGAGCGATCATTGTGTAAGTTAGTTTTGTTCAGACATATTGGCCATGTTTGGCAAAGAGCTTTTTGGGTGCAAAAAGAGCTTTTGGGGGGTATTAGCTGTTTGACTTTGGTCAAAAAGCTCTTTGAGGTGTTTGGTTGATTAGCTTTTTAGATTAGCTTTTTATACCCAAAAAGCTGTTTTACAAAAAGCTCTTTGAGATAGCTTTTTAAAAGAGCTTTTTGATATTTACTATTATAATGACCATACTAACCTTATAATTTGGACAAATTTACATTACATGTCATTCGTAAATGATATTCCCAAATGTTGGATGCTTATACTTTAAATTTTTCAATTTATTTTTTTTCTTTTTTGAGACAAGAGTTGTTGATGGTCATGATGTTGAAGATAATGCTTTTAATTTTAATACTTTAATTTAACAACTAATTTATGTTAGTCTTATATGATATATAAATATTCTTTATATCACATAATTTCAATTGCTATTAAAAAAGAAAACATTTAACATAAAAAATATATTTTGATGATAAGTACTAAAATTAGGAAAAAGTATAAATGTAATTTTATATATCACATTAGTATTAATTCATAATTCATATCGAAAAGAAAAATAAATATCCAATGAAAAATTATTTTGTTAGAAAAATAATGAAATTGAGTAATGGGTATAAGTGGAATTTTATCAAATAGCTTTGTTAGAAACAGCTAACTTCACCAAACACTTTTTTTACAAACAGCTAATGCAATCAGTTAAGGCCATGTTTGGTTGCATCAGCTGTTTGATAAAAAAGAGCTGTTTGGCACCTCTTTAACTGTTTTGACCAAGTCAAATAGCTAAAGAGGTGTTTGGTAAACAGCTGTTTCAAACAACTGTTTTACCCCAAACAACTCTTTTTCAAACAGCTAATCTTAATAGCCTTTTGGGAACAGCTTTTTATTGAAATTACGATACTACCCAGAAGTTCAAGAAAATTACACTCATGCCATTAATTAACCTTTCCTCTCCCTGGCAATTCATTTGAACATAGGGGCAATATTGGAATTTTATCAAATATACATTTCAGAAACAGCTAACTTTACCAAACACTTTTTTTGCAAACAGCTAATTCAAACAGCTAACGCAAACAACTAAATCAAACAGCTAACAGCTAATAGCTAACACAAACAGCTAACAACTGCTTACCAAACAGGGCCTAAGTCAAACAGCTAATACAATCAGCTAACAGCTAACAGCTAATGCAATCAGCTAACAACTAATTGCCAAACAGGGCCATTATTTTTTGATTTTAAGTAATTGTATTTGTTTTTGTCGATCATAAATTGCAAGTGCCGTTTGGTAAACTATTAATGATTAATGAATTCTTCCCTTTGTAAAAATTAAAAACACACACCAGAGACTCCCAAAGTTTTTTTTATTATTTTTTAAAAAAAATTCCTTTTTCTGTTACATGACACCGCTCAAAGCCTAGAATTAGACTCTGGAATTATCATGTGAAAACAAAATTATAAAAGGTTATGACGAGTGACATAATTTTAACTTTATAGTTAAATTGCCTTATTCAAAAATTAATCTTTATTTTGAACCCAAAAAAAAAAATCTTTATTACTATGAGGCTTCACGTATCAAAATTAAACTATGTCATATGTTTAAAAACTTGATGGTGTTAAGGCAACCTAAACCATATTCTCGTTCTATATATGTATAAATAGTTTTATAATATTACTAAAATCTATATTTACCATTGAAAGCACAAGTCTTTATAAATTGGTTAAGCAATTATAAAAAAAAATTTTCAACGCCATAATATATATATATATATATATGAACTTGTAGTCTTACAAATATGTAATATACCTTGCCCATTTATTTCATTATTGTGTGTAAATACTCTGTCGATAGAATATGCTCGTACTCTCCCATCAGGCCATCACTCTCATATAGCATATGTGTATGTCGCCATTAGAGATAATCTAGTGCTAGGGTACTTAGTTTCTATAGAAGCGAACAATTTTCATTTCTCACTTCTATAAAAGACAACAATTTTCATTTGTCACTAAGCTGAATATAAATGTAAATTTACACGTAAAAAAAAAATTTCCATATCTATATTTTAGATTATCAAACCTTTATTTTATTGGAATTCAACTACTATTCATCTTTAAGGATAAATTTTTACATCATACATTTTCTCAATTTATAAAAATTGAATTCAAAATCTTATTCAAAACAAATAAATACCAAATTACTTGTACTAAAATATATCAATCATAAAGCACTTATATAATGAATCTAAATCTATCGATCTATTAAAATAGTACAATTTAAATCACATGAATCTTATTTTTTACAAAAAAAGAATCACTTAAAATAAAAATTAAATTTTAAAAAAATAAAAAAATTATCATTTAACAATCGAGATCTGTAAATCCGAGACTATATTATAATTTGTAATCAATAATATGCATACGTGACCGGCAATGTGAAGTTTGGGAGGAAATGTTATCGTAAAGGTTAAATAAAAGGTGGCAACGTGTCCAAGAGAAATAATTGAGGGATCTCCTCACCAAACACGGCCGCCACGTGCATGGAGGAGAAGAGGGCATTGATGCCTGTGTCCATGTTCTCCTCTCTGTCCTATTCATCCATCGCCACGTGTCTAATCCAAGGTCCTAGAAAGAGGACACTTTTATTTAATAAAGTTACAAAGACTGAGCCCCTCCTTGCTCAACACGTAGTGACCATCTTTTATGTCAATTTTGGGGAACAGAGCAGATTGCAGGTGTAGGACCCCCTCCCCCTCCTACAATGGACCTACACTAGATTACACAAATTATTAAATTATTAAATTAGGACACCTCATACAACATTACAAAAGGCATTTCAGCCTCGTGTGCTCTCTTTTTAACTTTGCCAAGGGCCACTTACTATTTCCTCTCTTTCTATAAAGTAAATAGGGGTGGGCTGTTTTTTTTTTTAAGAAAAAAAACAAACGTACATAATAAATAGTTACTATAAAATACATTTAACATACCCTTAAAAATTATATATATATATATATATATATATATATATATATAATTACGTATATTTATTTCCTTAAGATTTATATGTATTTACTTAATTATTAAAAGTACATATTTATGAGAATATACAGTAGAAGTTATTAATTATCATTTATTACATCCCATAAAACTAAGAACTAAACATCCTAAAATAAATTTACTAAACTCATGCTTATTTAAATTATGTAATTCAAAATTTCATACAATGTTCAAGATTCTTTTTTTTATTTATATTGTCTAAACTCAATTCAATCATAAATTTTTTTTTTCTTTTTTTTTTCCGGGGCTTGGTACTGGTTGTCTAGGGACCCTGTTGTTATAATCATCATCATTATCATCATCTTGACAAATTAAAGGACAACATCCAATTAATTGTCTAGGAAGGTTGGGAGTGCATTTAGACTGTCAACGAGTTCATTTCAATCTAAAATTGTGGCTCCCTTTTTTTTTACCTTAATTTTTCAACGATTTTAATATTGAAATTATCCCTTAAATTTGATTGATAAATAAAAATTAATTCCTAATAAAGTATGCATAAACCAATAGGTAGTGGTACGTACTATGAATGATGAAAATGAGATGAATGAATCACCCTATAATTATATGCTGCTGTCTATTCTCTCTGATGCTTTCTTTTTCATTACCCTAAAAGGACAACTTATCCAATATCACCAACTAAGTGCATTGCATTGGTGATGGCCTATCCCCTGCCTTGACGGCAATTTTCAACATTCTTTTTTATTATATTTTAATATATCTTTTTGTGGCAAGATATCATCTCTTTCATTAAAAGTCATGCGTACATTAGGACGTGTAAAGTTGATAAAGAAAGCATTGTTCAAACATCATAATTACTCAATTAACCAAATACTTAATCATCAATTGTCAACACTTCTTAATTGTTACATACCTAAAATGAAAATTAATATATATTTTTTCTCATTTTAAATAATTTGTCGTGGCTCCTCAATCTCTCGTATACATCTTCTCCTCTCTTCCATGACAGCATACCAATTGATCTAAATTTACGTAATCAAGGTGAGACTCCTAGATTTACTGGTCATCTTAGCTATTCATTTTATTTTCTTCTCTATTTTAATATCATTATCAGAATTGTTGCATGGTGGGTGTTATGCATTTTTTTAAATTTAATGAAACTGTAAAGTTGAACAGAAAGCATTATTGAAATATCGATAGTACTAAACTAACCAAATATTACATAATCAAACCTTGTCAATTGTTCCATACCTAAAACCAAGATCAATACATTTGTGCATTGTCTTTTCAATGATTAATGTATTACAATAAGCGATTAGGTGTTAGAAAAGTCTTTTCCTAAACAACTAACCTCTTAAAGAATGGCTTTTTCAAGTGTGTTTGATTCATCTACCTCTAAAAGTTGGACCAATAATGCCATGATCCATAACGTAGTAATATTATAGTTGTCACCCAGGTCGAGGACAACATTAATATATCATCTACCTCTTACGGATTTGAATTACAAAAGGATCAAATTTATTAAATGTGGAGAATTTTGAAGAAAGATAGCTAATAGGGTTCCTCGGTGTCTAATTATCCTCTATGCTAGGCCCTCTTTGAGAAAGGGAGGTCACTTGGATTCTAACGTTCCCCTGATCTTCCTTCGATCTTGACAAAGTTATTAAATAATTACCCTACGTAGGGGACTCCATAATTGAACATTTTACCTTATTGACAAAAGGGGTGACGGACAATTAATGTGGTCTAGAAATTTAAGACGAGAAAAAAATAAAAATGAATCATCTTTGTTCTTTATTAAACTTGGTGATGGATATAGAACACCTACCCCAATTCTTTTAGGTTTTCGGAGATTATGAAACTTTGTAGGTTGTGAGCGTCCCATCAAGCACTTATTAGGCATGAACTAATGACATTTTAAAAAATCGGATCAAATCTAATCTGAACAAAGTGACCCTAAAGCTTCAGATGATATTTGGAAGGAATTTTTAATATTCCAAGTTCCAAATTAAAGAAGAAATTAAATATTCTAAATTCAACTCAACTAAATTCGGAGCATTCAAAAATTATACTCTATGTATGATTTCTCAAAAAAAAAAATTTCAAATTTTAAGTGCTTATTCAAGTTTAATTAAGCAAATAAAAATAAAATGAAATGTGAGATACAGATACAATTAAAAATTTAAAAGTAACTGGTTATGAAAATGTTTTAAGCTGATCAATATAAGTTGATATAAATAATTTGACATTTATTTTTCTTAACAAAGGTTGCAAATTTTAAATTGAGAAGACTTATGAGAAAAGAATTATAAGTGATTATTTCTAACTAATAATAAATTCACTCTTTTTTTTTAATGGAAATAATAGCTTAACTCTAACTATAGATGCAGAATTGAAGGGAAATGAAAAGAGAGGGGGGGGGGCGCGGACGACGATATAATGATATATCATGGGTAATACATCGTTAATGAACATGGATTTGGTGATTTTTCCTGATCTTTCAACAATCAACATCAAGCTAAGGTTTTGGATGCTCAAAAAAGATGAGTAGTTTAGCAGAGGATAACACTAACAACCTCATCAATTCAACGTTCTAGTGCGTCTTTTTATTCAACCAACATAACCTACTGGGGGACCAAACACTATTCTAATACTATTCCTTTCTAATGAAACTTCAATATGTTTAAATTCAAATGCTTATGGTATCTGATTTGATTTTTCATTGAGGGGG
>JACYFF010003369.1:80595156-80659831 GCA_017589665.1 Selenicereus undatus
GGGGGGGGTCGACCTCCCTGCCCGTGACACACACACAGACACGCCGGGAGAGGGGGAAGTAGGCGCCGGTGGGGTCGCCGGCGACCGACGACGCACGCCCAGCCGTTCCCCACCCCGGTCGCGAGCAAAATCGAGCCAGAGAGAGAGGAAGACCATGAGAGAGGGAGAAAGAGAGTGAGAGGGGGAGGTCGCCGGCGGTGTTTAGGCAGCTCCTCCACGGCTCGCCGGCGGCTGCAGTTCAGCGGGGGTCGGCGACTAGTGGATGGGAAGCAAGGGATACACCGAACCTACACCGAATCAACCCGAATCAAACCCTAAAACGGGTCCTTTAGCTTGGATTCGAGGTGGGTTTCCTCATCCTCCTATTTATGGTTAAATTGTTAATTTCGATAAAGTTTATTGATTATTGATTATAGTTCATTCAGGTTGAATTCAATGATTATTGATTGTAGTTTGTTCAGGTTGAATTCAATGGTTATTGATTATAGTTCGTTCAGGTTGAATTCGAATCAATTATCAGTGACATGAAAAAATTGTAGCGTAAACTGGACTAAAGTTTATCGACGACTAAAGTTTATTGTTTATATACATATAGTTTATTGAGTATATGTCATTTGGCAATTATATGAATTATTGAGTATTTGTCATTTGGCAATTATATGAAATTTATTGAATATGTCAAGTTTATCGATTATATACAATTATCGATTATATGAAATTTATACATAAGTTTATTGAATATATACATGGATAAATTATCGATATTACTAATTATATGAGGGCTTCGGTTTATAAAGTTCATTGAATATATATATATAACGCTCATCGATTATACTTGCTCACTGTTTCCATCAAAATTTTAATGATATAACGTTCATTAGTATGCATTTTATCGATTATATATAATGTTCATCGTTATTGAGTATATAACGTACATTACTTATGCATTTCATCGATCATATATAATGCTTGTCGTTATTAATTATACAACGTTCATTAATTATGCATTTTATCGATTATATATAATGTTCATCGTTATTGAGTATATAACGTACGTTACTTATGCATTTCATCGATCATATATAATGTTCGTCGTTATTAATTATACAACGTTCATTGATTATGCATTCGTTATTAATTATACAACGTTCATTGATTATGCATATTTATCGAATTAGATATAATGTTCATCGATTATATATGCTTACTTAAAGTTTATCGACTATATAACGCTCACTGATTATGCATGATTATCGATTAAATCGAATTTATCGAGTATACGATGTTTCTTGTTTGCATAATGATTATTGATTTCATGAAAATCTCGATGATACGTAGTTCTTGGTTACATTAAGTCTATTGTCTCTATATGTTTATCGATCGTATACAACGTATCCATTATATAGTTTATCGACTGCATAGTTCATCGTTTATCAAATTATTAGTAATCCACGGATTATATGAAGGGTATTGAGTATATTTATACCGTATGTTGATTACATGACGTATGTCAATTGTATATTATAGTCAAGGTCCCTAAATGCTTAATTACATGATTGCTAAGTGCTCCTAATTGTCTTATCAGTCGCCTGTTATCATCGACAAATCATTGGTAACGAAATAACCTAAACCATCAGATTGAGCAACCGAGCGAGTCAGGTGACTAGTAAATAGGTTGAGGAATAAGGGATCTTTAAAGGTTATTTGCATCTTTCGCTTAACCAACCCAGTACCTCCCTAGAAGTTTACATGTAACTTCAACTTATATGTTTCAAAACTCATTATTTGGCAGAGATCTCAAAGCCCAATATTTCATTTCTCAGCCAGAAGGCTGAGACAAAGCTCAGTTTTCCATTCCTCTGCCAGTAGGCAGGGAATGCAAAGTTTCATATTTCATTTCTCTGCCAGAAGGCCGAGACAAAGCTCAGTTTTTCATTCCTCTACCAGTAGGCAGGGAATGCAAAGTTTCATATTTCATGCAGGGAATGCAAAGTTTCATATTTCATTTCTCTGCCAGAAGGCCGAGACAAAGCTCAGTTTTTCATTCCTCTGCTAGTAGGCAGGGAATGCAAAGTTCAGAATTTCATTTCTCTGCTAGAAGGCAGATATAAAGCTCAGTATTTCATTTCCCTGCCAGTAAGGAGAGGATTCAAAGATCAAGTAGGCATAAGTTGAAGTTACATATTTTATAACTCTGTTGAGATGCAGTAGAGTCAAGAGAAACATGGTCAAAGGAGACTCCCAACTCCTGTGATAGCTTACGAAATGATATACGTTAAGTAAACAAGCATGTGAGGTCCAAAGGTCATTTTGCTACGTTAATAGCAAGCATGTGAGGTTCAAGGGTCGTTTCGCTACCTTAATCGTAAATAGTTTACCAATCACATGACGTAGTTATATGCTTCATTTTATGGTCATCGTTCTATGTTTCCTTACAGAAATCTATTCTTGCATATGACCTGCTATTGCATATGATGGTTGTTTTAGTGGCATTGCTAGCTTCATATAGCTTACTACCTGATTGCATCTTTAACGACATTTTAACGACTATGTACGATTTACATTGCATTGTGAGGGGAAAACATACTGTACGATAGGTGAGCCTTTCAAAAGTCGAGAAATTACGAACGACGGTCGTAAGTTATTGTTGTATTGAAAATATTCTTTTAGGGGAGGGGGTTATCCACCGTATGTTTTTTTCGCTCATTCCATTTGTCATTGTTGCCCTCCAGGTTCCTGAAGTAAGCCGAAATGGAGTCATTGCTACCCTAGAAGTAAAGTGATGTGCTTGTTCGTGAGTTGCAAAGTGTATTATGATGTAATGATTGTAAATTAAGTTCTTGCGTGCTTGGTTTGCATATCATTTAGAGTCACTCTATATGGTCGTATGAGCTACCATCTAAATTGTCAGGGCTGGACCCTTCGTTGTTCATTTGTTTAAACACTGAGCTGCATTGATTGTGGTGCTCCGGGTGGGTAGCTCGTTGAGCTTGAACTCCGGCGGGTGACCGTTGAGTTAGTTTTACTGTTATTTTCAGTGCAGGGAATTAATTGTAAGGCTGTAAGCCTGGGAAAATGGTCAATTTTTAGGGAAAACTCTGTCCGTTTTGTCGCAGGACTTAATAACAAAATAGTGACACTCCTGGTTGTAGGGTTGGGGGTGTTACATTATTCTAGCCATTTCTTTAATCATTGCACATAATTACTCTATTTGTTTATTTTACCTGTGGCTATTTTAATATTATTACTAATTTTACTAAGAGTACTAAAATATTAGTAACCTTTCTAACCCTTTTCCATTCTACTACTTTTTTTTGTACAATTGTTGTTACTAACTTTACTATTATTATTACCACGATTACTAATATTATTATTAATTTGTTAGCCTTGTTAGTTTTGTTAAGCACTGTGTCTTTTTATCACTATCCTTGACCTTATCATTAGGATCATTTGTTGCTAGTTCTTTCTCTATTGCTTTTTCTAAGTATTGCTTCTGGGTCTTGTTGGATTTAGAGTATTAGTTAGCGTTTCAGTTCACTGCTTTTATCCTTTTCCCTTGTTGGAGGGGGGCCTCTTTTGTATTATTAGCGTTGTTGTTGCTTCTTCTAGTATTATTGCCTTCGTTTTTGTTTTCTCCTCTATTTTAATTATTATTTAGGTTATTCTCTTGCATAGTAGTTGTCTCTGTTTGTGGCGAGCTATGTAGCAGCTTCAGCCGGTCCTCCGGGGGTTAATGGGGTTAGGAGGGGTCTAGGGTTGCGGAAGGTGCGCCTAGCGTCTTGAAATATTGGGTCTTTTACGGGTAAGTCGATAGAATTAGTTAAGTCTTTGCGTAGGTGTCAGATTAGCATAGCGTGTGTTCAATAAATGAAGTGGGTGGGAGCTAAAGCTAGAGAGATTGATGGTTACAAGCTTTGGTACTCGAGGTCAATCAAGGCGAAGAATGGAGTCGGAATCTTGGTTGAGAAGGAGCTGGCGGACTTCGTGGTCGAAGTGCGGTGTAAGAGCGATCGGATTATGGCCATTAAGGTTTTGGTGGGTTCAGCTTTTGTGAATGTGGTTAGTGTTTATGTGCCGCAAGTAGGCTTGCCGGAGGACATTAAGACGCTTTTTTGGGAGGATTTGGATATGATCATCCAAGATGTACCTCAGAGCGAGAAACTCTTCATAGGAGACGACTTTAACGGGCATATTGGCGCGGAATCAGGTGGGTACGTTGCGGCTCATGGGGGTTTTGGTTTCGGAGAGAGAAACACATGAGGGGTTTCTATGCTGGACTTTGCGATGGCCTTTGACTTGATGGTGGTCAACTCCTTTTTCAAGAAGAAGGAGGATCACGTAATGACCTTCAAGAACGGCTCCTGCAGGACCCAAATCGATTACTTCCTAACAAGGACGGATAGCTGAAGATCGTGTAAGGACTGTAAGGTGATCCCTAGCGAATATCTGGGAACGCAACATAGGTTGCTGGTTCTGGATGCAGAGTTCAAGTGTTCAAAGAGGAAAAAGAGAAGGGTAGGATACCCCAGAGTTAAGTGGTGGACCTTCACGAAGGAGAACGCAGAGTTAATAGCAGAGAGGAATACTGAGGAAGGAGCTTGGAGGAGGGCTGAAGATGCAGATTCAATGTGGGAGGCTATGGCAGATTGTATTCGAAGGTCGGCTAAGGAAATCCTAGGTTTGTCCAGGACAGGTGGCAACAAAATGGAGGGTGCCTGGTGGTGGAACGAGGAGGTAAAAGAGAAGGTCAAGCAGAAAAAAGAGGCTTACGCGGAGGTCATGAACAGTGGTTCTGATGAAAAAAGGGAGACTAAGAGTGTTAGATATAAGGCGGCTGAGAAGGTAGTCAAGAAAACTGTGGCAATAGCAAAGAGTCTGGCTTTTGATAGACTGTATCATAGATTGGGGACCAAGTAGAGGGGCTAGGGAAAGGAAGACTAGGGATTTAGGTGTGGTGAGGTGCATCAAGAACGAAGATGGTAAGGTGTTGTATGAGGAGGCTGAAATCAAGGAGAGATGGCAAAGGTTCTTTGCTAAACTCCTTAATGGGGAGGGGATGGGAGGGGAGGGGAGAAGCCTGTAGTAGGGGCCGAGAAGGTAGTGATAGGCGTATTGACCCACAAGTGTATGGCCATATAACAAAGGATGAGATTAAGGAGGCCATGAAGAAGATGGCGAAGGGGAAGGCAAAGGGTCCGGACCAGATTCCGGTGGAAGTTTAGAAGTGTTTAGGGGAAGCAGGTTTAGAGTGACTATCGGAGCTTTTCAATGTCATTTTTAGGACCGCTAAGATGCCCAGAGAACGGAGGGCTAGTATAGTCATCCCCCTATACAAAAACAAAGGGAATATTCAAGACTGTAATAATTTTAGGGGTATCTAGTTGCTCAGCCACACTATGAAGCTATGGAAGAGGATGATTGAGAAAAGGTTGCGAAGAGATGTTGCAATTTCAGAAAATCAATTTGGTTTTATACGAGGCAGGTCGACCATAGAGGTGATTTACCTTCTCAAAAGGCTCATGGGTTTATACAGGGATAGAAATGTGGATCTCCATATGATATTCATTGACCTGAAAAAGGCATATGATAGAGTCCCGCAGGAAGTGTTATGGAGCTGTTTGAAAAAGAAAGGGGTGTCGCCTGTGTATATTCATGTGATTAAGGATATGTACAAGGGATGGCGGTCGAATGTTAGGACGTTAAGAAGGGTTTCAAATGACTTCGCTGTTAGTATGGGTCTGCATCAGGGTTCAACCCTATGCCCGTTCCTTTTCACCTTAGTTTTAGATGAACTTACTAGAGGGATTCAGGATGAGGTCCCTTGGTGTATGCTTTTTGCAGATGACATTGTTCTTATCGATGAGACCAGGCAGGGGGTGAATGACAAGTTGGATAGTTGGCGGCTTACGTTGGAAGCTAGAGGTTTTAGATTAAGTAGATCGAAAATGGAATACCTGCATTGTTGTTTTAGTGGAAGGATAAAAGAGGGGGGAGAAGTCACCCTGGATGGGAGAAAGATACCTAAGGTAGATAAGTTTAAGTACTTTCGTTCGATCATCCAGCAAAATGGGGACAATGACGAAGATATTAACCAGCGCATAAGACTGGATTGGCAAAAATGGAAGTCTGCCTCAGGGGTGCTATGTGACAAGAGGGTGCACTTAGGATTGAAAGGCAAAGTCTATCGAATGGTAGTTCGATCGGCTGTCCTATATAGATCGGAGTGTTGGCCTCTAAAAAAGACCCAGGTTCAGAGGTTGATGGTAGCTGAGATGAAGATGGTCAGGTGGATGTGTGGTTTTACGAGAATGGACAGAGTTAGGAATGATGTAATCAAGGACTTAGCTAAAGTGCCCCCCATAGAAGAGAAGATGAGGGAATCACGACTCCGATGATTCAGCCACGTGAAAAGGAGAAGTATGGCCGCCCCAGTGAGGAGGTGTGAGTTGATCGTCCTCCCTGGTGGTAAGAGAGGAAGGGGTAGACCGAAGAAGAGTTTGGACGAGGTGATTAGAGAAGACTTGAAAGTAGTGGGTTTGACGGAGGACCTGGCTCAGGATAGGAGGCTGTGGTGGAATAGGATTAGAATCTTAGATTGCAGAGTAACGGCTCTGTAGTTGTCAGTAGCTGTAGTGGCTTAGTGCTGGTGGGGGTCTGTTGTGCTCATATGCAGGTTGTGTTTTTTTTTCTGGAAGTGACGACGGCTGTTTAACGTGGATTGTTGAGGTACGTTTTTTCAACTTTCTTTCAGCTTCAGCTTCTTTGGTACTGATTTTCCTCTTTAAATGTTTTGCCAGTGCTTTCCTCTATAAAAATTTTTCACAAAACCTTTTTCGTGGGTCTCTTGGAATCAACCTCTTTATGGGTAGGAATACCGGTAGAGGTAAAGTTGCCTACAATTGGATCTCCCCAGACCCCGCGAAAGCGGGATCCACACTGGGAGGTGTTGGTGTTGTTGTTGTTGTTGTTGTTGTTGTATATAGGGAAATGTAGTCTTTTAACGTTTCGTCTAGTTCTTTAGCTGGTTTCGTATTTTCACAAATTAGTTGATTTAATAGTTTATGATAGCGTTTGTAAGCTCTGTGCTCAGAATGAGTTAAAGTATCTTTTATAACTTCATATTCTGATAAAGATAGTTAAAGTAAGTTTTGATGTTTTATCCTTAGTTTATAATAATCATCTCTTAAAGACGCAATAAAACTAGCTTTAGGAAAGTGAGAGTTTTTTAGTGAATGATGTTGTGCATATGGGTGATTTGGTATATCTGTCATTTTTAATTGTTCTTTCTTTTCGACATTTCGAAAGTTTCACGTGGTTTGCTTTTTGTCAAAAGTCAATAGTTTCAACAGTGAATAGTGAATAGTTTTTTGTCGGCCAATTTTGATTTTATAATGGTGTACACAGTTCCTGAAACAGTGAATAGTGGACAGGAGTACAAAAAAATAAACAACAACACCCAAACACCTGAACAAACTTATACTCTGAACGACTTATATTCTAAACATCTTATAAACTCTTCTCTCTACCTATCTCAAATTAACAATGTTGATGAGCATGTTTCAGGAAATCATAATTTTCTTGCAGATTATTTGACAAGCAAAACCAACCATGACTACTCCAGAAAAGCTCAAGGAACTTGAAAATACAACTATTGACTTTAATGAATATTTACAAACAGTTATAGAAAACTTAAAACATCTTGAGACAGGAATCCAAGACATTGTCACCAACATCCGAACTGAGATCGATCAACTTTTGAAAGGAACTACTGAAATCCTAACTGATATGTGGAAAGATCTTGAACAAGAGAACCTTGTTCTTGCTGAACTATTCAAAACTATTAACTCTTTAAGAACTATTTCATCAGAAACTATTTCGAGTTCCATGATGTTAATGAAATCGTCGCGAACTCCAACTATTATTCCCCCAACTATTATCTCTGAGCCAAGTTCTAGCCCTACATTTCTGAAAAAAGAGAAAGAGATGCAAGAACTAAAGGAAAAACTCTTATCAAAAAAGACTATTCCGCCACCTACACAAACTAAAAAATTTGTTCCTTTTGATATTTGTGATCCTTTTATTTCAGGTTATCACAAAATTACTATGCAAATCTATGGCGATCTTAGCCATCTATCCCAAATCTTTTACAGCAGTGGAAAATCCCTATTTTCCAAACTTACTGCTTGTACTGGATCAAACCCCTCAGCCATTTACCAATTCTATGAGTATGGATACCTCGATATAATTTACCCAAATCCCAAACTTATGGAACTATCCCTTTTCCCTTCTGATATCATCTAAACTCTCAAAACTCTCAAACACAGACCTATTTTTGTCAAATTCCATACTATTCCACCCGAAAAAGATTATTCAACGGGAAAAATCTATCACTGTATTAGCCTTATTCAAACTGGATACATCTCTGAAACTCATCAGATCAATATTGAAGCTACCAAGAAATTTGACTTCATTCGGTTCAATGAATCATGGATTAACTATCGAAGGAGCCGTGGCGCTATGGCAGTAAAATGTCATGGGGACCAACTCTTCACCACTAGACTAAGATGTTTATTAACGACTAAAAATTATGCTATTATCACTAAAGAAGGAATGCATGAAGACTATTACGATGATGAACTCTTGAAATTTCTTTTTCAACTCAAGCCAGAAAATTTTCAAGGATCTCCATCTGTTCGAAATATGTTTTCTAAACTACTCAAGAAAGAAGAAGAAAAACAACTTTTGGCATAAACAACTAAGATTTTGCCCTAAAAACAGCCAGATGTAAGGCTAGGATCTTGCCGACAACTATTACTGAACTATTGAACTCTTATCTACTGAAATCTTGAACTACAATCTAGAAGACGCCAGCACATCAGTTATTGCTGCTAAAAGGAGACCCACAAGCAAATAATCACGAAGACTTTTACAACCACACGAAGAATTCAGAAATTATTGCTCGAGTCACCATCAACTATGCACTTCAACTATTTACCACAACACCATCAACTATTCACCAATCACGCGGAAGACAGCCGACAAGCGTGCAAACTTTTCAAAAAGTTATCAAGACACTGTTGAACTCTTCAATTATTCTACTATTTATAGTTGTAATGTTATTTCCTTTGATGTAAGCACTTACGTCAAGAAGGCCTTTCAAGGCGCTATAAATATGTAACTCTTAAATTAGGAGAACTCAGATTCAGACGGAAAGAAAAAAAAGAGATTTAGAGAAAGAAAAAATCTGAGAGCTTTTAGAAACTATTAGAAAGACTATTTGGGACAAAGCTCCTAAAATGTTGTTATAAATTTTCCTTTGGGAAATCAACTTAATAAAGAAAATTATTCAGAGCTTCTTGAAATTCTTATTCCTTTTTTAAGGTATCTCAAAGTGAGTTAGGGAATTTAAAGATTGAAGTAGGACTTATGAGACCGAGGGAGGCATGGTGGAGCTTATTATGAGAATTCCATATCTCAACGAGAGACGCTGAAAGACTCTGAGGAAAGAGAAGGAGGTAGAGAGATCGAAGTAAGTCCAGTAAAACCCGTGAGAGGAAGGGTGTGGTGGCAGATCTGAGGACTCAATATCTGTTCCTAAAATCTTGCAATCTAGGAGGTATAATTTCTTAAACTACTGATAGTTAGATTTATTATGCTGAGAGTACCATCATGTTTAGAACTCATTTTATCGTAACTTTGCTCGAACTATTGTCTCTTTTCAAAGAATTTTAAAGATTTTTTTACAAAAAGTTATCTGCCCCTTCTATTATTGGTATCAGAGTACTAGACGATTCGAACTATTTCTTAACTATTAATAACTATTGAAACTTAACTGTTATTTCCAACTAAAATTCAGCAACTATTAATCATTGTTTATAAAAAAGGATTATCGCTTGATTAGCATAACTATAATAGTAACACTCATGAATTATGAAACCTCAAAACCTATCTCTATTGCCAAACTAACCGGATAATATTAAAACTTGATAAGAAAATTACTCATCGAAACTAATCAAACAAAATTTTGATAATTAATACAAGAACGTCTTACTTAAGTATTAATTCGAAACCACAAAACAGTTAACTAAAAAAGAAATGATTTGGCAAACTATTTTGCAAACACTAATCTGAAAAGAAAAAACTCATGAGCAAGTAAAACACTTAAATGAAAAACTTGTAACACTTATTAGCAATTACTGTTTCAGAAACTGTGTACAACATTATAAAATCAAAATTGACCGACAAAAAACTATTCAATATTCACTGTTGAAACTATTGACTTTTGACAAAAAGCAAACCACCTGAAACTTTTGAAATGTCAAAAAGAAAGAACAATTAAAAATAACAGATATACCGAATCACCCATATGCGCAGTATCATTTACTAAAAAACTCTCACTTTCCTAAAGCTAGTTTTATTGCGTCTTTAAGAAATGACTATTATAAACTAAGGATAAAACATCAAAACTTAGTTCAATTATCTTTATCAGAATATAAAGCTATAAAAGATACGTTAACTCATTCTGAGCACAGAACTTACAAACG
The DNA here is from genome assembly GCA_017589665.1 of Selenicereus undatus. Classification (NCBI taxonomy): domain Eukaryota; kingdom Viridiplantae; phylum Streptophyta; class Magnoliopsida; order Caryophyllales; family Cactaceae; genus Selenicereus; species Selenicereus undatus. The sequence goes on from JACYFF010003369.1 coordinate 80,605,701, forward strand.
CTATCATAAGCTATTAAATCAACTAATTTGTGAAAAAACAAAAACTGCCAAAGAACTAGACGAAACGTTAAAAAACTACCTTTCCCTATATAGCTTTGGTTAAATTATAAAATGAATTCATCTACCAACAATTTAAACTCTAGATATAACTTCCAATCTACAGCTAAACTAGACCGATTAGGAGATTTTATAACTGGAACTAAAAGTTATCTTCCCAATCTAGAATATTACACTAAAGATCAAGCTTTTGATTTCTTAAGAACTTTTTATTGTACAACTAGAAATATCCGTCAGCAAATGCTAAATCGTTACCAAACACGACTAAATCAACTATCACTGTTACCAGAAACAATTGAACCAAGAAATAGAAAAATCTTAAAAAATAATATTGCACTATTAAAATTAACTTTTACATACACTATTTGGTATCAAGGAAATATGGATATCAACGACTCTCAAATCACTTACTATTCAGATAATGAATACTAAAACAAACTAAAACAAACTGAAAGGACAAAATCGTAATTAACTATTTAAAACAAAAATTTAAACGTAAACGATCACAAAATTTTAAATAAAAAAAATCACAACTTTAGAAGGGCAATTAGGTAACTATACCATAAAAAGCCAAAACTATTTTCTAACTTGTCACATCAACCCGAACTTTACCCGAAACTCTGACTCGAATTGACAGCCCTATTCATAGCCTTCCATACCCTTTTCAAGAGCAATTGAATTCCCCCCGGGGGGGCACATTAGTTCCAAGTAAAGATGTTTGACTCTAAATTCTTAGTCTCCTTCCCATTACATTTTGTGCTACATTTGATATCGCTGTAGTACCTGAATTTTTGCCAATGTTGTATCTTGCCTCAAAATAGAAAGTGTTAATAGAGTGATCCTTTCTAACAAATACGGCCGGTAATCTGTCTTCATTTAAGAGCAATGCAAGAGTTAAAAAAGCTCTAACTCTAAATCCGTGTCTCGGGAATCCTGTTGACGTAGGGTGTGAAATAATTAGATATAAACAATCTTTATCGATAAATTATCAAACGGTTGTTGACATAATGTGTGAAATTATTAGACAAACAGTCTTATCGCTAAATTATCAAAAAGTTATTTTTGTTGGATCTTGACGTAGAACTCAAAGGTGTTAATTTAAATTTGAATATCACCGTAGATGCAGTAGATTGAGCTTTAAAAAATAGCCAATGTAGCATTGACTAAACATTAATTGCATTGACTATTCAAGGTCTGAGATGTCTCCTTCAGCAAATAGGCGGCCTTTTAGTCTCTATTATTTTTTTGTATAACAGCATTGTGATTGGTAAATGCAGTTTTGTGTGGAAAAATAAAAATACAAAAAAAATCCAAGTCAAAGAACCGAAAAAGATTGATAACATCCAAATACAAAGGAGCTGGACTGCAATTACAATACCACCCAGTGGGCAGTGGGGATCAGGTGATGGTTAGACCTTGGAATAACATCTTTGACTGAAGCAGACCTCTGAACTGGACAGCAGGAGACAAACAAATTGTTGAAAAAAAATAAGCATATAAAGTTACCCACTCTGAAAAAAAATAAGCATATAAAGATCTGACAAATGGGTTATTCGGTCTCGATCTAAATTAAAACCGTGTTATCCTGTTTTAAAGGTCTGGATGTTAAGGTCGATGTAATTTCAGGTTTAGTCTGTCAGAGTCCAGGCAAAGTCAATCAGCCCTATTTTAGATGCCAGCAGAAAGGGGAAAAATCACCCTCCACCTTCAAACAAAGTGGAAACCACCCATTCCCAACGAGAAGATGAAGTCGAAACACAACATAACACTAACCACACAAACAAAATACCAGCCAGAGTCACAGCTGACAGAGAGATTCAGGAGGCAATGAGAAAAGATAACCAGAAGCAGGAAGCCAGGAAGCAGAAAATGAGCACTTCCATGGCTCATAACATGATCATCATTGTAATAGAACACAATGTCAAAGAATTAGGATTTCCAGATACTACACATTGACTGAAATCAGAACTATAACAGATAAAATGCTAAACATGACAAAGCTTGGCAAAACCTGAGAAACAGATAATCACATTCTTCAGTTGGCCAAACAGTAAGGGGAAAATCTTGCGAGCCCTAAACAGAAGGCCAACACTTCAAAAAAAAATTTGGGGTGTTGTACCACAATGTTAGTGTTGTTGCTATACATAGACTGAAGCAGGATCGATGTTCATGGTTCTGGATCTGATTCCACTGATCCCTCTTCGCGTAGGTCTCTCTGGCAAGCAAATGGGGGTGGCGGGGGGTCAACTGATAATGTCCCTTCTAGAACATTCACCACTTCCCCCATTGACGGCCTCATTCTTTCATCAACTTGCAAACACCAATATGCAATTCTGAGGGCACGTTCGAGCTCTTCAAAGTCTATCTCGCCTTCAATTCTCTTATCTACAACCCTCCATCCATACCCACTAATCCACTTGTTGTAAGACCACTCACAAAGATCCTCATTATTCCCTTTGTGCCCGGTTATTAGAGCAAGAACCAACTTGCCAAAGTCCCCCACATCTTTCTCTGCTGCTCTCTCCCCAGCAGAAGCTTCAATATTGAGTTTTCCCAAGCCGAACTCAGAGACCTTTGCTTCTAGGTTTTCATCAAGGATCACATTTCCCAATGTCAAGTTGCCATGGCTTATAAACTCCCTACACTCTGTGTGCAAGTAAGAAATGGCCTTTGCCACCCCTAGACATATTGCGGTTCTCCTTCTCCATGTCAGCCTTTTGCACAATTTGGGGTTTTTCAAGCAAGCTTCCAGTGAACCGTTCTTCAGAAACTCATAGACCAGAAATCTATGACCCGGATCACAACAGTAGCCCTCCAGCTTCACCAGATGCTTATGATAAATGCTTCCCACCATGGATACTGTGGCTCGGAATTTTCTTCCTTCAAGTGGGGATTCTAGAAGCTTCACCACTACAGGTTGGCTGTTCTTGAGCATTGCTTTGTATGAGTGCGGCCCCAATTGATGCTTGAAGTTTCCAGTGAGCTCCTTGATTTCAGCATAAGTCCATCTCACAACGCCAGCTGAACTAGAACCAGTAAAAGCCGCACTAGCTTGCCTTCTGATGGAGATAACTCTTCGCTTGTAGAGCCAAAGGCCAACAACTATTTGAAGCACAAAGAATACACAAACGCTACTGAACACTGCTGCAGTTAGGGAATGAACTGGGATTTTATTTGACCGGTTATCTACAGAGGAGGGCGGAGAGGTTAAAAGTGGATTAGCTGATGGCGGATTGTTGGGCAGAACAGCCAAGGGATCCAAACATGTCTTGACATAGGATATCGAAGTAAGAGATGGATCAAAATAGCCGGTAATGTATTGGGTTGTCTTCATTCGACACCGTGCAGTCCCATCATTCAAGTAGGTTACAGCTGTACAAAGCGGATCTTTCAAGCACAGACGTTGGCACTGATCTAAACTCGTTATTGTGACTGAATCATTTGGTGGGTAAATCCCATAAAGAGAAGTGTGCTGGTATGTCATCATGCTGACTTTAGCATCGCAGCCATGCTCGTAGGGGGCTAAACATTTCATGCTAGATGCTGCTCTGGATCTAAATGGGCATTTACACACACGATTCGAATTACCAAACGTGCAAATTCCATGATTACCACATGTTGCAAAGACATCACACTGATTCTCAACAGCTTGCCAAACAGATCTCCATGACCTTGAAGTTTCATCCCATGAGTACATTCGAAGATTCCCATCCACATCTAGCCTGAGAAGCCGAAACCTCACGTCATCATTGTGGTCTTCTGCGATTGCAGACCAAACAGGCGTAGATTGTTCATCAAGAAGCTGGAAGAAACCATTTGAGTTAAGACGAGCCTTAAGCTTTCCATTGGAAGGGCTTCCATTTTCCCAGTAGATAACACTGGATTCCCACTTCAGTTGCAACTGCCCCGAGTCATTCATAAAGAGCGAATAGTAACTAGAAACAGAACTACCACTGGCAGCTCGAAGAGTCTGGTGGGCAGATAAATTTTGCCCTGGCAACAGTGTGTTAGATGGGAAGTCGAAACTTTGCCATACTAGTTCCTCGTTTTGATTCAGAAGAACAAAATTTCCGTCATCACGAAGAACAGCAGATGAAACAGATCTATCAAAAGTGCTGCTTGACCATACTACTCCCCCATTAAAGGAATCATATAAAACCAATCCACCCTGTGGGGTGAGCTGAAAATAGGAATGGTTACTAACAGTGAATTCAGCACCAGCAACCCAAACCACAGCTTGTTTATCGGGTGGTATAGAATCCGAATTAAAACGAATCCCAACACTATACAAGTTAGGCTGATCTGAATGGTTGAAAAATCCCAAAGCAAAATCCCCATTGGACGAGACCCAGAAGTCATTCTCCCAAACACAGAGTTTTGAACCCAGTGGAATCTCTGAAGCAACAACTGAAAACAACAATGACCCAACAAACATACAGGGGAGTAAAAGTGACACATCAAAGATAACGTACTTGTTCAGCATTTTGGATGATAATAGCGATGAAATTAGCATTGGAAATCGCACAAGGAATCAAAGTTCTAGAGTTACATACTCCACAACTAGCAAGCCCAGATAGGAATTCCAAGCCAAGAAGTAATCAGAAACATGAGAAATCTAGACCAAGATTGACGAATTGAAACATCATCGTAGAATTCAAAGAGTACATTTTTCAAAAGAAATTAGGCAAATTAGCAGATGAAACGAGTCCCATTCAGCTCAAAGAGAAAGGAAGAATATTCAACAAGCCAAAAAAAAGAAAAAAAAAGAAACTGCTGAACAAGGGAAAAATGCTCTAATTCAAAATTTATTGCCTGAAAATGACATCTCTACTTAGTAATTTCTAACCTGACAACTGCCGGTGATTGCTCCACACCCATAACACAATACACACCAAGTGTTTGTGTTAAATGCCTAAGAGAGTATTAGCAAGTGAAAGAGCAACAGAACCATAACTGAAGCACCCTCAAGAAGAAAGAGAGAAAGAGACAGAGAGAGGGAGCGCTTCTTCTGGGAATTTTTGAGGCTTTTGATGGGGTTTGGTTTCTGGGGTTTTGGAATTGGGATGGGTCTAATACTACTACTATTACTATGAGGACTGTGGGGGGCCCAAATGAAAACACTGCAATGGGGGCAATGGGATTATTTTCAGACCTTTGTAACTTTCAGACCCTACAAACCAACTGCTTCTCATCATACAAAAAGACAATGAACCCTACAGTAATCAGTAAAGATGAGAGAGAAACAGACACAGTTCTTCCCAGAAACCCAGAAAAAACCCAGATTTGAAATTACCAAACTGAAGATGCAGGATGCAGAAAAACTTGAACGTCACAAGGAGAAACACTGAGAGAGAGAGAGAGTCGGCACTGAAGAGAGAGAGAGAGTGCTCTGCTATATTTTCTACTGATTTTCTAAAGATTTTAGTTTGATTCATTTGGCATGATTGTGTTTGATTTTTTTAATTAGTATTATACTCTTTTTTTTTTTGGTTTTTTTGGGGAATCTTTTTTATCCTGAAAACGTAAAGGAGAGTAAGCCAAATGGACTTTTCACAGAGGGACCCAGTGGCACAGACGACGCCCACGAGGACCCCAATAACTTTTTCGAAGAATGTTGTGCATTTTCATTTACTAAAATAATTCTTTTTTTAGTCAATTTTACTTTTCTTTTTGCCTGCTGCAAAGCTGATTTTTTTTTTTTAAATGTAAAGGAAATGTTTGAGGAATAAAAGTCACATTCGTATATTCTGTTTTTGTAAGAGAAAAGAAAGTAATTTATTACTTAATTAGTCATACCATATATACAATATATATATTTCATTCTACTATTTATGAGCACTAGCATTTCATTTACTCTATACATCTAGCTATTGTCCCTTCTTGTTATTTGTCACTAAAATACAACCAGTATTATACTTAGAATTTTACAAAAAAAAATAAATTATTTCACAATAATATAAGAAAATTTATTTTGAATAGATTTGGATAACATGGACAATCTACGATTTAAAATATCAAAGATTTATATGAGTACAAATTCATCATTGTTTTCTATAAACTGAAGTACAAAATATAAAATCGCACTATAAATAACTCTAAATAGAGAGGAAAACAGTTTGAAGGAGATCTAACATTTATTAAGCCTAGTCCACATCTGTCATCTAAACATTTTGAAAGTTAAGTACTTATTAATTATGAGCGGTTAACAATGCAGTGTTCAACATTGTTTTGTATAGTGAATTCTACATATCAAAATACCTAATTATATTTTCCTAACAATTCAACATCATTCAGCATTATTTGACAGCATTAATAGTGCTAATAATAACTTATTATTACCATTCAATTTTACTATAAATTGAAAAGAACAGGCTTGTACATATAAAGCTAATAAAGGTAAAAGAAATGTAAGAAAACATCAAAGCTTATGCATTAAAAACTTATCCATTAGCAATTAAAAACATCAAAGCTAACAAAGGTAAAAGAAATTCATCATTGTATTTGCTAGCTAATGTTTAAGTTTACATTTTGTACTTTAGCTTGTAAATTAAACATAGCTAGCAAATACAAAACTGAAAAGACCTAAACATTAAAGACACATACATATATTGTCCCCTGTAAACAAAAAATAAAACCAAAAGAATGAGTTTATCAATTTGAATCCCTAATTTTATGGGTTGCATGAGTGGTGCATGAATAAAATTGAACGTGATTAAGTTTAACCTCTGCTTCATACATTAATTGACCTCTGATTCGGCTCCATTCTATGGTGCCAAATTACCATGAATTGGATTCTTTCCGTGATCAAGCACCTCCAAGTAGCAAGAAATCCAAACGTGCACGATTCCCTTAATTGGTATTTGTCACATTTGGATTGTGTTAATCCACTCACTATAATAGCGATGGTTGATTACCAACACAGGTTGGTTCAAGTGGTTTTGGCACTTGTTCTCCTTAAACAAGGTTTCGGGTTTGAGTATTGTGAATAGAGAAAATCTATCATGGAAGAATTGTACCTCTTATTGAACCAATAATAGCTAAATTATAGTGGAATGAAGGATCCAAGACCCAAAAAAAAATAAAAATAAGATGGTTGATTAACAAAAAATGCAAGTTGCGCATAGAAATAAGACAGGTAGGCCATAGACATGTCAATGTATTGAGTTGAATCGATAGTTCCGTCAATGACGTATGTTTAAAGTTTAATTTGAATCAAGTTAACTAGAGGTCAGTCTGGAGTTAAACACATTGATCTAAGCATTGAAACTTTGCTCAGAATTAGCCCATCCCCCTCCTCCCTCTTCAAAGACACACCATAAATGCTATCAAAATTTGAACTGTAGGACAAGATATAAGGATCGAACTTGTGTCATATGGCCAAAAAAAAAAAAAGAGAGAATGGTTTTAATGATCAGACTTTAATAAGTGAAAGTTTGTTCAATTAAAATTCACCCCTAAAACTTTAGGATCTGTTCCTTTCAACTTGTCATAACTAAATTATTATTGATGAGAGTTGATCAATCTACTAAAAAATTAGCTTTTTCCGATGGATTTTTTGACGGAAAAAGCAACATTTTCCGTCGGAAAATTCTTTTACCGACGGATATTCCGATCAATAGCGTTCGTCGGAATAAGGCCAATCGGGAATCCATTTCGACGAAAATCACAAGTCCGTTGGACCGCTTTTCTGATGGAATTGAGGCGGCCAATGGACTCATCCGTCGGATGCAAAAAAACTCGGGAAAATTTTCAAAAAATGATTTTTTTGCTGAAGCAATCCATTGAAAATCCGTCGTCATTTTTAAATTTTATTAAAAATATAAAAAATATAGTACCCAATTATAAAAACATTTTTCAATGTATTTAATACACAGTAAATTCTCATCATTGACATTAAATTGATGTTAGCATTAAATTATACCAAATTGATAAAAAATTAAACTCTTTAACAATAAAGTACAAATTTGAGAAAAAATTATCATCCTAGTAAACTGACATTAACGTAACAAACTAACTATATAAACTATTAAATTTATATAATTAAATGTAAACTAATTATACCAATTATTTAATTCAACATATATACTTAATTCTCTGTACATGAGAGAAAACCTTCTCAAAAAGTAGACAACAAATGACAGCGGGAGGAAGTGACAACGGTGGGATGGCGGCAAGCGGCGATGGCAAGCAACGGTGCTCCCTCTCTATCTATCTCTGTCTATTTTACGAAATAATCACCGAAAAATAAAGTATGGGGCGAAATTTATACGGAATTGCGACGAATTTTTCTATTGAAATATTCAAAAAAAAATTGAATTTCTCCTCCATTCAAGTCGGATCAAATTTTTTTTTTTGAATTTTTAAGATATTTTTCCGTTGGAGCTCCGTCAGAAAATCCGTTGAAATTTCAGCGAATTTGTCAGAATCCGTCAGAATTCCGTCAGTGATTTCAACATGCCTAATTTTCATCAGAATAAGTCGAATTTTTAGCAGTGGGCCAATCACAGCTAAAATTATGAGTAGAAAATTTGTATCCACGAATGATTTACGTTAACCTCATTCAATGTATCCACGAACGATTTTGTGTGGCCACTAGACAGAAACCCTATTTTAGTGCAGCTTTTTGAGTGGACTGCCTTTCAAACCTGCTTCCAATGAATTTGTCAATAGGCAGATCATAAGAACAAGCCCTTTACTTTGTTTAAGGCTTTTGGTAATCAACCAAGTAGGGACCATTCAAACCCAAATCTCGAAAAACTAGTTCATATTAAGAAATTGGGTAAACATTGATACCCTAGTTGGATGTGTCATTAATGCACCCTATCACTTAATCAAATATATTTGCTTGATTAATCCATGTATACTAATTTGTGTCTTTCACATGGGTTTGTATTTTAACACAAAGTTGCATGCATACAGAATAAATAGATACGACGAGAGCCAATTATGTTCAGGATAATTTATCTAGGATTTGAATTTTCATATTTATTTATGAATTTTCATAATTTATCTAGGATTGTTGAAGGGGAGCCTTGGAGCAACGGTAAGGTTGTCTCCGTGTGACCAAAAGGTCACGGGTTCGAGCCGTGGAATCAGTCACTGACAAAGTCAGGTTAGGTTGCCTACAATTCACCCCATGGGGTGCGGCCCTTCCCCGGACCCTGCGTGAACGCGGGATGCTTGTGCACCGGGTTGCCCTTTTTATTTATGAATTGCTCAATTTTAAGTGAATACATTCGAGAATTCAATTTTTAGAATTTGGTTATTATTTTACACAAGAAGTATTATCATTTACAATTTCGTAAGGTTTTAATAAATATCTTTTATGCCCCCAAACCTTTTTAAAATATTATTTATCCCATTCACCATTATGTCAAATCAATTTTAATCCTAAATTTTACCAAAATGCCTTTCGAATTTGGCATTTGTTGTTTGTTATGTGAGGGACGTTCTAGTAAAAATTGAGGTAAAATTTTATTTGACAAAAAGGTTAAAGAGTGTAACTAATAATTGCAAAGATAAAGAATAAGAAAATAATTAAAAAAGATAAGGGTGTAAAACAACATTTACTAATATTGCAAGGAAGTTAAATGGTAACACTTCTTTTACATAGTCTTCAATTTTGCAAACTCTTACCATTTATTTTTTTAAATTATTATGATCAAATATTTACTTTTTTTCTTAGGTTAGAGAAGATGTAAAAGCAACAAGTCCTCAATGCAAATAATTTTTTGTAGTATTGGAAAGCTTTATATAACATTCCAAAACAAATATAGATGGGCAAACACCAACCATCATATGGAATAAAACAAAAATTTAGGCCTCCATTTGATTCTTAGAAAATTTAGTGGAAAGAAAAGTTGAAGAAAAAAAAAATGTGACAGAAATTTTTTTTTGAGAAAAAGTGAGTTTTTTTCTCTTATTTGAATTGAGAAAAAATACAAAAATTTAGATAAGAAATTTAAATATTGATGAATTATTTGAATCAAGATGATATTATCTAAGTAGTGCGAGGTTAGAGGAGATTGAGAATTTTTCCCAAACTTTCGTCACAATTTTATGAAGAAAATTTTATCAATTGTTTCTAATAATTTTTTCACCTAATTTTATCTACATTTTTTTTCTTTGTTATTTTCTCGAAACCAAACACACAAAAACAAAATTATTTTTTCCTTTTTTTTTCTTTCTATCAAAAATTTCAAAGTCCAAATAGAGCCTATAGGATCTATGCACAGTACTATACCTCGGAAAAACAATAAATTGCATAAAGAACAACAGTAACCAAAACTAGCTAGGTAGCATAGGAGCATGGGCATGCATTATTATACTTTTCTTTTTGCTTTAAGTAGGTGTAGCTCATGCTCATGCTCATGCATGCTTTTTTATCTTATCATAATCATAGATCTAGTGACTACCCAACCATTTGTTATGTTCTAAAAGGAAGATCTTTATGCATATATTCCATCCTTTCTTCGTAAGCAATGCCTTCTTTGTCAATGCATAGTTTGTATGTTCACATGTACACAAATTACATGCAAAGATAATCACTGCAACTATGACTTTAAATTAAATGAGATTGTCCTTTTCAATACCTCTATGGGATGGAAGCTAAATGCATTAATTAATCTTGGGCCATATAATTAAGAGTGAAAATCTTTTTAAATCAATTGAAATTCGATAATGTATAAAATTCAGTCAAAATTTTGGACAATCATTTATTAAACCTCAAACCAAATAAACACCTAAAAAATGAAAGTAAAATCGGGGTTCTAATAATAAAAATAGAAAAAAATTTCATTTAATTTGGACATATGTTTTTACATGGTAGCTACTTTTGGGGTCGAAATAGCTTTTTTTTGGGGAGGGTGCAGAAGAGGGGATGAGCTCTAGGAAAAGCTTTTTATTGATTCACAACTACCATCGGGGACTTAAGCCCTACTTTGTCCGCATACAACGAAGGTAAAACTTCCCCAGAATAGTTTGTAAAAAAAACAAAATCACAATTAAGATCGGCACCTATATTGACAAGAGCATCCGCCATGTGGTTCACCTCCCAATAGTAGTGAAAAACCACCACTTCCCAGTCCAAGGATCTGATGAGGTTCTTGCATCTCTGAACAGTCGCCTCATACCGAGCATCCAAAGCAAATTAACCTGTAGCATTCCCACTACAATACTGTAGTCCACGTTAACAGCGGGCTTCTTGAATCCCTTTTCCTTTGCTAATACCAGGCCTCAAAGCACCGCTCATAACTCTAATCTAACTGATGAGCACACTCCCATTTTCTCAGCAAATCCCCCCAACCAATCACCTCTCCAGTCTCGAAAGACACCCCCTCCTCCCGCCATATATGCCAGAATTCCATTTCGAGACACTATCGGTATTCAGTGCTACCCATTCACCCGGAGGTGGTTCCCATCCCACCCAGATTTCTTCCTGCCATTATTAATCTTACTGAGCCCTGGGATCACCGTATCCATGACTGGAGGTGGTCGAAATAGATAACTAATGGAGACAAATGCAGTTTTAGTTACACTACTTGCAATCTCTAATAAAAGAAGAAACTGTGGTATACCAAAATCATATGATTAGCAATATTATTTGTCTATGTCACTCATTGTAAACACTCCAAAAACTTTAAGTAAATTATTAATTACATTTAATAATACAGCTCACAAAAAGGTAATTAATGTACCTAAAAATAATATCATTAAATCGTTTCAATTAAAAAACAGAATACGTGGAACATCAATTATCTCCGTCGAAATATTAAGAGAACATGTCATAGTCTATAAGTGGTATAGTTGTTATGCCTACTACAATAATAAGCATTTTTTCTTATCAAGCACGAGTGAGGATAGTGGATGTCAATGACTAGTCATTACGTTGAAAGCCTAGAGGATAGATTGTCAACCAGGATGATGTCTAATGACATGATCTATTAGGTGGAGGTGTTATACACGGCGGTACCAAAACAGATCTTGGCCTAAGCAGTGGCAGACCTCTTTGGTGTTAGAGATGGATGTATCAGAGCATAGCTTAACCCAAGCAATTGGGATGTTATAATAGCTTATCAAAAGAGACCTTGGCCCAAGTAGCTGTGAACATTTTTGGCGTCCAAGATGGATGTATTACAGCATACTTTGACCTAAGCAATTGTTGGATTACTCTACACCCACTAAGAGGAAACTAGGAGTTAATGATGAACGCCCCCACCACAACTGCCAGACTCAAGGTCCGATTCAGGGTCTGTCGAGGACGTCAATTCTTCGAAGACAGTGCCAGACCCCATGTCCCACATGGAAAAATTAGGGAACTGTCTTATGTTTTATAAATAGTCTGATGGGCTAGCTGTTCAAGCTTTTCCCCCTTCTTTTCATACCCAACTGCGAACGACAAGTTAAAACCTAGAGGTTTATCTGTTGGCTGATAGCCACTAGGTTGTTTAATGGTCTGATTCGTCTGCTCGGGGTGTTACAGTCATAGATGAGACTGTCATCGCGCAACACATCCAAAGGGATAACTACTGACTGGTAATCACAATGGTAACTAGTAATTTCTTTGAAGGCTGCTTTTTATTTTATGGGTTTTTGGATGCAAATATTCAGATTTATTAGGGGCTTGAACTTCAATAATCTGATCTTTAGAGAAATAGATCCGAGCTGTCTATCCTTTTGAGGTATTTATTTTTAATTGTGTATAGATGATTTTGGATTATATTTTTTAGGTAATTTCAAATAATATTTCCCTTAAAACAATACAAATATATAAAATTTAGGTTGCATATATTCATTTAGAAATTCAAATTACCTAAAAATACAATCTAAAATCACATTTGTACTAATGAAAATAAATCCATCAAAAAGCCAGAATGCTCGAAGTTATTTCTCCAGGTCATATTATTAGCATCCAAACTTTCTATAATTAAGATGATTAGCGCCTAAAAACCCCTAAAATCACTCTTAAGTACATTATTAATCACCACTAAATTAAAAGTCACACTACAACTAATTATTAGTCATGAAATATCCAAATTAAAACTCATATGTGAGAATACCCATGCGTAGAAGAATGTCCCTTGTTTAAGAATATATTACCCAATACTCGTGTATCAATTTAACTCAACCTCTAGTTAGAAAGCCTTGTTAACAAAGAGAACGAGAGAAGGCATCTAAAATCGCATCAATATATGCCACAAGGCACAAACTGACAAAAGCATGCACGACACTTAATCATTTCAAGTAATAAAAACACACTCCCAACGGTAAAGGAAATTCAAATTGTTGGATTCTTATTGGGCACTAAAAAGTAGAGTTGGGAAAGTTTGAGTCGAAACGATAGCACAATATGAACCCAATTCAAAGTTATTGAGAGAGATACGAACCTGACCTGAACTGAATCAATTTCGTCCCGAAGTCAATACGATTTGACCGTGTAGTATGAAAACTTGTTATTTTTCTATTTTGAGCAAATCTAAACTATTTTCAAGAAAGACATAAAGTTAATCCGTTTATTAAATGAGTCGACTCAATCCGCCTCGTTTCTCAACTCTACTAAAAAGCGAGTCCACACTATCAACTTTGCCAACCCTTTGATAAAATCACACCATTATTTCTATAATAAACATTACTTTAGCCCTGTTTTATTTCGCGTTTTTGAGGATTTAGCTAATAGCTTACAGCTTTGTTCTATTTCGCGTTTGTTAGGATTTAGCTAAGAGTTTACATCTCCTTACAGCTTCTTACATGTCCTTACAGCTCCTTACATCTTCTTACTTCTTCTTACATCTTCTTACTTCTTCTTACATCTCCTTATATCTTCTTACATCTCCTTACATCTTCTTACATCTCATACAGGTTTTCTATAACATTCAACAACTCCTTACAGCTCCTTACAGCTTATTACATCTTCTTACATCTCCTTATATCTTCTTACATCCCACATAGATTTTCTATAACATTCATTTGTTTTAATTGTAGAAATATGTATATTTTTTTAATTATGCTACTAATGTACAAAATTTATAAATATCTTATGAACGTAACATTTACATAAATATAAAAACATAATATAATGACAAAAAAATTATTTGAGCTTCCACATGAACAATATATGTTATTATAGATGGAATAAGTGACCATACTTTTAAAATTATAATACAAAGCTTTTGTTTATGTTTAAGTCTAAAGCACAGATGAAAACTGTCAAACTATATGCTACGAAAGTAGTATAACTATTTCATCCCTAAGTTTATCCATGATAATTTTGTTGCTATCATTACACAAGTGAATAATTATATAAAGTTGTTGCTCCTATCTCATTTGCAGCATTCCTATTTAGTAAAAGGGTGGGTTCTTGCACTGCTATAGCCGCAACAGGTCGGGGAAGAAGGAGTATGGCAGAGGGGGATATTCAACTGATATAAAGATTGGTGGGTTTCTTTAGGAAAAGTAGAAAGTAGTTAGGCAAAAATAGTGTTGGGCATTAAAACTTTTAAAGCCTCCTACTTGCCCGTTTAAGTTCTCATCTTTGTTTGTTTTTTTTTTTTTGAAAGGTAATTTTAAATTTTTGGTTATTGAATATGACAATACAATTTTTGTATTTTAAGCATTACTGAATAATGTTTTAAGGGTTTATTTATAAAATTTCTTGCTAACAATATTGACCATACATTTACATTTAAAATTGTTTACTTAAAATAGAATTTTGTTTTAAGAGTTGTATTCAATTTTGTCAAAAACATTTGTTTTTTTTTTGTTATACTTTGCTCATTGGATCAAACTAATGTAAATATAAAAAATCACCTCAAGTTTATGAAATTTTTTTGATAAAATTTATGGGGTTTAATATATTTTATTGTTATGTAATTAACTTAGTTAATGGTTTATTGTCAATAAGCTTATTATTTTAACATTATTGTTTCTCATCCAAAACGTTCCAAACATATTTCATTTCAATTACATTAAGAACTATTTTGTTTACTGATGGTATCAAATTTTAGTCATAAATATGACTAATATATCATAGTTGTCACAAATTATACTGTACAACTCTTCAATAATTTAACAACTCCTTACGTCTATCTTTACAGTTTCTTATAACTCGTTACATCTTATTGCTTCTTACATTT
Organism: Selenicereus undatus; assembly: GCA_017589665.1. Lineage (NCBI taxonomy): Eukaryota > Viridiplantae > Streptophyta > Magnoliopsida > Caryophyllales > Cactaceae > Selenicereus > Selenicereus undatus. The sequence continues at coordinate 80,620,889 of JACYFF010003369.1, forward strand.
AATTACTTCTTCTTGCACCTTCTTACATCTCCTTATATTTTCTTACAGCTTCTTACATTTTTTTACAACTTATAACTGTATCTTATCACAAAATAGAAGAGACCTTTCATTGTCTCACTTTAATAAAAACAATTCCTGCTCTCTTCCAGCTTTTGGAATTCCAACTCTCTTCTGACTCTAGAATGGTGACGCTACAGACTAAACAATTTGCCACCGGCTAACTTTTTTCAATGATATAAATACACTTTCTACTTTTCCTTTTTTTTTTAAATACATTAGTTGTTCATAGTTACAATAAATGATAAATAATACCACCACTCCCAATATACTAACCAAATAGATTTTTATCAAACAAAATACTAATAGAATAGATACTAAATTTCTATTGACACAAGTTGACGTAATTAAATGCATATATCACTTTACAAATGAGAGATTTTAATGATAAAATTTGAAATGAACCAACCATAATATGTGAGTATACTTTTAGTATACTTATTATTGTTAATAGAAATAGAGTTTTTGTAAATAATATTGCTTTTCTAAAAGAAAAATGCTAAATACGTACATTAAACGCTATAAACTAGACCAAATGTGAGGTCAAACAAAAAGATGCAAGCAAATAAAAACTATTTATAACATAATTGTCATTATTTGATGATACGCTATGAGTAACATTTACATTATTTATTTACATTTTGAATTATGTCCCAAGACCTTAGGGTATTCCCAGCCCTTTGGAACTTTGGCCTGCCGCGTATGTAAAAATTTTAGATTTTTGAAACTTACATCACATCACTTCTCTAACTCATGGAACTCCAATTTGAATAACCCAATAAAAAAAATTACCATGGACTCACTTCATAATACATAACCTATTTTTTTAATCATATAAAAATTATTTATTACCTCAAAAAATAAGAAAAAAAAAACCAAGGAGTGGCACGCAGGGAGGCTCGGCTGACCGAGGAGGCATGCATGCCCCTACCCGCGTGGCATGGGCTGCAGCCTGCGAGGGGGGCTGGTGTCCTGCGTGTGGGGGGTGCCTTGTAGGTAATCGGCTGAGAATGCCCTTAGACTTACAGTTACTCATCATTGATTTTTTGTAAGTTTTTTCATTATTTTATTAGTGAAATCATTAAAATTGTTGTTATTGTTGTTGTTGCATTGTGTGCGTGTGTGTGAGAGAGCGCATATCTAGGGAGAAGTGAGAATATCATATTAGAATGAGAGATGAAAACATAAATCTCGACCGTTAATCTTCAATCCAAAGGCTGAAATAATGCCACATAATCAATCTCCCTCCCCCACCTCGGACGTCACAGATCTGCAGTCAAACCCCATGGGTGAGCAATACCCCAGCGGCGACATTTCATCATTGGCCATGGAAGTCTTCACCAGCCATCCGAACCACCATCGATGCAGTGTTTTTCTAATGAAGTCGCTGGTCACCCATTATTTTCTCTTTCCTTCACAATTGGTTGCCCAGATTTAATGGATTTTCAGGTGGCAAAGCCAACGGAATCAAACAAAGATCTGAAGAAATGAGGAAGAAAGTTTGGGACCATATCATCTCTCATTGTGGCCTCTTGTTCTCATTTGATATAACATATGTATATGTATATGCATATGTATATATATGTGTCTGTATATGTATATATGTGTAGGTGTGTGTATCATTCTCATAAGTTTTCTAAAATAATTGATAGTTTTACTTAAAAAAAAAATAGAAACAAGTGAGTGCATAAAATTGATGCAATAATTAATGTCATTTCACTAATTAAGAAAATGAAAATGATATTATGCACCATAAAATGAGGCCCTAATAGTATAAATGATTTTCCAAAATTAAATAGACAATGTTTGACTATAATATTTATGATTTGTCTAAATTTATCATAATCTATTTTAATACATGAAAAATCTCAATTTCATCATTTTTTTTAATAGGAATTTACACCATCTAATAACTGTCCTTGAAATAAGAGAACTGTTGAGTAAAAAAAAACTTAAAATTTAAACAAATAAAAACTGAAAAAATGTTCTATAAATTGCACGGGAAAACAAGTACTACTTCAAAAATTGGAACCCAAAAAAAAAAAGTAAACAAGTATTAGAGCTGGCAAAAAGTTATCCGACCCGAATACCCGAATTTCTCCGATCCGAAAAAAATCGGATATGGTCATGAATTTTTTTCGTCCAAATTTTGAATCCGGACATCATTTTTTACATTTTTATTGATCCGATTTTGACCCGAATTTAGCCTTATCTGAATTGCCCGACCCGAAAGAAACTGGATATTGAATATCAATTTCTTATCCAAATTTTGATATTGTCCGATTTATCTGATTCGAATTCGATCCGAACCCGAATTTTTGTCAGTCCTAACAAGTATGGTAGCCTTAGGCTTGCCAAATAGAAGCCATGGGCTCAACAATACATATGTCTATTCTACTGTCGAGCTTTTCCAAGTTCAACTCCATTTGGGCTAACCAAGCTGATCCATTTACACTGCAAATGTCTACACACCGCCCTCGCCTGTCCGTCACTCACCTGCTACATTGGAATATTCTACTTAGAAAATATTTTTTTACTGTTAACCAAGCAATAATCTCTATTGGAGTTTGAATGAATTAAAATAATAATCTAAGATAGGAAAAAATGATTAGATAAGATGTTTTTTTAATAAAAAGACCTATATAATGATGCAATAGAATTTGATGTCAGAACCCTAAGAGCATCCCTAACTATTAGAACTCGTTCTACTGGTAGGGTCTAAGTTTTATATGCATCCCTCTTGCCTAATTTCAAGTGTTGGTTCCGTTCATCTTATCCTGCGAGTTAGGGCATGTTCTTTTCGTTCATAAATTAGGATTGATAAAAGAGTGAAGTTGGTTGAGATATGTTAAAGGGGGTTGAAGGGGATTGAAGTCGGTATTTTTTGTTGAAATGGATTGAAGTAGGTTGAAGTTGATTGATTTTTTGAAGTTGGTTAAAATAGTGAGAATAAAATTTTGAAGGAGGTAGGTTAAAGTTGATTGAAGTGAGTTGAAATTGGTTTTTTTTTATTGAAGTTGGTTGAAGTTAATTGAAGTAGATTAAAATTGATAAATTGAAAAAGACCAATGAAAAGAACACGCTCTTAGACATGTCGTTCTAAGCACCATTTCAATTTTGTTTGTCTGTTTGTGTTTTTTTGTTTTTCTTTTTTTCTCCTTAAAAATATTATTTATGTGGTTAAAAAAAAGTTATATCTTATATGGTGTGTTCATGATAAATATTTTATTAGTTACCTGAGTTAGAGTTTTATTAGATTAGAAAATAAAGAAATGTAAATTTTAAAAGATGAAATTTTTACTGATGTGATAGAGTGGAGTTTCAAAATTTGAAACTCACACTATAAATGCTATAATTAAGAGTACCTAACTAGTGTATAGATTACACCTTTTGTATTGTGTTGTAAACTCATTTTAATGTGAGTAATATTTAGTTGATGTCTTAATGGCTTGTTTGGTTCTATGTAATCAAAGTGGTAATGCAATCAAAATGATAATGGTGATTCCATTACCATGTTTGGTTACCATTAAGAAATGTAATCAAGATTGCATTGTAATCACATCTACTTCAATCTATGCAACTACAATTATTTTACTTTTCTTAAACAATTATGATTACATACCTTTGAATCAAAGTTTACTTAACTATAAGCTATTATATTTAGGAACTTTCTCTCTCTTCTCTCCATTGTTTCTCCTCTACTTCCCCTCTCTTATTACTTTGACACCATTTTTTAAACGTTTGAAGCCCCCACACCCCCCTCTCTCCTCTTCATATTAGATAAAGTTTAACCTAAATTATAATCGCATTATTGTAACTGTATTTTTGTACGTTCTAGATATCATGTCTCTCTCTCTCTCTTACGTCATCATCATCATCATCATCTTCTCTCTAGTTGGTAAACATGAACAAATATTACATTATTGTAATCTAGAAGAAATAGGGTGAAGTAAGTCTCATGTGAAATATCGTACTAATAAGGATAAGATATTGGATGATAATTATCAACAAAGTTACAAATAATTAAAATAAGCAAACATAATAAAATGCGAATTGAATTGCAAGTACTTCACATCATGCGTAAAATTAAGTATTGTTTTTAGATGAATTCATACCATTATAATACTTGTAAAAACTTTATCACCAAATATTGTAATACAATTATTATCCAATTTCATTACACTAATAATTGCATTACATAATTGATTCTATTGCATAGTAATTTCAGTATTTTCAACCAAACGCTGCATAAATGTGCTGAGTTTGTTACTGACTTTCTTTCAAATGGGAACTTCCCACACAGTTTAAATTTTTCAAGAAAACTGAATTCAGACAAATAGGCTATCGTCAAATATGCGAGCTTCTCCAATCAAAGTGACTGTGAGGGCTTCCCGCTAAGATAGACATCTTTTATTCCTTTGATGATATGAACAAGACTCTCTATGTGCTTCTCCTTAGAATTTCGTTCTCAGAATCGAGGAATTCTCAACATTAATCGAATAAAAAGATAGTTCGCTGGCACCCACTACCCACACAACCAAAGACAAGTTTATTCCTATCTATAGAGCTTGTTTGCTTTCGCATTCAGAAAGCATTTGTTACCGTTAAAACACTTTTAACTGTTCTCAAACGTTGCTAATTGCTAGTCACTAATTGTGATCCTTGGTAAACGCCAGTAGTTACTATTAGTCACTAGTAAATGCTAACCAATCGTTGTCTACTATCTCTAAATACTATTTATAACTACTACTAATCGCTAGTAAACGTGAGTAATTATTAACCGCTAGTTTTCAGCACTAGTAAACACTATTAATCGCTAATTGTTCATTGTTAATTGCTATCCGCTAATTCTTAACACTAAAACCGACAAGCCCCTATTAGATTTTCGTTCTCCTTAAATTTTGTATGTTTTTTAATCCATATGGATTTATTTAGTGAAATCTGTTTACTAAAAATACTAAGTCAATTTGATTATCGCCTACTCTCCTCTTTTGTAAACCCTGCATTTTGTATCCACTCCTTCCTCCTTTTTTTCCTAGTTTGTTAGGGTTGCTATTGTTATAGCTAGTCAGTCATAAAGCCCCTTTTAATCTGATTTCCTCAATTGATTTAATGTGTACTAGTACTATTGATTTAATCTAACAGATAAATTTTCTTTCACTGCGAGAGCTACGGTTTCTCCCATTTTTGTGAAAGTTAGGATTTTTCTTTTTAGACTTTTCTCTGCATTTTGTGTGAGTCGCTTCTCTTGCATATAAAAACCAAGTTATTCATCTTGCTTATCTATGCAAGTTTTATCAAGGTTGTTGATTTAGTTAGACAGTATTTTTCTAGTAACTTTATCAACTAGTTTTATTGAATCAATTAGGAATAATTTAACAATAAAAGTTCATATATCCGATCAAGATGTTGTTTCTTTTTGTTGAATTTATTATATCACATAGACACCTGTTATTTGAATTTATATTTTATACTATAGCTCGTCGGTTTAAGTCAAATTGCAATAGACGGTTTGTCCCGAAAATGATAAGGCAACATGCATGTATAGAGTCAATTTGAAGTATATTTATCATCAATTTTGCTAAGATAGAAACCTATTTTGATATTTTTGATATATCCTTATCATAAATTATCAATGTAAATGATACGACAACTTTTCATTAACGAACATTTTTGAAAGGAAAAAGTACTAATTTAGTTTAAATAAAATGGAGTAGCAGCTTATAATTTATATGAATTTTTTTCCCCTTAATTTAATTAGGCTGCCTTCTAAACTTGAGAAAAAAAATAAAGAAAATTTAAATCCCCTACTTCTCATCAAAGAGTACCGACCATTTTCGAGTGAGACGATCTTTTGTCATGTTTTCAATGTTGCTAACCGACGGCCAAGATATGCCCATGCGGTAAGCTACTAGCCTCAAACATTCTAAAGTGGGCCCCCATCAATGAGCAAAAGGATAAAAAAACAAATAAGGGAAAAGAACAATGAGGGGGCATCCATCCTTAGGTCAAATCAAATCCAAACTTGTCTATCTTCAATTCTTAATCTGACATGGAGTCTAAGGCTTTTAGCACATGTTTTGCCCTTAAAATCCAAAACAATCAAACCACCTATTGCTCTAGGGGTCACATATAAAGAATAACTAGTTGTTAGCTAAAAATTAAAAGAATGACACGTGTTTCATTGGATTTTTTTTTTCGGAAATTTTCTCTGTAACTTAAACTCCTCTTATACCAAACTCTTCCTTATTTAAAGTATAATTAGTTGTTCAAAAGATTAAAGTAATGTAATGTAACATTATGATTCATAAAATAAGAGCGGCTTTCTATTCAAAAAGATATTACACGGTTCTAATTATTTTGGTAATTGTTGTTTTAGAGACGGTTAACAAGAGGCTCAAATTATCAAACAAAATATGACAATGAACTTTAAATTAAGCCTGTAAATTTCACCTTTGTAATGCAATAATTATGGGGGGGGGGGGGGAACAAATGAACTAATTTGTGCTTATCATTGGGAAAAGGGCGGTGATGTTGACGAAACCTCCTACAAGAAGATTTTACCCGGAAAAGAAAAAAAAAGAATAGAAGAGGAGCACCACCATTGGTGTTAATTTTCCTTCCTACTCAACAGTTTCCCATCTATTATTAGCTCTATCATCTGCTGCAGCAAAGATTGCCCCAAAGCCTTTATTGTAATGCTCTTTGATGGTCACCGTTATTGGCATCATAATTCAAATCGAGCCAAGGTACAGCCTACCAATCTTGAAGCTTGGCTCATGAGATTGCATCTGAGCTTAGGCTCGGCGAGTTCGGTTAAATCAAGCTTGAGCTCAACTCATCTACAGCTCGAGCCTAGGTTAGGCTGGTTTTGAGATTCAAGCTTAATATTAGCTATCTCAAGGCATTACCACCTTGAGTCTAAGATTGACTTATTTCATTTAAGTGTTAGATAAAAGCCTACCGCTTAGGATTTAGATATGAATTTTAATACATAAAGTTCATGTGTATAATGAAGCTCTCAAATAGACACAAAAGGACTATCGACATACCTAATTTGTGTAGCCATAAAGCAATCACAATTATCCCATCATTAATAGTTGATGAGTTGCTAGCTTCATGAGTCCATGGGTACTGGATAATAGGGCAATCACAATTGTCCCATCATTAATAGTTGATGGTTACTAGCTTCATTAGTTCACGGTTACTAGATAATAATGTAAGATTGCATAAATTGTGCAATCACTCTAACTTTGCGTTTACACGAGCATACAATATAACTGCGAGAAAAAATCTAAGTTGTAAACAGTTGGGGGAGAAGAAAGGAGAGAAGAACTAGATTAGAAGGTAAAAACACACTCTATTAATCTTATTAGCTTGGCTCGTTGGCTTGGCATGGTAAGGCTCGATGAGCTCACAAACCCGAATTCATAAGGCTCGAGCTCAAAACCGATAACCGAACAAGCTCAACTTAGCTCGTTCAGGATTGTTGCGAGGCAGGCTTTGTAAGCCCGAAAGCGAGCCCACTCGTGAACTAACTCGACTCATCTACACTGCAAAATATGATGGCCAAATTAATGTGTTTTGATTTTTCAATTGAAATTACATATATCAGCATTTTAGACTCTAATTCCCCCCCTAATTTAAATGCTCCAATTTTATTTTTATTTTTTTTATATTTTGCCCAATTTGATAGTGAAGTATAGTGTACCATAATTAGAGGAGAGCAAAGCTGACCGAACACAATTACTGACCCTGAAACCGATACAAAGTTAAGTGAATTTAAGTATTAATTTTGAACCTGTTTAATTAAATGGGTTGACACGTTCAATCCGTTTAATTAAATGGATTAAGTTCAGGTTGAGATTCTCGACATGAAAAATTACCTATTTAATAATTAAATAAGCTAAACAAGTTAACTTATTTTTCATTTGTCATATTTCTGTTTGCCTTTTTATTAGACAATTAAGAATACAAAAACTAAAAAAAATTGTGAATTATGATGAATTGGGGAAGTTTTAGGAAGTTATTGTTTAATGTGATGTGTAAACTTAATTTTTAATGCTATGTAATTACGTATTAGTTGAAAATGTTGAATGCGCAAATGGGTAATTAGGCGACTGAACTTGGTCTGTTTATCTTAAACGGGTCAAGTGGGTCAACCCTTTAAAAATTAAATATATACAGGTCAAGGTTCTCTAACCCATTTAATGAACAGGTCAAATTCAGTGAATGAATTCTCAATTCATTTAAGTTCGATACAAATATGAATCTGATCGGACCTAATATATTATCAAACTCTATCCATAATGGTGTCGTTTAGTGTCATTGACTTGACTAGAAATGGATGGTCGAAGCTGATACTTGCTGATGGAGTTCTCTTTTGGGTATGTCGGGTGTATTATTAGCCCCAATGGTGGCAAGTCTGTTAAGATTAGAGCTGGTAAAGTGGTAGTCATAGGGGATGACAATAGCATTTACTTCTAGACTGTACTTGTGTGTGTGAGCTCTTTTTTATATATAAAATTTTATACAACATTTCTTCTTAACAAAAAATATTACTACTATAGCAAGAATTTAATGATGAAGCATTAGATTCCAAGTACACCTTGCTTTAAGTTGAATGTGATGAGTACATCCGGACGCCCATGTCTTAATTTTTTTTTTTTAAAGGACAGAGAAAACAGGACTGCTGAAATAGGGAGCAGGAATAATTGCTGTAGCTGTGTAAGCCCTATGCATACGGCAGATTAATTAATGATATTCATAACTTTGCTGTCATCCTAGTCAACATGGGCGGCTTGCTTGTATCTTTCCTCTTGTTAAAATCTTTAATTGGAAAGGTTGACCGAGTAGGAAATTAGCCAATTTCATATGTATATGATGGCTTCAACAATACAAAGGAATAAAAAGAAATACATGCCGAGGAATTTTTCTAAATTTTAACTTCTTCATGACATTTTGTATAATTATTGCTAAAATTTTTCTTGTTTTTTTGAATGAATTTGAGTGTTTAATAAGATTTTAAGAATGTAATTTCTGAAGAAATTTTATTCAGCCTTATTAGGAATAGACCCAATTAGGAATAAAATTTGTAATTATTTTATTCAGCAAATCTTTGTTGTATTTGAGATTAGGAAACTTGTACTCTAAGCTAGGGTTTCGTTTTGCGTATTAGTGTTTAGCTCCATGCACAACTCTTGTATATATATGCCTTGCGTGCGGCTAGAGTAAGGAGAATGTGAATTGATTCATTCCCCTGGGTGACTCGAATTCTTCATGGTATCAAAGACATCCTGAGAACTTCACGTAAAATCCTAAACACAAAGGAAGCCATACCTAGCGTGATCCGATGGAGGCTTTGTCATTGACAATCAAAGCCCGTATTTTCTACATCCCTCTGATTCTTCCGGAGCTATCATAACATGAGTAAAATTTGATGGCAAAAATTATGAACTCTGGGAAAGTGCGGTCAGAACGTCTCTAAGGTCCAAGAACAAACTTGGATTTAAGGTCAGTAAAAGAAGAAGGGAAAAGCTTGGCTGAGATCAACACATGGGAGATGGTGAACTCCATGATTCAATCATAGATAATGAACGTGATTGAGCCAAAGCTTCACAAGAGTATAGCATACGTAGACTCAATCCAAAAACTATGGGAAAACATTAAAAAAAGATATGTCGTAGCTAATGTCTCGAAGATTCATAAATTAAAAGCGGAGATAGCCTCGTGCAACCAAAACGGTTAGGGGGTTGTCAAATTCTTCTCAAGGCTTATAGGCCTTTGGAATGAACTAGATAACTGCATAAAGATTCCTTCATGCACGTGTCGATCTGCAAAAAAGATAGTGAAGACAATGGAGGAGGATAAAATACATCAGTTTTTGATGGGTCTTGATGACGAGCAGTACTCGACAATCCGGAGCCAGATACTAACTATGGACCCATTGCCGCCAATGGAAAAGATTTTCAACATGGTCTCACAGGAGGAGAACCATAAAACTGTAATGGCTAACCGCGAGACTCGAACAGAGAACATGGCCTTCGCTATCTCCCACCTGACCCGACCCTGACCCGGGAACCCGCAAGGGGAACGGCCTCAGTACAAACATTGTGGCAAACTTGGCCACGAAGAGGTGGCATGTTACGAGCTAGTTGGGTACCCGACCAACTAGAGCAATCGTGGTGGATGAAGTGGCCGAAACAGGGGTCGCGGAGGTTGCGGCGGTGCACGAGCGAACGCAGGCAGAGGTCAAGGAAGAGAGACTGCCTATCAGGTGCACCCCCAAGGTGAACATCCCACAGTCACGAGCACCACCGAGGATATCCCAGCAAGCATGGCTAGTGTCGGCTTTACGGCGGAACAGGTACGACAGATTTTGAGCCTCATTGAAACTCCCAAATCCGTTCATGAGAAGCTTTCGGGTAAGGAAATTTGGCTACTCGATTCTGGGGCTTCTTATCATATGACTAATATGCTTTCTTCGTTGCGTGAAGTTAAGGACATAAGGCCCATTCACGTAGCACTACCGAATGGATCCGAAATCTTGGCTGTCAAAAAGGGAACTGTTTATCTTGATTCTAAATTAAGATTAAATAATGTGTTTTTCATTCCCAGATTAAATTGTAATTTAATATCTATCGCGCAACTGATTGACGATAATATTTGTGAAGTAATATTTACCAAAAAAGCTTTGTGTGATACATGACCTTACTACGAGGAGCCCGATTGGAGTAGGTGAGCCGAAGAGAGGGGTTTATTACTTGCAAAAGGCTACACCGGAAAGGATCCAAGCTAACAAGGCTATTACCTACGGTACATGGCATTGCGGATTGGGTCATCTGTCAAGCCAGGCATTATCTTATATTTCCAGTAATATTAGGAGTAGGAATAAAAGTGACTTATGCGATGTGTGCCTCCGTGCTAAACATACTCGTATGCCTTTTTCTATTAGTGAGAATAAATCAATCAATTGTTTTGATCTTGTACATTGTGACATATGGTGGCCTTATCGCATTAAATGATTTTGTGGAGCTTAATATTTCCTAACCATTGCTGATGATGCTAGTAGAGGTGTTTGGATTTATCTTTTAAAGGATAAAGCTGAAGCATCCCAATATTTGAAGGAGTTTTGTATCATGACTAACACACAACTTGGCGCTAAGGTAAAAGTCATTAGGAGTGAAAAAGTTTTATAGCGACCAAGGGATTATCCATCAAACAAGTTGCATTGACACCTCGCAACAAAATGGAAGGGTCGAAAGAAAACATCGCCACGTTTTGAATGTAGCCAGAGCCCTAAGATTTCAAGCTAACCTACCCATTGAGTTTTGGGGTGAATGTGTCTTGATAGCCGGATACTTAATTAATAGAACTCCTTCCTCTATTTTGAAGGGAAAAACTCCTTATGAATTCTTGTTCAATTCCTCACCATCCTATGATCATCTATGAGTTTTCGGGTGTTTATGTTATGCTTATAAACACCAAAGACCTAAAGACAAGTTTGAGTCAGGGAGTAGAAAGTGTATCTTCATAGGGTATCCCCATGCCAAGAAAGGAAGGAAGGTTTGTGATGTTGAGATCGGGGAAGTGTTTATTAGTCGTGATGTGATTTTCGATGAAAAGCACTTTCCATTTGATGAAAGTAAGAAAGAAAATCAGTTACCAAATTTCCCTCACAATGATACTCACTATTTTTGGCAATCTAATGTTGTGCTTGACGATTGGAGTAGTGGGCAACAATCACCTGTGCAACATTTATAGTCCAGTCCAGTCACTTTGGGCCCAGCTCAGAGCAGGCTGAATTCTGGACACCCAAACCACGGCCTGCAGTGGCAATCAGCTGAATCGCCAAGTGGGTTGCCATCTCAGCCCAATACAGTGGACATGGGGAGTCTTCACTCTGGCCCAGTTGCTCAGCCTAGTTCAGCAGAAGGAACGCACGACCCATCTATGTTAAATCCACCAGAGGTGGGAAAAGATCAGCCTGCATCTTCCGGCCTAGAATGAGAAAAACGGATTCGGAAAGCGCCAAGCCATTTACAAGATTATATGTGTTTTTCAGCACAACCTCAAGACCCCTCTTCTTCATCCTCGGCTATACACTCATCTCCTAAGGTCTCCTTAGGTAAATCGTATCATATTGCAAATTATATTACTTGTAACAAATTCTCTTCTACACATGGGTGTTATATGGTAGCTATTACTAAAATTGTGGAACCAAGGTCTTTCCACGAAGCAGTGAAAGACTCACATTGGAAAGAAACAACGATCAAAGAAATCGATTCTCTTGAAAAGAACAACACATGGAATGTTGTTGACCTTCCCTCAGGCAAGAAGCCCATTAACTACAATTGGGTTTACAAAGTAAAATACAACTCTGACGGAAGCATTGGGAGGTATAGAGCAAGATTGGTCATTTGAGCTGATAAACAGATCGAAGGCTTTGATTATAACGAGACCTTCGCTCCAATCGCCAAAATGAGCAGTGTTCGGATTTTTTTAGCAGCTGCCGCAGCCAAAGGGTAGGCGTTACATCAGATGGACGTCCACAATGCCTTCCTCCATGGTGATTTAGAGGAGGAGGTCTATATGACCATGCCACCTGGGCTTCGCAGCTCTAATCCACATAAGGTATGCCGTCTCCACAAATCGCTATATGGTCTAAAGCAAGCACCGCGTCAATGGTTTGCAAAACTTTCTTCCAAGCTCCTGGCCTATGGTTTTGTGCGTTCCTATGTTGATTATTCCCTTTTTACTTATAAGAAAAATGGAAATTTCATGGTCGTACTTATTCATGTGGATGACTTGGTATTCACGGGGAATGATCCCAGTCTTTGTGCATCTTTCAAACGATACCCGTGTGAGTGTTTTTATATTAAAGTTCTTGGGCCTCTTAAGTACTTTCTTGGTATTGAAGTTGCGAGAAACTCCCAAGGTCTGTTATTGTGCCAACGGAAGTATGCCCTCGATATTATTAATGAATGTGGGCTATTGGGGTCCAAACCTAATAGTTCTTCTATGGAGGTTAACCACAAATTGGCCATGGCCACCGGCGCTCCTTTACCACAAGCGACACAGTACCGACGGCTCATTGGTAGACTTATCTACCTCACTATCACCCGTCCTGAACTTTCTTATGCTGTGCACATCTTATCTCAATTCATGCAGGGCCCCAAGGAAAATCAACTGGAAGCGGCAAGGAGAGTGATTCGGTATTTGAAAGGCAATCCAGGACAAGGTATCTTACTTCGGAGTGCCTCCGATCTACAAGTCACTGCTTATTGTGACACTGACCGAAGGGCGTGTCCTCTCTCTAGGCACTTCCTCACTGGTTTTTTGTTGCCCTTGGTGGTTCTCCTATATACTGGAAGACGAAGAAACAAGGGCTCGTCTCACAATCGTCGGCAAAAGCTGAATATCGTGCCATGACTACCATTACTAGTGAACTAATATGGATTAAGTCTTTTTCTAGCTTCCATGGGTGTCTTTCACACTACTCATATGATAATATTATGTGATAATCAAGTTGCGCTCCATATTTCAAAAAACCTCGTCTTTCATGAAAGGACCAAGCATATAGAGATGGATTGCCATTTTGTGCGCGAACGATTACTTTCAGGTGATCTTACTACATGTTATACTTCCTCGAAGAATCAACCTGCTGACATCTTTACCAAAGCTCTTGGCACACATCAGTTTCAATTTTTAATGGGCAAGCAGGGCATCGTCAATCTCTATGCTCCACCTTGAGGGGGAGTATTAGGAATAGACCCAATATTAGGAATAAAATATGTAATTATTTTATTCAGCAAATCTTTGTTGTATCTGGGAGTAGGAAACTTGTACTCTAAGCTAGGGTTTCGTTTTGCTTTTTAGTGTTTGGCTCCATGTGCAACTCTTGTATATATATGCGTTGCGTACAGCTAGAGTAAGGAAAATGTGAATTGATTCATTCCCTTGGGTGACTCGAATTCTTCAAGTCTTGCCACAATGAAGAAAAAGAAATATCTCTATTGTTGGAAATTTGTGTGATGTGTGAGGTCTAATTACTCATTTAATTAATAGTTGATACTCTTTAAGTATACATGCATGTTAAATCGTTAGGAAACATAGTACCTTAATAAGTATCGAAAATTTGTTCAAGTACGAAGATCATTAAGCTTGTTAGAGGATAAACTTATTCCTGGACCTTCAATCAGAGTCTTTCTGAGTAAGAGATCTCAAGTTCGAATCTCAGCAGCCCCCATATTGATTTATTGCGCAAGGTAGGGGAAGCCTTTACAGCATCTACGCTTCAAGCCCAAAGGGCATTCACATGAGGGGGCATGTTAGAGGATAAACCTATTCCCAGGCCTTTGAAGGCCTGAGAATAGGTTTATCCTTTAATAATGTTCAAGAACCATCTCAACCAAAAGTTTAAGCTTGCAAAGGTTCTCCTACCTTGTGCAATAAATCAATATGGAGATTGCTGATATTCGAACTCGATGCATCTCACTTAGAAAGACTCTGAGACTAGTTGCTTGATCCGCCTCACTAATGTTAGAAGATAAACCTATTCATGTACCTTTAACCATCAGCTTAAGCTTTTGGTTGAAATGGTTCTTGAACAGACTTAAAGTATTCTATGTAATTTGTTTTGTAAGATTATGTTTTTTCATTCCATTGTTCAATTGAACTTTAAACGGTGTTCTTTTTTTATGTCACAAATGGTTTAAAACTTTTGAAGAGAACTTGCATTTTGAACTTGGCTTCATGGATTTATAATTTTATATGCACACATCTCTAAATAAAAATTGTCATGAACAAAACATGACTTAGATTCTGCCCTTAACCCAAATCTCCTCCTCCTGTCTATTAAACCCTAACTTCAGCTTTTAATTCTTTGCACAAGACTATCATCAGTCTTGATGTCGACCTTTTTACTCTCATGTAATATTTGGTTGGATGTAATGTAATGACAATGTAATGCAATTAACTTTGTAATGCAGTCATAATTACTTAGTTTGTCGTAATTATAATTACAATATAATTCTTTTATTGCGATACTCTAATACAACCAAACAAGGTAATGAAAATACAATTACAAATTTATTTGCATTACAAAGTTTATTACATCTAATCAAATATTACATCAGTGTCTTTGTTCTACTAGGAAATAGTTGGTTTTTCCCCCCTTGCTCAATAGAATTAATTTGTTTTCAATTTGAGGGTGATTTTTTATCCTCTCTTTTAATGGGTTTTTCGGTCTCTTAATTTTAGAGATTTTATGGTGCGCAAAATTTAGAGCAAAAAAATTAGAAGTTACTACTACATGACTGGTTGATTTATGAGTTTGTGTAAATCGATCCTATCTTTGCTTTAAGGCAATCCATTCATTTGAAAAGTTACAAGTATAGGGAGGGCCCTTTCAGAAAGAAATTGTAATATATAAAAGAACAAGTAAACGGAAAATAATTAAAGTATGTTGGAAGTTCAACATTTTATGAGAATTATTTTTTGTATTGTAGTTTTAAATTTGCAAGTTCAAATCGGATTGTATTTCGAGTTAAGTGATATTTCGGGACAGGTCAGGTCGGTTGGGGTCGGGTGAACTTCGGTTTGGGTTGACTTCGAATCAACTAATTTCTGCTCCAATATGCTTGTCATACCAAAATAAGCAATTTTGTAGAAAATTTCGGATCAAGTAGGGTTCAGTTCATGTCAATTCGAGCTTCAAGTCCACTTTTGGAAGAACCTATTTCGGATTTCGGATCGGTTATGGGTCCGAATCGTTCGGTTCAGATTTTGGGTCGGTTTTGTCAAGTCTAGGAATAAGGGCGAGTTTTGTCCCCATTCCCCATCCCGCTTCCCAGTGACGAATCTAGGAATTTGAAATAGGGTTGTCCATTTATTAATATTCATTGCCACTTTCAGGTTGTTTTGTTTTTAAGTGTCAAATAATTGAATTGAATCGATCCATATTTAACTGTATCACAAAAAAAGACAAACTCGCAAAACTATAATTTGAGTGCTCATAATCACTAATTCGGAAGTCCTAAAATTTAGCCCACAAATATCTTATGAATTTTTTTATTAAAAAAAAGAACAAAGTTTCCTATACAATTCTGGACAAGACATACCTATAATCAGGTAGCAGTAGACCTAACAAATGGGTCAATATGATCAACTATAGGTTGGATCATGTTTCATATTAAGTGACATTTTGGGTCGGTTCAATTAGCAGGAGGAAAAAAATGAAATCAAAATGTTATAAATTGTTGAAAACTATTTAAAACACACACACACACAAAATAACCATTATACTTATTCCAAACTAGACCTGTTAGTTCGGGTGGGCGGGTTAAATATAGCTAGAGTGTATTCAGATTCAGGTAAAATACGGGTCAAATGTATTTCGAATTCAGGTAAATATGGGCGGGTGTATTTCTAGTTTTACGGGTTTCAGGTTAATCCAATGGGTTTGGAGAGCCTTTTTAGCAAATTATTTCTTTTTTTTTTGTCAAAATCAAATCTCGACATATTTATTACTCAAAATTGTCTATATTTAATGAACAAACATTGTAATTGTATTTTTTAAAAAGAATATTCAAAATATTCAAAATTTTTATTATAATATATGAACGTCATGTACGGGTGGACAATGAGTCACGTTTGGATGGATTGGGTCATACAGTGAAATATTAAAAAGGGGTCGGGTCATTCATGGGTCAGCCCAAGCATGTGAACGAGTTGGAGTTGTTCGATCTATTAATAACCCATTTAATAATTTGATGTTTTGTCAATTAACCTAATCAAGTACACTTTATTAGTGGATCGAACCCAACACCAACACAAGTTTGTCTGTTGCCCAACACTAACATCAAGTTCGAGACCAATTAGAAGGAAACCAGAGAAAAGAATATTATAGATGCACAAGATATTACAATTTACAACTATCTATTAATTATAACATCAAAATCATAGATTATTATAGAGTAATATTATTTAAAAGGAGATGAGACGTATTCATTTTACTAATAATATAATAGTATGAGTCGCATATTTTTAATACTTATCTTATTCTTTTCTTAAGACTAGATAGTTATTTTATGCCCATTTTCTATAATTGTTCATTTATAAATTGTATATGATGTTTTATGAGAATGAATTTGGGGGAGAACCGGCCCCATTGCTTAATCTACAAATGACTTGTTATGTCTCTCCAAATGACTCGTTATAATGAAAAACACTAATTGTTAAGGGGTAAAAAAATAAAGAAAAATAAAAATAAGGATATAATATTCGGGTTGATCGGGCGGATTCGGTTCAGGTTGGTTTGACCCCAAAATTTGTGGGTTTTTCAAGTTTTGTTTATTTCGGATTCGATCAAAAAAATAGTGTTTAAAATTCAAAATTTTCAGGTAAATTTAGGTCGAATCAGTTTTTGTCAAGTATGTTCCAAACTATCGTCAACACACAATCAACTATAGCACTATACAGTATCCATTACCTGACCCTATTTCACGGTAAAATTGCCACTCATCGGCCATCATCCCTATCAAGTATCTTCATTTAATGATTCATTAAACCATTGATTTAATAATTCATGGCCCTAGTTCACCATCCAATATCCATCATTGCCATAGTCAACCCGATGTCTATGACGTTTTGAATTTTCTTTAAGGGTGCCTGTGTACACTAAGGCCCTATTCTTTTCGTGGTTTAATGAACCCAACCTATTCATTATCACACCCACTCAGTCCTTTCCCGCTCCCTTCTCACTCTTTTTCACACTTAAACAAAAATACAACTCCTTCTCACTCTCACCCACTCCTTTCCCCCTTTCCTACACTCCCTCATTCAACTCCTCAACTTCATTCAACTTCTGTCCACTCTCACCCACTCTTTTCCCCCTTTCCCACACTTAACAAAAATACCACTCTTATCAACTCTCACCCATTCTTTTCTCCCCTTTCTCACACCCACTCATTTCACACTCATCATTTTTCACCAAAAAGAACAGGGCCTAACTCTAACCCTTCATAACAGCTTACAAACATTGTTTTTGGGCTAGGGGGGCGCCCATGCACCCCTCCCGCTCCAACTTTTCTTATATAAAAAAACATAAAGTTTGTGAGCTCTAGCTTTTAATAAGTTGGGAATTTTAGTTTTTGGGTCAGGGCTAGTACCCTCCCCCCTCAGTAAGTTTATGGTACATACCTATGTACCATAGAATTATACACACCTATATATAAAATGATCTTATTAAATTGGGCCAAGATAAACATATTGCATTTGGGCGGCCCACAACACTAACATCTGAAGAGAAACACACGTGAAAGCTGAAGCAAGAAAATTTAGAGCAAGAAACACACGGCCAAATATGAAAAAATCAATCACTGCATATTTGAATTTTGATCAAGACAATTTTGAGCAATATACATAATCCATCATAAAAATTAGCAATACGAATCAGCAAAATCAATAGATTTTGATGAACAAATGGTAGTTGAAGCAGAGGTATGTTCATAAAATTGCTCAAACAAACAATAATCTATCAATCTTCAATGCAAAGAATAGCTATCTGGTGCAACTTTTAAAGTCGAGTATGGTTGCACTTAAGGTGTTTGAGAAAATTTCCCAAAGGTAGGATTGCAATAGCAAAATCGTTGCACATAAGCTGACAAAGAACGTACACTGATTTAGGCAAAAGGTTCACTGCAATGTACAAAAGTTTCACTGCAGTGTAGAAAGGTTTCACTGTATTTTTGGAAAGATACACAAAATAAATAAGAACGATTAACAACATCAAATTCTGTTATTCATAGGATAACTGTAATTAAATGAACGTAAAGATTACTGACATTATTCTTATATTGTAGGTCCCCATAATCAAGATCCCAATGATCAAGAATATGGTTCCCAAGCGATAGGTATGTATGATTTATATTTTCAAAATTCAGTGTAATGTCATGTAGCCAGTGAATTGTGAAAGTAATGATTGTAGAGCTCATGTAGCGATAGGTACGTATGATTTATACTTCTAAGAATATGGTGTTGTGCACACTGTAACTCATGGTTGAAAGGAAGGTAGTCATGGATCTCATATATAATTATAGTAGCAATCATTTTGTCAATTAATATACCTTTAACCTGTTGCAGTGAATCTTTTGTTGATGACAGTGAATCTTTTGTTGATGCAATGCATTGTTGCATCAATTATGTTTTTCCTGATTCAGCTACTATCTATCCTCCAAACACATTAATAAGCACAATAGCTTCTGACACTATTGACTACTTAAATTGCAGTTCCTCAGCATCAAGAACCCATCGGACAAGAATATGTTGAGAATGATGAATTTGTGTTGATTGGACAAAGTGTCAAATCTGAGCAAGAAGCGTATGATTTGTATAACACTTATGGTCTAAGAGTGGGGTTCAGCATTCGTAGGGATTCACAACGGACGAAAGCTGATCGAAGTGGTATAACAACAAAGAGATATAAAGAGAAATGTCGCCCAAAAAAATGAAGAACATACTGATAGAAGGTCATACAGCAAACGAGTAACCTGAGTCGGTTGCAAAGCAATGATTCAGTTTTCAGTAGATGAAAATAGTGTCTGGACAGTTACGAGGCACGATAAGGTGCACAACCATCCTTTTTGTGATCTCACCAAACAACATCTTTTGAAATCACAACGAACAGTTACAGAAGAACACCATCATTTATTTTAACACAATTTAATATTTTGTGGATATTAGAGCTGTTTGCTTATTGTAAATGTGCATGCTGTTATTGATTCTTATTTGGTGTCGGTGGATTGCAATGATATATCATAATTTTGATCCCATGAATCTTTAATGCAATGTAGTAAATCTTTTCACAACTGCAGGGAACCTTTCCCCAAATGCAGTGAATCTTTTGTGCCAACAAGCAAAAAAGTAAATTTCAACATATATTTATTAATGAAATTTGATAAGATCATTAAAAGAAGTTCAAAATAAATAACAACCTAACAAAATAATTAGATGATTGGAAGGTTAAAGGAGAGAAACAGGGGGAAAGAAATGAAAAGATTGTGGGGAAAAGCTCTCCTAAGATTCGAACCTCACACCTATAGTTTAAAAGCCACATATTACACCAATCAGCCATCACAGCTCTTTGTAATTTTGGGTGAAAATATTATCATAAATGTGTTACCTAATAGATGATAGTTGACGGTATGTACGATGCAATGTACATGCGGGTGTAAGGTAAATATTTCCCCCCCCCCCCCTCTTTCTCTCTCCATCTCTTTCTCTCTCTATCTCTCTCAAGCAAAAGCTAAATCTTAGTTTGAACGCATATCTATTTCTCCCCCCTCGTTCTTGTTGCTGCACATTTCGAGCAAGATCAAAACTCCATCCACCTTCAATTACACAATCGATCGGCCCTACCATCGAGATTCTTAAGCAGTGGCTCGAATAATACAGTGCAGAAATGGTGAAGGACAAAAGAGACAACGGAAAATATTTCAACAAAATTTGTGAATGATCAAATCTTAATCCCTACTTACATGCAATTTGAAATGGATAGGTAGGCAGCTAAATAATTATATTTAAGGGACTTTTGTGTTCTTTTAGTTTGTCATTAAATTATTTGTTTGCTCATATGTGTTAATAATTTTTTTTATTTGAAAAAAATGTTACTTAGCAATTGAATGACCTCTACATATTCTTTCATTGATTTTTTTCTTCCAAATTCCAAGTTTCCTTTTGCAAAATCAAAGGCAAAGTTTGATAAAAATTTATCATTTAAACCCTAGCTTCCTCGCCTCCTCTCCTTCCTTGAAAATCTTAATTTTTCCTTCTTCCTTAGGGGATACCATTGAATTTTTGCCAATGGTGAGCTCCAAACTCTCCTTGATTCATGATATTCCTAGTAGTTTTGCTAAATATTCCCAGTAGTTTTGCTAAATATTCTCTCTTCATTTGCGATAGTTTATCTGCGGTCTCTTCTAATGGGTTGTGCTTTCTTTTCTGCGTGGAGTGTTTTGATTAATTTCTTTCGGGTGGTTTTGCTTGAACCTGGTAGAATTGTTAATTGATTGCAAGATCAGTCTTCAATAGGTTTCTATTCTGCAAATTTGGACTGCAATCTATAACATATGAATCTTTTCAATAAGAATATTATATAAGTTTTGCAGATATCCCTGTTAGAAATTGCATTATAAAGCGTCAATTGAGAAGAAAATGGGAGCACATAAAAGTTCCAATTAATTTTCTCCATTGAAAGGTTTATTTGTTATTATAGTTATGAATATATTTGAGTGTGATGCTCATTGTAGATACCATATGGTTTGCAATTAATGAATTCACCCTTTACTTTACCCAAAAAATAAAAATCAAAGGCAATAAATAAATTAATCCTTCGCAATATCACTAAAAACAATCGAGAGGATATTAGAGTGCAACATAAAGTAATGTAATAGGGTTTATAGTTATAAGGGTTGGGATTAAGAAAACTCGCTTTGATAAGGGAATGATCATGAGTCATGTATTTGAGTCGATTCGAGTCCGAGCTTGCAAAGCTTGAAGCTCAGCTTGTGAGCTCCTATTCATGTTCGGGCTCAATGAGCTCGGTAAAATCAAACTTGGGATCCTCTAGTATGAGGCTCGATTTGAGGTTTGGTTCATTTGAAACTGAAGCCTAGTCTTGGTTAAACCATTATTGCTCTAAGCCTAAGTTTGAGTTATTTAAAGCTTTGACCAAACCGTACCTTAATTTTGAGACTTAGATATGGACCTTGCTTCTTGAAGTTCAAATATACAAAGAGGCTCTCTAATAAATACAAAAGAATTGGTGAGCGTGTCTAATATGCAAAGGCATAGGATAGGGCAATCGAAATTGTCTCATTGTTGATAGTTGATGGGTTATTGGCACCAACAATAGACACGTATAATAAGATTAGGAGTATAAACTTGCATAAGTTACACGAGTACTATAACTATGCCTTTACATCAACATATGAACAAATGAAACATCTAAATTGTAAAGATGTCAAGGAGGAGAATGGGGAGAAAAGTTCAATTTGGGGGGGGGGGGAGGGAGAGGCAAAAAGACACTATGCTGTTGTGAGAGTCTGAACATAAACAATAGTTCTTAATCAAAATAATTACCTTTACAAAGAAAGTTTAATTATTCAAACACTAAAGTTTGTTTCTTAAGAAGGATGATGAAAACTCATTAGGCTCTTGAAAGCTCGTTAAGCTCATTAGTTCAGCTTGTTTAAGCTTTGTGAGTTTACAAGTCTTGATTCATAAGGTTAAAACTCAAGTTGGATAACCAAACGAGCTTGACTCGACGTAGGCCTGTCACAAGTTAGGCCTAGCAGGCCAAAATGTGATCTGGCTCATGAGCTGTCCCAACTCACACACCCCTAAATTGATGATTAATATATTGCATAATTTGCTAACTTTCATCTATAAATGGTTGAGGATTCTGAATTGAATATTAATGATCAATTAATATGTTTCAAAAAATTGGACCACAAACTTTTTGATTAAGCATTTATTTTTTTTCTTTTCTATATGAGGCATAAAAGTTTATGTAGGTGGAATTCGAATCAAGATCACTGATAATGGTGTCCAATGATATTAATAATTGTAACACTCCAAATGCACATAACCCACTGTTTGCATTCTCTCCATTAATTCACTAATTATAAGTGATAACCCAATGATCGGGGCGTTACTGCCATCCAAAAAGGACAAGACTTTGCTTATAAACAATAAACATAACAAAGTTAAACACCGTTTACCTCCAAAAGGCTTTCTGTAATGCCCCGACTTCTCTCGGTCGCAGGTCTTACCAATAACGGCTTCAAGGATTGTCGATTGGCCCACAAATCACCACAAGTCTTTCCCGCGTGCTTCGTCCTTGCTCACACGCTGCCTGGGAAACTTCAAAGGAGCTCACCCATCCCGAGATTGCTCCCCAGCAAGCACGCTTAACTGTGGAGTTCTTAAGAGTGGCTTCCCGAAAAGAAAAGTGCACATTTGGTAATATAAGTAGTCATTTTGATCTTCTTAAGCCACACTCGGGGTGTTATAATCACCTCCACTTGAACCGCACAACGTCCTCGCTGTGCCTTAATCACCGACCGGGTTACGAGTCCTCTTAACAGGCGGTCCACACCTAGTATCCTTGCCTCGCTAGGTGACTGCCCATGGGCTCTCCATCCACTAGCACAACTCGCAATCGCGGGTCGGCTCTGATACCATCTGTAACGCCTCGACCCTTCTCGGTCGCAGGTCTTACCAATAACGGTTTCAAAGACCGTCGACTGGCCCCATAAATCACTACAAGTCCTTCCGGCGTGCTTCGTCCTCGCTCACACGCTGCCTGGCAAACTTCTCAGGAGGCCACCGCATTCCCAAGATTGCTCCCCAACAAGCACGTTTAACTGTGGAGTTCTTAAGAGTGGGCTTCCCGGAAAAAAAAAAGTGCGCCTTTGGTGATATAAATAGTCACTTCGATCCTTTTAAGCCATACTCGAGGTGTTACACTTTCACACAATCATAAACCATCAAAACCAAACATAAACAGTTTCTAACTATCTCAAGGTTTACACTAAAATAAAATCACTCTCCGTGGAGTATACAGTTCTAACTTCTAACATCAAAATATTTCACAATATAGTTCTAAAAACATTTCAGAACTAAAAACACTACTGCTCCTTTTGGACTTCCTTACTCACTTATCTCCTCCAGCTGGCCTGCTAGTATGAGGGCGATTCACTGGACATTTGCCTAAAACAAAACATGAAAACATTTTGAAATGTGACCCGAAGCTCAGTAGATGCATTCTTGTATTGTTAAGTATTCATTCAAAAGCTGGTTGGGGTCGCATTGTAATTCATTTTAATTAAAAATAGGGAATGAGATGAATATAAAACTGCATTGCTAATTATTATCTAATAGTGAATCCTGGTAACTATTACAATTTGCAAATAGGTGTACACTTGTCAAGCTGACCGGGGAACCTGATTTGAGGTCGCGTGGATGATTGAAGGGCAAAGCCCTGTAACTAGTAACTAATAAGGCTACTAATTAGGTAGCAAATTACTGATTAAACTGATTCATTGATGTACTTGCCAAAACATCATAATTTTGATAAATACGTTTTGCTTTCGAAAGATACAGACAGTGAACGTACTTGAGATTTTTAATGAAATTTCACTGAGTATTATTATGCACAAAAGGGGGAGGAAACAATAAATTAGGCCCTGATTCTATTCAAAAATGTCATTGTAGGCATATATAGTTAGCAAATGTACATATTCTCATAGTTGATAATTTTAATAGAACTTGATGATTGGATGACATTCAGAATTCAAAAAATAATATCAGATAGGTCAATCTAAGAGGATGCAAAACTAAATAAACTATGAAAATGCAATTAAATCAAGGTAACATAATTAATTTAGGTCATAAGGTAAAGCCTTAACAGATACAAAAGTAAGTAATTCGTAACTTATACTCCTGACCTCAACTTGAGACCTGGAACCCCAATATGAAAAGCTTAAAAAGTCCTGCAAAACTCAACCAGCACAACAGGTCCCCTAAAATTGAGCTGAAACACAATTGTGCACAACTCGGGTTTTTCTTGCGCAGCCTTAGCACAACAATCATAACTCTCTTCACACAACTCAGAATGAAGTGATTCAAAAGGTATTTGAAAGATAACTCACTTATCTATCTACCCACCAAAAATCACAATTTTTCAATGGGCCAAACAGTTCCAGTTTAATCACAAAGAGATCTCTCTTTGGGGTCTGTTCACAGCCATACTATTCTTGTTTTCCCCCTTCTCTTCACATAATTTCCCTCTAAGATCACTCCTTAAAATCAGTAAACAATACTTTGTTCTTCTCATCGTCTTACATAATCATATTACCTTGAGATGCTCCATAATTATCTTTACATATTCTTCAATTTTTTTCTCTTTACAAAAATACTCAAAATACATCCATAATCACACTTATTTACATATATGAGCTAAATAACCTATTTTAATCCATTGAAGAAACTTTCGACAATTCAATACTTTATGCAAACTCACCCCAAGTCATTTTCCAAGTGAAAAACACATCCAAGATTCATTTTACATCAAAGAATATACAAATAATATGCTTGATGCCAAGAATAATCCAAACCTTGCATAATCACCAAGACCTAGCTTGTGACCAACTTAATTCATCTTCATCTCATCCAAAATCACCAAAATCACCATCATAATCATCAATAAAATTAAAGACTATAAAATCAAATACAATACAATCTAAATCCATCATTTTAACTTAAGCTTGCACGATCATGGACAACCCTAAGCCCTAGCATGCTTCAAGCTTAACCAACAATTAGAAATAGCAAAATAACTCTTGTTTCTATCCAAATAATATGATTAAACTCAAATCAACATAAAAAAGATTCAAAACCAAAAATCTAAAGAAACCAAGTTAAGGTTACTCACTTTAACGCCTAGGAGAGAGGTGGAAGAAGTCACTGGTGAGGGTGGGGGCTAAGAAGAGGTGGTGGTTGGCCTGTTAGGTGGTGGGCAGGTGGGGCTGGTCCAGTGGTGGCTGGGGGTGAAGAAAAGAGAAGAGAAGTTTGTGTGTGATATATTTTTTTTTACGTGGCTTGAAATGATCTAAGGGTTTACTTGGCTGAGTTTTATCCTCAAAAAGTAGCCTTTAGTTAATTATAATTAGGCATAAATCACAGATAATTAGCTAAATCAAAAGCATAAACTTGTTTGGCTTATAGTTGGGCTTATATGGTTTGGGCCCATTAAGTAAAAATACTTTTTTGAAATCAAATTTTTGCATAGCTCAGAATAAAATATTTGGGTCGTTATAAACAATAATTTAATCTTCTGAGACATTTTATTAGGACCGTCTATCGATTCATCCAAGATTTTACGATAATAAAAACCCGAATTGCAAACTTGGGCCCAAATGAATTTTTCCCCATAGGGATGGTTAAATGCGATAAATAAATGCGAGAAAATAATTAACATGATGTAATTAAATAAATAAATATAATTTAGGATTAGGCTATTACAATAACTATTCTAATTGACACCCACAAAGCATTTAATGTATATTTGTTTTCGCTCAAACTTTAAAAATGTTGGGCTAGTTGCAATTTTTGTTAATATTTTGAGCCTTGTTCATGAATGTAAACTAGAAATGTTAACTTGTTTGTTATGTGAATACTTAAGATTGTGGTTATAATTTGTAACTTTTAAACATGTAGCACATGTTCCATAAATTAGGAAAATTTTAAATAGAAGAAAATTTGAAAAATTTATAAGAATTTATAGGAAATTATATAAGTGCTCATACTCTAATGAAATTTTGTGTAAATGTATAGAGAACACAAATATATAATTCTCTAACATATTATTTAATTTATGGTAATATAATTTGTTAGTTGTTTTTTTGTAATAACTTGTACCTTTATTTGTTTGTATTATTATTTAAAATATATATAAATATATTAATTGAAGTCACACAATACATAACACAAGCTAGACTTAACCAAATTTCTAGTTAAATTAATTAACATTGTCTTAATGTAAAGACTGCAAAGTGATTCCCAGCGAGTTGCTGGGAACCCAACACAGGTTGTTGGTCTTAGATGCAGAGTTCAAGTATCCTAAGAGGTTGACGAGAAGAGTCGGAGAACCCAGAATAAAGTGGTGGACCCTCTAAAAGGAGAATGCGACGTTAATAGCAGAAAGAATAGCCAAGGAGAGAGCTTGGAGGAGAGCAGAAGACGCCGATGCGATGTGGGATGCTGTGGCGGATTACATCCGAAGGTCGGCTAAGGAAACCCTAGGTCTTTCCAGAGCAGGCGGCAACTGGATGGAGGGCGTCTGGTGGTGGAACGAAGAGGTAAAGGTGAAAGTCAAGGCAAAAAAAGAGGCTTACGCGGAGTTCATGAGTAGCAGTTCGGAGGACGAGAGGGAGCAAAAGAAGATTAGATACAAGGCGGCTAAGAAGGTAGCCAGAAGGGCGGTGGCAGTAGCAAAGAGTCAGGCGTTTGATAGACTGTACCACAGATTGGGGACGAATGAAGGGGAGAGGGAGGTTTTTAAACTAGCTAGGGTGAGGGAAAGAAAGACTAGGGATTTAGGAGTCGTAAGGTGTATCAAGGACGAAGAGGGAAAGGTGTTGACTGAGGATGCTGAAATTAAGGAGAGATGACAAAGTTTCTTTGCTAAACTCCTCAATGGGGAAGGAGGGGAGCCAACTGTAGTTCGGGCGGAGAGTATAGCGATCAGCGTGCGGGCGACATGAAAACAAAGGAGGAGATTAGGGAAGCCTTGAAGAAGATGGCGAATGGGAAGGCAGTGGGCCCGGATCAGATACCAATAGAAGTTTGAAAGTGTATGGGGGAAGAGGGTCTAGAGTGGCTCACGGAACGTTTCAATGTTATTTTCAAGATCGCCAAAATGCCTAGAGAGTGGAGGGCCAAAATGCCTAGAGAGTGGAGGGACAGCACAGTCATCCCACTGTACAAAAACAAAGGGGATATCCAAGATTGTAATAACTTTAGGGGCATCAAGCTACTCAGTCACACTATGAAACTGTGGGAGAGGATGATTGAGAGAAGGCTGCGAGAGGAAGTAGAGATTTCAGAAAACCAATTTGGTTTCATGCCAGACAGGTCGACCATTGAGGCGATCTACCTCCTCAGAGGGCTCATGGGCTTGTTCAGGGACAGAAAGGTGGATCTCCATATGATGTTCATTGACCTGGAGAAAGCGTATGATAGAGTTCCAAGGGAGGTTTTGTGGAGGTGTTTGGAAGAGAAAAGGGTGTCGCTCGCCTACATTCGTGTAATCAAGGATATGTACGAGGGAGGGCGGACGAGTGTTAGGACTCCGGGAGGGGTCTCCAATGACTTCGTTGTTAGTTTGGGCCTGCATCAGGGCTCCGCTTTAAGCCCGTTTCTTTTCGCATTAGTTTTGGATGAACTCACTAAAGGAATCCAGGACGATGTGCCCTGGTGCATGGTATTTGCAGATGATATCATTCTTATCGATGTCATCAGGTAGGGGATGAACGACAGGTTGGAGAGTTGGAGGCATACGCTGGAGGCTAGGGGCTTTCGGTTGAGTAGATCGAAAATGGAATACCTACACTGTTGTTTCAGCAGAAGGACAGAAGAGGGGGGAGAAATCGTAGTGGATGGGAGGGTCATGCCGAAGGTCGCAAAATTTAAGTATCTTGGCTCGATTATCCAATAAAAT
The DNA here is from genome assembly GCA_017589665.1 of Selenicereus undatus. Lineage (NCBI taxonomy): Eukaryota > Viridiplantae > Streptophyta > Magnoliopsida > Caryophyllales > Cactaceae > Selenicereus > Selenicereus undatus. The sequence goes on from JACYFF010003369.1 coordinate 80,649,228, forward strand.
GGGGACATTGACGAGGATATTAGCCAACGGATTAGAGTGGGTTGGCAAAAGTGGAAGTCAGTGTCAAGGGTGCTGCGTGGCAAGAGAGTACCCATAGGATTGAAAGACAAAGTCTATCAGATAGTAGTTAGACCGGCTGTTCTCTATGGATCGGAGTGTTGGCCTCTAAAAAAGACGCAGGTCCAATGGTTGATGGTAGCTGAGATGAAAATGGTCAGGTGGATGTGTGGTTTTACGAGATTGGACAGAATTAGGAATGGAGTAATCAGGGGTTTAGCTGAAGTGACCCCCATAGAGGAGAAGATGAGGGAATCGAGGCTCAGATGATTCGACCACGTGAAGAGGAGAAGTGTGGCCGCCCCAGTGAGAAGGTGTGAGATGATCAACCCCCCGGTGGTAAGAGAGAGAGGGGTAGACCGAAGAAGAACCTAAAAGAAGTGGTTAGAGAGGACCTGAGAGTTGTCGATCTTACGGAGGACATGGCTCAGGATAGGAGACTGTGGCAGGACAGGATTAAGGTTTCGAATTGTAGGGGACCGCCTCCGTAGGGGGTAGTAGCCTAGGCGGTGTAGGGGGGGTAGGGTTTTTGGCGTGCTTGTCTGCATGTCATGCTTTTCTGGGATGTGATGGCACTAAGCGCCCCTGGTTTGTTCAGGCATGTCTCTACTCCCTCTTTATTTGCTATCCGACCCCTTTTCTCTTCCTCCTTTGCTTACTCGATAAATGGTTTCGCAATCGTTTTCTCTATAGACCTTTTTCACAAAACTATTTTGTGGGTCTTATGGAATCAACCTCTCTATGGGTAGGAATACTGGTAGAGGTAAGGTTGCCTACAGTTGGATCTCCCCAGACCACCCCGTGAAAGCGGGGCCTACACTGGGAGTTTGTTGTTGTTGTTGTAATTAACATTGGCTTAATAAAAAAAATTAATTATTACAAATCATAGGTAGACTACGTGTTTCTAGTTCTTCCTTTGGATTTTGTTTAAAGTAGTGATTGTTGCTGTGCTGTACTGACTGATATTCTTTCTCGCATTTGATACGATCTTGTAAGTTGGTAGATTGATTTTAGCACAGTTATTATTATCGCACATATGAATGCTTAAGTAGTACCCTCATCGAATATGCGATATCACTTCCCTTAGCTCAGATTATTTGAATGTGGACTGTTCTTGGTCGGATTAATAGTATGTCGCTGCTTGCTACTCAAGGTACGTAAAACTCTTATCACTCATCTATTGTTCATGCTAACTTATGTTATTTGCAGTAATTAAATCTTGTGTTTGTTAACTTTGTTTACCAATCGATTTTCAACATTTATATTTCATTAAAACTTTTTATGTTGGTCTATTGAAAATTGGCTCTCTACGGACAATCATGTAGGTATAGGTAAGGCTGCGTATACCTAAATCTTTCTAAACTCTGTGAAAATTGGATCCACATTAAGAGTTATTGTTGCTGTTGTTATATGTCCATTGTTATCCCTTCAAACACCCCAAACATTCATTTGTTACCAAGAATTATTAAAACATCTAACTATCAATAAGGCTAAGTAAAAAAAAAAAAAAAAAAACTCTAGTAAGCAAAAAGAAAAAACACAAAATTAACTCCAATCTCAAGTAAATTGGGATAAATTGCAGTAACAAAAGAGGGTAGTGTTTGGTAGATGACTTTTGAAATAGTTTCTTGGGTGAAAATAGCTGTTTAGGCACAAGTTAGTCAAACAACTATTCGAAGTGTTTGGTAAGTAACTTTTTCTAATAGTTCTTTGGTTCCAAAAAGCTAAATCAAGTAGCTGTTTAGGGTTTATTGTGTAAATGACCAAAATGACTCTAAATTAATTAAAATTATGTCAATTAACATCATTTTTTTTAAAAATAGTCCTCCCTAATTAAATGTGGAGTTCATTTCTTGTTGTAATTAGTATACATTATCTATCAAAAATTAGCTTAACGAAATGTCCAACAACGTATATATTTTATACATTTCCACGTTTATCTTATCTTTTTTTTTTCAATGGGGAGTCAAAGGTTTACGTAGTCATATATCTTATAGACCTTTTATATAAAATTGTTTGTACTTAATCATTATTCACGGGGTTCTTCCTCACATCAGAGATATCGTATATTTTTTTAAAAAAATTTAGTATTAATGAAATTCAACGGACCATTTAAATTAATAAATTTTATATAATAAATATTTCAAATGCCCCATAAATTTAATTCATCTTAAAGACAAAAATAAATAAACTATTGCAAAGAAAAATTAGATTAACAATAAACTAATAATCATGTTCAATTATATGGTGAATTTGATATATGGGTATAAATGGATTATACCAAATATTTTTCTTGGAAACAGTTAATTTTATCAAATACTTTTTCTAAAAATAGTTACAAAAATAACTGACTTAAACAGCTAATGCAAATAATTAACAGCTAAAAGCATTCCCAATCATAGTTTCATTTTAGAACTCAAGCTTGCTATATCAGCAAAAAAATTATTTTTTTTTTAAACTTCCAATCCATCATTTTTCCAACCTATAGAACTTTAATTTGAATTATCCAATAAAAATATTTATTGTGGACTCGCTTCATAGTACACAACTCTTTTTTTTAATTATTTAAAAATTATATATTTACCTAAAAAAGAAAAAAGTGAGAAATACATAAAAAAAAAACAAACAAGAAAAAGGTTGTATGCATGGTGGAACTGGGTAGAGTCCCACCTCTCGTGCCATTTCTCTAATCTTCCCATGACATTTGGACAAGTGGTGTTGCTAGGGCTCACATTCCATTTTTCACCCTCAATAGTTGGAAGAGTGCTCTAACAGTTAATAGTTATTTTATTTTATTCTTTTCTTTAATTTTTTACTTTATTAGAGTTGAGCTACTATTAATCAAATAAAAGGTAGAATTCTTTTATCATATATTTTTTTAATTCACAAAATTCAAATCTAAAATTTTATTTAAAAAAAATAAGTAATAAATTACTTGAACCAAACTACGTTGATAGTTAAAAGTTATTTAGCAGGATGAAATACTTTTTCCCATCCATCACAGCCTCACATGTCACATAAAATCAGACATCGTATGACTACGTGGCGACAAGAAATTGGTGGGTACACATTAATAATGTGTACTTGATTATATTCTAGCAGAATCACGACTATAGATTGTATCCACTACACATACGTTCAATTAATTAGTGTTCTCGTAATTCCATTGGGCAGGCTATTCTTTCAACAATTAAATAAAGAAAAAAAAAATTTGGTTCTAAAAAAATTAATTTCACCTGCCAATAGCGTTATTAAAAATTAGTGCGTACTTTTCTTTATTTTTAAAATTAAATACCCCTCTCCCATAAAAATAAAATAAAATGAAATACCCCTCTGTTCATGGGAAATGGTGATGGGAAAGAAAAGAAGGCCTTCTTCCCTTCTTCACCCTCCCCCTTCTCTCCCCCCCCCCCCTCTCTCTTCCCCCTTTTTCCGCTCACAACTTTCTCATTTTCCTTCTTCTACTGTCCCTCTCTCTCTCTCTCTCTCTCTCACTAGATCTCTGAACTCTCTAGTCTCTCTTCATCCATCTTTCTCATCCTCTACTCAGATGTGTTCTCTCTATTGGCTTCTGTAGCTTCAGAAAATGGTAAGATTTTCTCTTGATTAATTTCTTCAATTTTTGAACATTGATCGTTGCATCTTCTAGTTGGAACAGTGATTTGTTTGCTTTTTGTACTTGATAGTTGGTTATCTTGTTGTATTTCAGTGATTTTTGGTTCTGTGTAGTTTGAAAGAGGCATGATTGGCTTTCTTCTTGACTTGCATGTCTTTGATTTTGTCACTGATTTTGGTTTTGATGTGTGTTCTTCTTTCAATTTCTGCAAATGGGTATTTCTATAGATGTTCTGAAATTTTTTGGGGGTTTTGGAAGTTGAGGGTCTTCTGTCTATTTCCCTGTTTTGGGTCTAATTGTTTTGACTTCTGCTCTTGCTTACTTTCCTAGGAATACTTGTTAGAATGAAGAACCCAAACCCGAAAAAATTAAAAAAAATAAAATAAAAAGAAGAGGGCTTTGGACAGCAGTGTTTTTAATAGGGGTTTTTTGTTACTTTGTCTCTCTTGCTCTGTCTCTCTTCCTCTCTCTCTCTCTCTCTCTCTCTCTCTCTCTCTCTGTCTGTGTGGTCTGAGAGATATTTTCAAGTGGAAGTACAAGAGATTTGGGGTTTAGGAAAAAATGAGAACTCCTTTTTTTTCGGTTTTATTTTCAGGGTTCTCAAGATCTTAATCAATTTTTTTTTTGGGTTGCATGTTTTTACCAATTTTGTGGATTAGTAATGGTTGCATGTTTGACCAATTGGTAAGAGAAGTATACAAAACCTTACTTTTGGATTATCTTTCTCTTGTTCTGGTTTACAGATTCTGGTCACATGCTTCTGAAAATCTTTCGGGATAATGTTGATTGAGTTTCAATAGGGACTATTGCATGTGACCCACAGCCTCGATTCTGTTTGGTTAGTGGGAGAATTCATTGAAGCCTTTGATGAGCTGATGTATTCCACTTTTGTCTCCTTCCCTGTCTTGATGTACTTGAAATTGGGCGAGTGATTGCAAAAGGCTGCCTGTGCTTTCTGTTATTCATTTTCAACTTCATGTTGGTGAAGTAGTTTATGGGGTGCCCTCAATTTTCGTTGGATTTTTGTTTGCCTGCTTCCCTAGTTATTGGGACACTTGTTCTTTTCTTTGAAGCTCATGTCTTCCATTAACAGGTATCTATTCTAGGTCACATGGGTTAGGTAGGCTTAATTTCTTTTCACTGTTGGTGATTATTCCTCTCCGCTTTTTATCTTGTGTGAAAATTCAAAAAGAATTCCCCTAGAATATCCTTCAATTTGTGTTTCACTTCGAAAGAGACCTTGTTCACACCATTGATTTGACTTGAAAATAGGTTTTGAGTCATCAACCTCTTTGCATGTTTGGGTCAAGGTTGCATACATTTAGATCTTCCCAAACCTCGCTTATGTGGGATCCATACTAGGTTGTTATTGTTATTGAAAAGACTTTTGGAGTCACTTGGTTTCGATGATGTTTGTATGTGTGGATAGTAAGAGTTTCATGATCTTGAATTCAATTTTCACTTTTCTCTATGTTTCCTATTTGAAGATGTGTGTTTGGGATTCAATTAAGGGTTTCTTTATTGTCTTTGCAGATGGAGTATTTGTTGCAAGTGTTGTAAATTGGGTGACTGTAATCTGTATAATCTCTGCCCTTGCAATCCAGCATAGCCTCTTCCCTCACTGCATAGACATGAATCACTTGACTGTTGAGACTGGAGATGCTTTTTCAAGTTTGCTTGAAGTGGCTGCAAATAATGATGTTGAAGGCTTCAAGCGATTGGTTGAGGATGATCCATCCGGGATTGATGAGGTTGGGCTGTGGTATGTCCGGAAGAATGGATCCAAGCAGATGGTTAATGAGCATAGAACTCCTTTGATGGTTGCTGCCATGTATGGCAGCATTGATGTTCTGAAGTTGATTCTGTCTTTGTCCATTACGGATGTGAACCGCTCTTGTGGAGAGGATAAGAGCAGTGCACTTCACTGTGCTGCCTCCGGGGGCTCAGGTAATGCAGTTGATGCTGTGAAGTTGCTTCTAGAAGCTGGAGCTGATCCAAATGCAGTTGATGCCAATGGGCATCGCCCTTTTGATGTGATTACAGTCTCCCCAAAATTGAGTGATGTGAAGTTCGCTCTTGAAGAACTCCTTGCAGGTCATGGTTCTGTTCGTGAGCGCATTTTAAGGGTGTCGACGACCACTTCAAATTCAAATTCTCCACCACTCTCATCTTCACCTGGGAATGGATCCCTATCATCTTCCTCAGAATCACCACCTTCTCCTTCTCCAATGACTTTGAAGTTTGATGATCATCAGCCGACATCTCATGGGTCAGAGAGGAAAGAGTACCCCATTGATCCATCCTTGCCTGACATTAAGAACAGCATCTATGCAACCGATGAGTTTCGTATGTACTCCTTCAAAATCCGCCCTTGTTCCCGTGCCTATTCCCATGATTGGACAGAGTGCCCTTTTGTTCATCCTGGTGAAAATGCTCGAAGAAGGGATCCGAGGAAATATCATTACAGCTGTGTTCCATGTCCTGATTTTAGGAAGGGAGCTTGTAGGAGAGGGGATATGTGTGAATATGCTCATGGAGTTTTTGAGTGTTGGCTCCACCCAGCTCAGTATCGAACACGCCTCTGCAAAGATGGCACAAATTGCACGAGAAGAGTTTGCTTCTTTGCTCATACTGCTGAAGAGCTGAGACCTCTATATGTATCAACCGGTTCTGCCGTCCCTTCACCCCGTTCCAGTGCTTCAAGCTCCATGGATTTTGCTGCTGCTATGACCTTTTTGCCAGGATCTCCTTCGGCACTTGTGTCTCCATCAGCTTTCACACCACCAATGTCGCCATCAGCTGCTAATGGCATTTCTCATTCTTCCATGGCTTGGCCTCAACCAGACGTGCCCTCATTGCGTCTTCCAGGTAGCAATCTTCAATCTAGTAGGTTAAGATCATCCCTCAATGCTAGAGATATTGCAGCTGAAGAGTTTGAGATGTTGCAAGATTATGATGCGCAGCAACAGCAGCTCCTGAATGAGTTCTCTTGTCTCTCTGTAAACCCTAATTCTTTAAGTCGTTCTAACCGGTCAAAAACACTAAACCCTTCTAACCTTGATGATCTTTTTTCTGCTGAGAGCTCATCTCCGCGTTCTGTTTACTCTCCTACTCATAAATCAGCTGTTTTCAACCAGTTTCAGCAGCAGCAAGGAATGTTATCTCCTATTAACACAAGTTTCTCCCCCAAGAGCGTTGATCATCCATTGCTATCAGGGAGAATGTCACCCCGAAGTGTGGAACCTATTTCACCCCTGAGTGCTCGGGCCTCAATGATCCAACGTGAGCAGCAACTCCATCAGTTTCGGAGTCTCAGCTCCCGAGAATTTGGGTCCAACTTGAGCTCCATCATGGGTTCCCCTGCCCATTCATGGTCAAGGTGGGGATCCTCTGAGGGTAAGCCAGACTGGGCAGTCAACCCAGAAGAGCTAGGCAAACTGAGAAGAACATCCTCCTTTGAGCTCGGAAACAATGGTGAAGAGCCTGATCTATCATGGGTTCAATCACTCGTTAAAGAATCACCTACGGATTTTAAAGAAAAAGAAGCAATGCCCACCTCATTTGTGGGTGGGAGTTCTCATGTGAACCCAAAAAATGAATCAGGCGAGCTGTCTGAGAGTTCTGGCTGGATTGATTGAACAGGTATAAACCATTCCTTTTTTCAGCGCATTGTTGATTCCCAGCGAGCATAAGATGAAAGTTTAGCCTAAAGGTGTCGACATAAGAAGAAAGATGTTTGCTTTTCAGCTAGACTAGATAAAAACGATATTTGATTTCTGACAAAGGTATTCTTCCCAATGTAGTTAGAAATGGTGAAATTCTTGGGTGCGCCGATGTTTGTAACGAAGCCAGGTTTTTTCTCCTAGGCTCTGGCCTCGTCAATCATGTTCGATTTTGGGGTTTGTATGATTAGGAATGTGCTTGATGACGGAAAACTACTAAGAATCCCATGTATCTTCTCATCCTTTTCTTCTCCCTTAGAATTCATTGCCGTGTCAGTACATTTTGTAGAGCATATTTCCTGCTGCTGTTTCTGTACATTTCTGGAACTGAACTGATTTTCTTCTAATTTCAGCTCTGCCTCTTCATTGAGCAAAAAATGAAAAAACCTAAGTTTGAGTTCATTGTGGAAGGGATAAACCAAGTTGAGGGGTAAAGGCTCAATTTGAGGGCATTATTCACTTTTTGCTCAATCTGGGGTACTACTTACTATATTGTAACATTACTCAACGCTCGGACATAGTGAATCCCTGCACCTCAATGTCCTCAGCTTGAGATTTTACAGAGTATTGAAGTCACTTATCCTTCTACCTTGTTAGATGAGTTCATAACTTAGAATATATGCCGGTACGGTGTTTCTCCAGTGATGCTAGGTGTCAGGTTTGATTTTCGTTTTTCCATTATATTGTCTATATATTGTACCTCCTTTTCTCCAATGATGCTAGGTTTTAGGTTTGATTTTCGTTTTTCTGTTATATTGTCTTTATATTGTACCGTTTTTGTGGTTCATTTGAACAGTCCACCCACCCCTCTCCCAAAAAAAGGAATAAATTATAATTATTTATATGGGAGGTGTTGTTGTTGTTGTATATGTGAGGGTAGTCTATTTTTGTATGTATGTACGTAAACAGTTATAAAGAATTGCAATTAGAAGGATTTATACCTGTTCAATCCTTCTAATTGATAACTGTTTGTCTAAATTATGTAGTCCGCCCACCCCACTTTATAACTTTTTACCGAATGTACGACCTCATCAATGCAGATAGGAACGGATTTGATTAAGAGTAGTCCATGTATGTATGTACGTAAACTTGGAGAAATGAAACCTACCAAGGTTAGTCGAAGGGTTCGGTTAGATTAGGTCACTCATTTAATAATTATATCAATTTTCTAATTATATTGTAAAAAATTTAAATCTCAAACCCTGTAAAAGTGGGGTTCATATTGAGAGTAGTTGTGAAAAGTTCAAATGAACTCAAAAATTAACATGAAGTGTTAAACAAAAGTTAATTTCAGGTCATAATGGAGTTCATGTCATATTAACTCGAATCTCACCCTATATTGTGTTGGAATTAACCAGATCTAATATACCCAATATCTAAGCATTTGAGGGGAAAAAATAAAAATATCATTGACAACCTCTTTCTGTTGGTGATAATTTTTAATTTTTATTTGAGAAAGGTTTTTTTATTAGCTGATTTTCTTCTGTTGGTGATAATTTTTAATTTTTATTTGAGAAAGGTTTTTTTATTAGCTGATTTTGATAAAGTGATGGCGATACTTATAATTTTTATAAAATTTTAAATTCTAACTAATTTTGTAATTTTTAAAATTTTAGTTGAAAATGTACTCAACCTTTGTAAATAAATTTCATATATGGTTGGAATTAATATGAGATTTGTTTGAAAATGTTCATAAAATGAGTGAATCCAATCCAAAGGGTCAAGAGGGAAAAGAACAAGCGTAGGTAATCCAAAGCCTACTTTTTCCTTTAATTGTGATCAGAAATCCCCGAATTTGGTATCATTTGCTTACATTTTTCAATCTCTTTAATTTAACTTTCGGTGTTGGAATACTTGGTTTGTTTGATAGTAATTTTTCTCCTTTTCTCTATTTTAATTACTTTTTCGCCTTTCTTCTGTGATGGGAAATCTCCCTTGTTTGTCTTTATATATATATAATTCTAACTTTTTCTCCCCAAAATATGGACTGCTTGTTAGGGATTGCTGCCTAAAATAAACTTCAATTAGATTCGATTATCAGATTGCATCATCTCTGTTGTTTGTTATTATTCTTGTAGATGACAAGATATAGATCCTGTTTGGCAAACAACTCTTGGTTGTTAACTGTTAGATGTTTGTATTAGCTGTTTGTTGAAAAACTGCTTGGTAAAATTAGCTGTTTCTGATAAAGTTGTGAAATAAAAAACTAATTCTTCAAAAAGCTCTTCCAAAAAGCTTATGGAATTAGCTTTTTCAAATTAGTTTTTTAGACTCAAAAAGCTTTTCTAAAAAACTCTTTCACCAAACGCCCAGATTAGCTTTTTTGCTTAGTCAAACAACTAATTTTGATCAAAAAAACTCTTTTTGATCAAAAAGTTGTTTACCAAACACCTCATACTATATTTTTTATTAAAGCAACAAAAGTAAAAGGATTTTTTTGGTCTTTTGCAAAATTATACCATAATCTCCAACCTACTTTGTAAAAGGATTGAGTTCAGCTACTATTGCAATGGATGTCAATTAGGTCAACTAGTGAAGTTTTTTAGAGTCATTATAAGAGAAAAGAGATTGAATCTACCTATATTGACATTTACGCCTTGTTTGCACCAAAAGAAAAAAAAAAAAGGTACAACTGCAATTTTGCAGTTGGTCCATCTAGCAGCTTAGAATTTGTTGAGCAAATTTCTTTCACCACCGATGGCAATTTTTTTAATACCATTGGTAATTCTTTAACATCTTGAAATCCTAATAATGAGATGGACATGGACTACAAGGTTGTAGTCCTCTATTCAATTGCAAAGGTCTCAAATTTGAGTCTTGAGAATGGAAAAACCTATGATAAGAAATTCGACGTTTTTATGCGTTAAGAATAATACAATTATTAGCTTTTAAATCTGTACTATGCACGATTTGTTTTAAAATTTTAGCAAAAATATTTTTAAAAATATTATAATTAATCTTATAATTTAAATTTTTAGAAATAATAATATTAACATATCTGTAATTTATTTCATTTTTTTCTTCATTGAAGTAGTTGAAAAAATACTATTTATTCTTATGACTTTTTGGGGGGAGGGTTCAAACGAGGGCCAAGGCCCTAATACCCTTCTTCATTCACTATGATGACTTTAAATTACATATTGTTTAAATTTTTATTTTTAAATAAAATCTTAATAAATGTTTTAGATAACACGTGCCATGATTGCAGT
>JACYFF010003369.1:80659931-80690613 GCA_017589665.1 Selenicereus undatus
ATATATATATATATATATATATATATGATAGTAAAATAAAAGCCAAAAAACAAAATAAATAGATATAAGTTCATTTATGAGGCTACAAGATATTGGGAATGTCTGCGTTTACATTCCTAATTTTGCCTGTAAACCTAGAAGTTAAACGATGTGATGCTGATGACTTTTATCGACTTGGCTTCGCCGTCGATGAACTGTAAACACTTGTACAAATATACGAATCGGCACAAATACAACCAATATTGATACTACCAAATATAATGAACAAGTTAATAGTAAATTTTAGTATAAAATGTCATCAATGAATCCCTAACCTAATAGTGATAATCAAAACCCTATATTATTCTCCCTCTTTTCTTTCACTTCTATTACATTACTTAGCGCAAATTGAAGTATAAATCAAATTTGATCATTATTTTTAACTTATCATAAGTAATTTATCGTTAGTTAGTGTCAATTAGGGTTGATCGATGTTGTTGAGTGCTGATAAGCGTTGACCAATGTTGATTAATTAGTGCTACGAGTGCTAATCAGTAATAAATTTGGAACTAGAAAATACAACTAAATGTTGATGATACTTTGCAGTGCTTATTAATGCTAATCTTTATGGATGAGTGCATATTAATGTTAAATGCTGATAATAAATATTATAATAAATTAAAAAAATATGTCATTAAAATGCAATATTTTGTTCTAAAAAACCAGAAATAAAATTAGCATAAAAACCCTTCTTACTTATCCTATAATTTCATATTTAATTCAAGAGAAAACTTGCAGAAGAAATTGCTTTGTGATTTTAAATCATTACAATTATACATTATAAGAGTATGCTTTGATCATTGGGTTAAGAATGACAACATTAAGTGATAATTAATCAAGACAGTTGTAATCATGATAGGAATTGAAAACCATCAACTAGAAACCAACTAATTTTGCAGTTAAAATTAATTAGATTAACTAACTTTACATTTATTTAATTTATTGGTACATTTGGATATTTAATTGCTTGATGATGACTCAAGTGTTACCTCAATCCCCAATCAGCTTTAGAAAAGAGGGAGAAAGAGAAAGATTAAAGTATTGCAAGTGGGAGTAAATGACATAAAGATTAGTTGAAATGCAACCAACTAAAGTAGTATTCTTTAATCCTAGTCAATGTAACCAGACGTGATCGTTCGTTTTTTTCTGCTTTTTGCCCTTGTTTTTCTTTGGCTCATTATACTTTTCTCTTTTGAATTAGGATCATATTGATGTCAGCAAAGTATTTAAAAGACTTTTTTTTATAGGAATACAAGAACAGCAGAAGAAACAAGGTTGTTTTCCTAATTAATGTGTTATTTTGATAAGTGAAATTTAGAGCATTTTCAGTCAGAATTTCAGTTCTTAGAACTCTGGCCTATCACGTTAATAAAAGTTCCACAAGCTTGGAACTTACATTCTATCACTTTTTCAACCTATAAAACTCTAATTTTAATTATCCAATAAAAATATTTGTCATTGATCCACCTTATAATACACAATCTATTTTTTTAATCATTTAAAAAATATTTACTCACTAAAAAAAATTAAAATAAGCAACAAGTTGCAACGCGGGGAGACACGCACAGGCGTTCTCCCTCGCGTGCAACTCTTCTCTCTCCTTTCATTTTGTGATATCTGGCATTTGTGGCCTGCATTCGTTTTCCCCCTTGGGCTGCTAATGCTCTTAGAGCTTTTTCTTTTGGTGAACTAGAGTGTTTATAGTATTGAGGTCATATATTTAAGTCTTGTTTAATTTAAGTATCATGTCTTTGGTGGATGATTGCCAAAGCTTCTTTTAATTTATTCTTCTAATTATTAGTAGATGTAGTCAATTTAGGGCTATGAAAAGTTGACCCGACACGATTATTGACCAAACCAAATACGAAATTAAGTGGATTTGGACAAAGATTTTCAACCTGGTTAATTAAATGAGTTGACATGTTTAACCCATTTAATTAAGTGGGTTAGGTTCAGATTGATAATTTTGACATAAAAAAATACATATGTAATCCGTTTAATTAAATGGGTTAAATAGGTTGACCTGTTTACCCAATTTTACCATGTATTTTTGGGAAGAAATTGTGAAAACGTGAAGTTTAATCAAATAAATATTTGTTTTGTAGTTCTTGTGGATCATGGATAATAGTTACATTATGATGATATATTGAACTCCAGAAGATTGATTTATAATACCCGATAATCATATTTTAGTGAAAGTATTAAGCGGGTAAGCAGGTAACCTGATACCTTACACCTAATCCATTTATATTAAGCTTGTTAATGAATAAATAAATGGGTACAGGTCAAGGTTTCAATCCGTTTAATAAGCGGGTTAGATTCAGGTCGAAGATTTCTAAACCCCTTTAAATTCTACCCGAACATAAACTCAATTGGACCTGACCTATTTGACAGCCCTAAATCAAATGGTGAACATAGATAAATTAAAACTTAAGAGTTTAAGGTGTTGATAAAAGGGTAAACTATATAGTAACAAAATAACACCAAGGCACCAACCAAGTCGAAAAGCAACACAGAAAAACCCTTCCTAGGTGCAATTTATAAAGATTGCAATTAGAATTAAGTAACTTCTTGAAGCAGAAAAGAGTTGTACAAAAACACATCCAAAAATACAAAGCATGTAAGAAGATTCGATGAAGTAAAGCTTCACATTTTCCCAAGTTGCATTTACTTATCGTTTTGTTTTGGAAAGTAAGACTGATCAACTAGATCTCTATTTCAAGGGTATCTAATAGAGCTTAACAAGTTAAGGGATAACAGCTTCTCCAATGGCAAGCTCACGAGGCGAAAAGAGAAGAGAGAAAAGCGGGTGAGGCGAGGCATCCATTGCAGCGGCTTCCTCGTAGCCCGTGCCTCACGAGTTTCCTTGGCGCCCTGAGCCTGCTCATGAGGGCTTTTTCATTTTTTAAAATATTTTTAATTAGTTTTTCTTTTTTTTTTGGTTCTAAAATCAAGTTGTGTGCTATAGAGTGAGTCCAAAAATATTATTTTATTTGATGAGCCAAAGTTATGAGTCTTCTATTGTAGAAAGGAGAACATATGAGCCGAAAAATTGGCTCATGGGATGATGTGGAAGGAGTAGGCCCCCACTAATCAATAAAAAAACGAGCTCACCAGTCACCATTGGGACATGCTCTAAAGGATGTCAAAGCTAAAGCAAGAAGACCAGGAATCAAAGTCCACCAGTAAACTCTATGCACAAAGCGCAGGTTTTTGCGCCTACCCCAAATCGAACCCAAGTGGGGAATGTGGCATTGGGCTATTGGCAACTCTTTTTGACCAACCAAGCCAAGAGCTCCTTAGCCCAAGTCGCATTCATGTATGATAGTCCCGCAAGAACTTGATATTGTATTATCTATATGATTGTCGATTTTTTAAAAATATATCAAAGATTTTACTCCACCAAAAAGACTTTGTGTGTAGGTCTCTTTAAATCATTATCTCTATTTATAGAGATAAGGTTGTCTCTATCTTGATCAATCTCCTCATACCTCATTAAAGTGGGAATCACACTAAATATTTTTATCATTACATTGGAACTAAGTACCTCACATCTTCTCATAACTGTCTTGCATAAGATCATCTTATGTAAGTTACAAGATAATTAAGTTGATGGTAGCAACACCGTCATTATATTGCTTTCCCCAGTTCATGCCCTCTAGATTCCCTAAAGGAATCAAGACTCGAGACCTTAGGGTGATCTCCAAGACTTAAGCACGCAATCTCCTGAAATCACTAGTCTTGGCTACTCGCATTCGGATAGCTTTTTGCCTTGGAAGAACAAGCCTGCCCTCAGCCTCAGGTACTTGAACCTTATAGATTTCATATTTCTATCACTACTACCATTAGCATGCAGGCCAATCAGGATGATCCTCGATTTAATCACCAATACTGCACCAAAACCTAGAGATTAGATTTCATCCGATAAGATCCAAATATTTTCCATGATAAAACATCTTCAGATCCACAAAAACTAGCACTAAGACGAGGAGGGGAAAAAACTTCACTTCATTCCAAACTTGCACCAAGGCCAGGAAGTAAAATTCACATCAATGGTACAAAGTGGAGAGGAAATTTATCCATAAAAACATAAAAGAACTAGTAAATCCCTCCATAAACTAAATATAGAACAATAGAAGAAAGTACCACCCCTGCCAAAATATGGCCGATGGCAGTTCCAGAAGTTGATGAAAGAGGCTAATGGCTCTCAAATTCTTCTTTAATCAGGTATTTCCCTGGGAGATGTGAAATGAGTCTTAGCATGTTTCTGAAGCCATCATTGATCATCCCCTGAGGAAGCTCAAGGCCTTGTTCCTCTTCCTATCCTGCAAAGGCAGCAAAGACCACCGTAAACCTCCATGCATGAAGGTGCAATCCATACCTCTAAACTATGCCTTAAAAAAAATTAAAAAAAAATAGAGGTAACAACATGAAACCTAAACAAAAGGGGAATAATCGAGCAATCTCATACAGGGCTTTCGAGGTTATCCAATAGGGAACTTGAGAAGCTCAATAAGCAAAGCTCAAGCAAGTTCATGCATTAACTTGAGGTAAAAATAAGCCAAGCTGAGCTTCGAACAAGCCTCACATGAGTCTGTCCAGACTATTAAAAGAGTATGATCATGGGGATTGTAAGGTGAGGCACAAATAAGCTAAGCTGAGCTTCTAACAAGTCTCACCTGAGTTGTCTAGACTAATGAAAAGAAAGGTCATTTCGATTGTAGGGGCTAGGCATACAAGTGTCTCAAAGACTTAATTATATCAGTCAATATAATTAAGGAGCTATTTTATTACTGGGGCCCTGTTCTTTTCGTTGATAAATCCCAATTTACTGACTTCAACCCACTTCAATTCACTTCACCAACTTCAATAAAAAAATACCCACTTCTCACTATTTTAATCAATTTTCACCCATCATATAAAAAAATTCAACCCACTTCAACCCACTTCTACTCACTTCAATCCACTTCAACCTACTTACACCCATTTTAACCAAAAAATGGAGCTATTTTAATCAACTTCTACCCATCATACTTATCCTGCTCTCTCATATCTCCATAATGTGTCTCCATGCCACTTTTCAATCATGTGTCATTTTCGTGGGATGGGTTGGGTATATGTTATGCTCATCTCAAGACTTAATATTCATTTTAGCCTTCTTGTTCTCAATACTTGAATTTGAATTCAACTATTTCATAGTAATAATATAACTAACCAGAAAAATGGAGCTACTGGCCCATGCAAGCTCGTAAGGGCTCTTGTTCTTAAGGTTGCAGAGAATGCTCAAGCCTAACAGGCTTATCTTTGCTAGTTGCTAATTTCCACACCTGGTCCAAAACTTTTTGAAATGGAATATTATAGATGGAGAGATGAGAAGAAAGAACCTTCTCAACGCCGGAGTTGTAACCACAACCAAATACAGTGCAATGCATGCCAATCATACAGTCAAACTCATTTTACCCTAGCACCATTCTCAAGTGTTGAACGCTTTAGAGTTTGGACATGTGTACGACACGTGGACACTTTAAACTAGAGCATGACGCTGTTCGGATAGCATACAGCGGAAGCGAAGGGAGGTCAATGAAGGGGAATAGAAGGGAACAGGGGTAATTCATGTTCACCTTATTTGGATATACTGGTAAGGGGGACAAATGGGAAGGGCATATTAAGTCAATTAGAAATCTTCACTGCAGGAGCTCCAAGAGACCTCAATAGGAGAATATTGGACATCAGTTCACAAGAATCAATGTATATAGCACAAAATGAAAATAGCTGATAATTAGCACATATATGGCTTACCCATCCACAGTACGCCAGAAGCGTCACTCAAGTCCATTCAGTCCAAGTTAAACCTAATTTCCTCCCTTTTTCTCCGTTGGGCTAGGATTGGGGGGTTGATCATTAAAGATGATTTCATTTCAGAATAGTTTAGATACCTAGACAATTAAATTCACACATGAGAACCAGGGAAACTACTATGAGGTCTTGGTTCCTCACATCATTTGCGCTCCAAAGTGCAAACATTATGCAATACTGCGCCCAAATGCACAGACGATATAGATTTTGCACTTTTTGGTCTCAAATGCTTATGCAAGTATTCTTAGAGAAAATGCTAATACTTATGCAGTGTGAGCATTTGTATTTTTCTATTAAAATATTTCTTGCATTCCAAAACACAAATATTATGAGGAAAAAGGTCCGCACCCTAAAAAACAAAGGAGCACAAGTCCAGTTTACAGGGAGTACACTTACAAAATCAACACCCATATATTGCAAGACTGGTTTTGTAGAACAACTCAGAAATAGAGCTTAAATGAGGCCAAGACCATGCATGTAAGTTTGTCACTCAGGCACAACTATTAAAAGCAGATGACAATTTTCCTTACCGACTCTGGCTTAGAAATCATGAAATAGCAAAACAATGTCAGAATAGATCAGATCACCTTGAGAAGAATTGAAAAATATGGAAGTGAACAAGAATACAGCTGCTCTTCGCAACCATACAATATGCTTAGACAATAAAGTATACCTGCCCAAGGTATAAATACTTCAAACTCTGAGTCATAACTACAACTATTCTCTGGCTTCCCATTTTCAGATGTATCATTGTCCAATTCTTTAGTTGTATCCTCTTCCACAACAAAAGATGTGGTAAACCTAACAATGGGGAAATTTGCAATCCTTGACACTTGATTAGAAACAGCAATTGCAACACCTATGGTCGCAAGCTCCATTGCACCTGCAACGTTTACGGATCTCAAGAAGATAGGCTAAATTCTATCCAAAAAGAGTACCTCCTATGGACAGTTGAGGTGAAATGAACACTCTGAGTGTAAAAGCTATCCTTACCCTGCTATCCAAAAAGAGAAGTCCCGGTACTATGCTATCCCCCTTACAATATTATGTTACACTTCAAATCTAGCTGCCACCCTTCTTGCTCAAAATAATGTGAATTTTTAACATCTGGATTAACATATATGCTACCAGAATGGGTAAGCCAGATACAGATATGCTAATCCTGAACCACCTAACTTGAAATGAAGCAACCTAAATTTTAAATACAGCAAGACAGTATAGCATATCCTCATAGAAGGAAAAAGCAAATGAAAAATAATGCATTCAACCACATACGTGACGTAACTTATTACAGAAAGATGAGATCTCTGTCAAATCTAGCTAAGTTAACAACTTCATAATAACATGATGCACAGAGCTTAAAAAGAAAACGGTGTTTCCTTACCACCTCAGTAAGCAGAGGCAAGTAAACAATTATAATCTTTCAAATTGTTAGTGTAAGCCCTCTAACATCAAACCATTTTGAGGTCAGAAGCAATAAGTCAAGCCATTTCAACTTGACATCCCTGATCAATGAAGCTCATATCAAGTTTCAAGATAACTTTTACAAATCCTTTAGCTTTTCTCACCTGAGTTGTGACAATTAGAGGTAAGAGTTCCAAACTTGATTTGATATCTTGACAGAAGATCAGGGGTTCAGTAAGAAACAATTTCAATACCAAAGAAATTAATACAGAAAGACTAAGTGAGAGTTTTGAAAACAAACCTATATGCACTATAAAAAGCGTTATCAATCAACGAAGCAATTGGGTGGATCAGCCAGCAAACCCAAGGCTGCAGGTATTGCTGCTATTTCCTGACTGAGGTCATCCTTCTTGAGAACATCCCTGGCAAGGATCATCATGCCTTGAATAAGCTAAGAGAAGTTAAGGTATTTGCAGCTGCTTGGTGATTACTGAAACATGGTTCCACAGAATTGCTCAACAACAAAACATAAAGAGCGTATTACACATTTACACCCAATCACAAAATGCAATGCAGCAGCACATGATACGCAGTCAGCAACAGACACTACGAAGGCAAACCCGATGCAAATGAGAATCAAGCAAAGGGTGTAGCACAGGCAAACTGGAAGAAACTCATATTGTACCTTAACTTTTTGGAGAAAACCTATGGGCAACTTTTTTCTCTTCTTCCAGCAAAACATGATATTTCAACCCAGAATTCCGTACATGATAAGAGACTGACAGCATCCTACGAGGAAAAGGGTAAATTCATGGGATTTGTGAGGAACGAGAATCAAAAAAGCATTAGATCCATAGTCCAAACAAACTGCAACTATTTAATCCAAAAATCCTATATGAAGAAGAGAGAGCCGAAGGAGCAAACGATAGCTTAGAAACCAAGAGTTCACATACATGCGTTAAAGTGTTTGCTCCATATTGTGTATTTCGTCATGGAACATCCCCAAAGGCCCAGACCCCAATTGCGCCTAAACTTGGAACACAACCTTCACTAGCGGCACCTAAATTTGGAATGATAAATTACAAATTTCATAAGACCGTTCGGGGCTTCCGTTGATGTTGAACCAGTAATGAAAAAATTTTTACTTTAAAAATTCCCAGACCAAAGAAACTGACAAGTGTCTACGTACCAAGTACAGATTCTGTTCGAAGCACATGGTCAATTACGGCAATAGTTCCCAGCTTTCAGCTGCTTATCCAAGGATAAATGGTAAAAAGGTCATCAATCCTAGCTTCCTGCATATGTGGTCTTCAGTAAACAGAGAACGGGTAGCTGATAGCCGACGTAAAGTTAAAAACCAAATGCACAAGGTTGACACGAATTTATTATATATAAAAAGCATCAACGATAATTTATGAATGGGTCACTGGATAGTATATCATTGACAACAAAACAATCATCCATCTTTCATTACTCAGCAGGGCAAGCATTCTGCTCATATTGGACCATGGCTGTACTCAAGCCTCTTTGAATTACACTTGTGTTTTGTCTATTTGATTGTACACATCTTTCATCCCTTCAACTATGTTACTTGGGCCGTAGGCTAAGCAGATGTTGCATTTAGAAAAAACCTTGCATTCACTGTGCCTCTCGACTTCAAATCGGTGTGTTTTCCTGGAGCATCACTTCGAGCAAGTCATATTGGGAGTTGGGACCCACTCCCACCCACCCACCACAACCCCCCCCCCCCAAAAAAAAGGCTATTGGGACGTTTAAGCCAACTTTGCTCGGGGCTCTAGTTCTACTCCCACCATGCCATTTCTTGAATGTGCTACTGCAAGAAAAATGACACTTTAGGTTAATGCACTTCTCTTTTTGGGCACCTCTACATCAATCAAGGGGGTGGCTCTTCTATGTTCGGTTCTAGTCAAAGAACTCTATCAGTCCTGCACAAATGACTCCATAAATGAATGATGGTCGAAAACTGTTTGCTATGGTCAGGAAAGGACTCCCTTTTAAGATGTATAAGAAAGGAAGCACCGGCTAGCTCGTGTAAAGACTTCATGTCATTTTCCATCCATTTTTCAGTTACCAATAGTCCCCGCATGAACATTTCCCATCCTCAAATCGATGGAATCTGCTGTTGTCTCTCACAATAATAGTCCGCCCAGTGCACTTTGACATAAACTTAATTGCCATATGGCAATCACCGCATACACGCAAGTTCTTCATAATCCGAATAGGCCTTTCAGGGGGAAAGCTGATCAACCCAAAAGCAATTGCTAGTCTTTCACTGTGATACCTAATTGCCTGTTTCTTAGTATCATCATCCACTTGTTGCAACACATAACTAGTGTCAGCAACATAGCCAGCCTGCTCCATTTCGCTACCTAGTTCCTCCAATTTCTGATATATCTCCTCAGATTTCGGATGCCGCCTGTCGCCGGCAGCAAATGTGTGAACTCTGTTTCCCTCCTCAACCCAGCTCAAACCAGTTTCTTTCTTCACCCCTCTGTCTCTCAACATTTTCCTAACTTCGGCTGCATCTTCAAGCCTCCCTGCTGCGGCATAAGCATTACATAGCAGCATAAAGAGGCCAGAACCCACGTCGCCCAATTCGAAAACCCTGTGTGCAGCATATGCAGCCAATTCAGTGTTCCCATGTAACCGGCAGCCTGTCAACAGAGCACCCCAAACTGACTCTGTTGGTTGTATGGGCATTTCCTCAATGACTTTTAAAGCCTCTTGCATCTTCCCCGCACGGCCTAGCAAATCTACTAAAGTGGCATAATGCTGATCTCCAGGTTCAATACCATGCTTCTTCATCAAATCAAAGTAATATTGCCCCTCTGTGACAAGCCCAGCATGGCTGCAAGCATAGAGCATGGACAAGAAGGTGATGAAGTTTGGCTTTGTACCGGCATTTTCCATTTGGTGAAACAAATCCAGTGTCTTGCCCGTATGGGCATGCTGGGCACAGGCAAGCAGCATTGCATTCCACATGCCAACATTTTTTATTGGCACTTCATCAAATGCACGATAAGCCCCTTCGATGATGCCACACTTGGAATACAACGACACCAAACCGCTTCCAACAAAACTTGATGAATCATAGCTCTTTTTCAAGCATAAGCCATGGATTTGTTTTCCCAACTCTAGAAGAGTCACATTACCACAAACATGAATCACACTCGAGAAAGTAAAATCATTAACATCCACACCCTCCATCACAGCCCGCTTAAACAACTTCAGGGCCGCCTCATTTTCACCCAACTGAGCATACCCAAAAATCATTCCACTCCAAGACACCACGTTTCTCTCAGTCATTTCATCGAACACCTTACGTGCATCCCTCAGCTCCCCACATTTCGCATACATGTCCACCATAGAGCTCCCAACAAACACATCCTCCTCATACCCAGTCTTCACCACAACCCCATGTATAGATCTCCCCACATCAACCCTCGACAAGATGCCGCAAGCCTTCGTCGCACTTGGGAAAGTATGATCATCAGGATGAAACCCACTGCCCATCATATGACGGAAGAACCCAAGAGCAAACAAAGGAAGCTCATTCTGGGCAAAAGCAGAGATGACAGAGCTCCAAGTTGTGGACAGCTTGAAGGGGGTCTCGTCGAATATTTGGCGAGAAAGTAAGGGCAGTTGAGATTTAGAGTAGAAATTGATCAAGTGGTGGGCAACAAGAGGTATACATTGGAAACCAAATTTGACGATGTGGGCATGTAGTTGAAGGCCCTTTGGAAGGCCCCGAGTGCAGGAGAGAGAGTGGAGAAGATCGCAGACATGGCGGTAATGTTGCTGGAAGCTGAATTGATTGAAACGGTTTGTTGGGGTTCTGGAGGGAAAGCCTGGTAATGGGCGGAGTTGAGGAAGGGGTTTGGGGGGCTCTTCAGACAATGGCTGGAGCATTGGCGAGGACGGTATTGGGTTCGGATTGCTACTGCAGCCAATCCAGTTAAATTGAAGGGCAAGGGTGCATGCGACACATGCGAGTGAGTTCAACTTTCAACCCCCGGACTAGGGATGGCGATAAGTGGGATCCACCTGGATTCACGGATTCTAAATGATTTTCGACTGTTTTTCACATTAAAAGTTTTTTTTTTTTTCACACCTAAATATGAATTACTACATTCTAAATATAAATAATGTAATTTAGAAGACATAATATTTAATAAAAAAATATTCTAGTAACATATACCATAATTAATTGTTCTTACTTATGTGTTACACGCTAAAAATAATATTTTACTACAAACCACAAAAACAGAGCCCACAAACATAACATAATAGTTTCTTCTACGATCGGCACTAAGTAAAGTAACTTTATGATTTACTAAATTATAGTTACTTTAGCCAATTACATTTGTCATTTTTTTGTATAAAAAAATTAATGATCTTAAATGGATCTTGGGTTGGGTCTGAGTCATAATTTTTCATACCTAAACTCGACCCACATCCCTTGGACGTACATCAGCTTAAGACTTGTTTGGTTTCATTTGATTGAACCCAGACCCTTTAATTTGGATCAGGTCTTACGGGTCTGGATCAGGTCCAAGACACACTGTCATCCCTACCCTGAAGGAATAACTCATTACAATTCTAGGGGTGGGATGGTTTTAACTCTTGTACAAGGTGTGAGTCGAATTCTTTTAAAAGTGATTTTTTAAATATTTTAATAAAGTCTATACTATATATAAAAGCAACATTATGATGATGTGGAATCTCTTACATTCTCATTAATTAGAGATTTCAAACCCTTGAATTTATTCTCTCTCCTCATCACAACCATCCGATTGTTGAAAATAATTAATTTATAATTTTCAAACCTCTCACATAGTAGTAAGGGGAAAAATCATTAACAAGGAAATGATCATAAGAAAGTATAATCTTATGAAGTATAATTCCATAATTGTCGAAATGAGGATTATGGAATATTTTTTTTCTAAAATGAATGATTATGCAGTAATTAGTGATTATGAAAATTATAAATAAATATCTTTCTTAACCCTTTTGAATTTATTCTGTCTCCTTATCACCACTAGATTGTAGAAAAAGACTAATCCCAATAAGTATAATATCAGGAAGTATAATTCTGTAATAGTGGAAAAAAATATTAACAACTAAGGAAATGATCTTAGGAAAGCATAAACCCGAGAAGTATAATTTTGTAATGGTTGAAATAAAGATTATGAAGTGGGTATGCTTTTATTATTATTTCAAATAATAAAGCCAAATTCCAATAAAGAATAATCCCATAATTATGGAAATATGAATTATGAAGTAATTAGTAACGAATAACTATGAAAATTAGACTTGTCAAAAATTAAACCGACCTGAAAATCCGACCCGAACCCGCCCGAAATTTTTGGGTTTTGAACACGATTTTCTCGACCCAAACCCGAAATAAACCGAACCTGAAAAACCCGCAAATTAACGGGTCAAATCTGACCCGAACCCGAACCTGCCCGCTTGACCTGAACATTATATCCTTAGTTTTCTATTTTTTCTCTAATTCATCTCTTTTAACAATAATGGTTAGTCATTTTTATTGAGTATTTTGAAAATATATTATATAACTATTGCATCTATTTACAAATTAAACAATAATAACCTTATTTTTTCTTCTCCATTTCTTGAAAATAAAACCGTACATAACTTTTAAATGAAAAAAATGTTTAAAATAAGTATAAAATTGCATTGAATAACTATCTATTCTTTTTTAAAAAGTTAATTTACAAGAACACAAGTATTAAATATGCGAAAGTCATACCATTATATAGTTAGTTAAACAAATCTGTCTAATTTTTTTAAATTAACTAATTTGTAATAATTTAAATGTTTGATGTTATAATTGCAAGATAATATCTTGTACTTCTTTTATTTAATTTTATTTGGTTTTCGTTCTGATTAGTCTTAAGCTATGATACGAACGGTAAAAAAACGATTAGCCGTATTTGTATTGGGATCGGTCCATTAATAAAATTTTACCTAATTGGACATTGGTAGGTTAGTTAATAAAAATATTAAATTATCAAATAGATTATTAGCGGTGAAACTGCTACAACCTATTAAAATGCTCCAGACGGGCTGCCTAATAAATATTCGACTACTATTAACCTTCTTTCGATGTACGGGTCGATCTTCCCAAAATCAAGTGGGGCTTAATTCTTTACCTGCCTTACAAGATGCTCATATATTATAATAAAATATTTGAATATTTTAATATTCTTTTGAGAAATTATAATTATTATGTATTTTCATTAAATAATGACAATTTTGAGTAATAAATATGCATAATTTTTTATTTTAAAAAAAGAAAAATAACTCACGGAAAATGCGCTCTGAACCCGTTGGGTTGATCGGAAACTGGTAAAACCGAAATACACCCGACTCGTATTTTACCCGAACTCGAATACACCCGACCCGTATTTAACCCGTCCGCCCGAACTGACAGGTCTAATGAAAATTATAGATAAAAAAAGATATCATTCTTGAACCTTCAATGTTAGTGTAAATAGTCAAGTAGTTCCTACTCATAGTTGAAATTATACATTAGAATATGTCTCATAGTTGAAATCAATTATACCGTCTTGCTCATTGCTCATGTGTGTCAAAGTGATCTTTTTTACCACTTCCAGATATATAATAATTACCATTCTCTTCCTCATATATTTATTTGTATTAATTTGTTAATTCATTAGTAAGTGACATCCTCTTTTGTAATTAGTACTGTCAAAATGTTTGATCATATTTGATTGAAATTTTTGTACTTTTTGGTTGTGATTCCCTCCTATATGTGGCTTAATTTTCTTTTCTTGATATTTAATTTTTCAATAATTGACGTCATCATTGATTTCTTGCTACAATTCGTAATATCACTTTTGATTAATAGTGGCGGTGTTTGGTTTGATTCGTTTATACTCTTAATTATTTCCGTCCGATTTATGACTTCCGTAAAAAAAAATCTTATATTATATTGTATTGTATTAATAACTTAATTGTGTTTAGATTATTTCATGTTTTATTTATGTTGTTCATTTATGGATTCTTTTTTATAAGAAAAACTCTAATAATTTAATCATCTTCCTTGACGTTTCAAATTTTTAACAAAAACAACAATACAAACTATTTCACATGTATCTAAATTGTGTTGGTGACCTATTTATTTACATCAATTAAAAAATTTCAAATATCTATACTACCAATTATAATATGATTTTCATAATTTACAAAAATTACTGTTAAGATATATAAAAGAAACCACAAAATTTGACTTCATTTCCTACATATGTAGATAAGAGTATAGTCCTCTATATCTTCAAAAGTTTTGCTATTTTGAAAATTGAGTGGGGTGGTCAGGTTAAGGTTTAGAACAATATGGATGGGGTGTTGAGTGATTTCATTGGGTTAGGACCCTAGCAGTAGGATCAAATTGCATTAATGGACTTATAGGATGAGTTTAATATTAAAAAATTGATCCTAATTTATAAAGTCTTTAGAACGATTTTGATTAACTTATTCACCTTCAAAATATGCCTCCAACATTAACAAATGTAATTTCTCAGCTTTCTCTTTAAAATCATGGCATGCATTCAATACTACAATTGATATTTCATATGTAATTTTTTGTTTCCATTGTTCAATTAGAAACTATAATACAGGCTTGAATATTTCAATTGTTTAGTTAGAAATTATGATACATACTTGAATATTATTTCTATATATTTTTTTTATCATGGCATACATTCAATACTACAATGGATGCTTGAATCAATATAACATTTTTTGTTATTTAGTAAAATACTGTTATGCATTCTTGAATACTATTTGTAAGTTTTTTTTATAAATGATGACAAATGTTCCAAGTCATTAATCGTGTTATATAGTTAACTTAAGACACAAATCACAAGGTAAGGTTATAGAAAATTTTAATTTCTCGGAGTTTTTTTTTTTAAAATTTATGTATTAATTGAGATTTTGACGGGCTCTTCTGATTTCAATAAATAAAATAACCCAATTTTAGGTTAGCTAATCGAATGAACAAATTTAGAAATACTATGTTTTGGTTTTTAAATTATGGATTAACTAAACAGACAGTCATAACTCTGTAAGTAATATGCTGTAACTAGTTATGATCAATGATTTAACTAGAATATTTTAACATGCGCCTTTCTGCTAATTCATTATCTTTCCTTCTGAGAGGGAACAACTTATATAAATTGGTACGTAGTTTCAAATCAATAGACCAGCTACCATATATAATAATTTTTATTACTTTTCTAAATCCATCCACTATTTTCAGAGTCTCCCTTTTCCCAAAAAAATAAAATTTGCTTAATTCAAATCACCTAAAATCACTAAATCTATGGTCCTAAATCTACAACAACTCATTTGTGTTGCAACTCATGATTTAAGTGGAACACTAACCTTAGGGAGATATGTTGTATAAAAAAAAATCAATAACGTATTTTTCAACAAAAGGCCACCTAACTTCATGATTTTCAAAGAAGGAGTCTAAGCACATCATGGATGACTATTTTTTATGTATTGTCACTATATATTGAGATAACTTGAATGAAATTGTGACGAGAATAGATATATTTTCAAAGATAAAAATCTCTTAAAAGAAAATAATAAAAAAGTATATAATACTAAAAAATTCTAACTATAATAACTAGGCTTATTAAATTTTTATAGTGAAAATTTATTTCTACTTATAACATCACTTACTAAGTAACTTATTTGTGTCTTCTTTTCTAAATGATAATAGCAACTATGTGTCTTTTGTAAACAACTTATTATCTATTTTATAAATTACCGTGCAAAGTACAGGTCTATACTAGTTATAATAATTACATAGTTATTTATATTCGTATTTTATGTAATGTATGAAAAAATTGTTTGAACCTCTTTTCAAAAAAGGTACAACAGTTCTTTTAAAGTCAGGGAAAAAATTCTATCCCCAAAATTCTTTGTGAATGAAAGAAGTTATTTATACTATCTTAAACTAATTGTGAATGTTCTAGTGCCTTTTTAAAGTTAGTTGGATGTAATAGTTTTATATAATTCATAAAATTGTTAAAGGATAAATTTAGTTGATTAATTGGTATACAACAATTACAAAATATATCAAATTCAAACCGAAAACATATCTAAGATAACATAACAAATCTATTTTTTGAGAAAACCGATTGTTAAAACACTAATAGTTCATTTGCCACTCACTCGTTGTTGGAGCTTACAAACCATAAGATCTGAGTTAAACTCGCTCCCCATTGTTGGAGTTGCAATGACACCACCACTTGGAACTCAATCATCGTCTTACACCCTCGCATGTTTGCCATCCCCAAACATCCACTTGTGCCCCTCCTTGAACATGCTTCCCCCCCCCCCCCCCCAAATGCTCCTTTACGTAAAACTTGACCTGTGCCTTCTATAAGCATCCAGGTACTTGAATTTTGGAAAATATTTGGCTTTGAGAATATCGTATAGGAAGGAGTTACTATCTTTTAAGAGCCTTCAAGCTTCTTTTGCTAATAATGTCTCATTAAAAGTACATAGATCACGAAAAGTTTTACCACTTAGGACTTTTGGATGATAGAAAAATTTCCAGCTTCGCCAGTGCATTCTATTTTGTTGACCATTGGAGCCCTACCAGAACTTTGCAAAGAGAGAGTGGATCTCATATAATCAACAATCTAGAATTTGGAAAATAATCATCATATAGATCGGGATGACTTATAATTCCGTTTTATTGAGTACCTCTTTCCCTTGCCTGAATAGAAGCTTCTCCTTATAACCTTGCACCTTTTTCCCACACCCTCTATTTCAAACAAGCAATAGCCGCTTTCTAGGACCACCCAAGGATTGCGGGTAATCCCAAATATTTCGCGTGATGATCAACCTCTTGCTTTTGGAGGGCCTCTTGAATCTCCCTCTTAGTGTCTTGTCGAATGCCCCTATTAAACACAATTTCAAAGTTGTCATAATTAACCCTTTACCCAAAGCATGCTCGTAAATTCTAACAATCTCAGCGAGAAAACGAGCTTCTTGATTATTGACCCTTATAAACACCGCACTATTATCCTCGAAAAATAAGTGGGAAATGTCAGGGCTTCTTTGATTGGTAACAACACCATGGAGTTCTTTCTTATGAATGACACGAGAGAAGAGTCCTCAAAATGCATTCACACACACTAGAAAAAGATAAGGGCATAAGGGGTCCCTTTGTCTAAGCCTTCAAGATGGTGTAGCGACACATTTACTCTACCATTAATCACAAACGAATATGACACCAATGAGATGCACATATGAATACGGTTGATCCATGCTAGATATTTGAATTTGCTAATAACAGTAATTAGGAAACCATATTCCATCCTATCATAAGGCTTGCTCATATCCAGCTTAGTTGCGCACATACGCACTGCCTTATGCTCATTTTCCTTTCCATGAAATGAAAAACCTTAAAAGCCATCATAGCATTACCGGTAATACGTTTCTTTAGTACAAAGACGCCATGTTACTATGATATAATACTCGAAAGGACATTCTTGAGGCGATTGACAATGATTTTGGCTAGAATTTTGTACAAGACATTACAAAAACTGATGGCCCTGAACTCGTTATGCTATTTGGACATTGAATATTAAGAATCAAAATAATGTTGAATTTTTTCCCTTCACCTCAACCTGACCCAGCCAAACTCTCTTCACAAAACAAATCACATCGTTCCCCAACGATATCCTAAAAGCTTTTATAAAATAAAGCATGCTTTATAATTTAATAACAATCATTCTCCACAATAATAATTTTCAGTCTGTTGATGTGGGATATAGAAGTTCCAAAGTTTAAAGCGGCGTTCGTGTAGTGAAAGCCGGAAAGAACGCGAACATCAGCATAAACAGTCAAGCTTCACATAATTGGAGACTTGGAGTTCAAAAAATTTCAGGGAAAAGAGCACCAATTTTCTCAAATTGCCCTCTCTATTTGTGCTCACATATTCATCCTCACTGCGATAGATTGAATTTAGGGTTTCAATTGCTCAAGGTTGGGGTTGGCGCATATTTTTCCAATGGAGTATGAAACTATGCTATGGAAACCAGAATCGACATCAATGGCATCCGCCATGGTCGGACGAGTGATGAACACTTTGCTCAGCGCTCGGCCGAAGAAGCTCGAGAACGCCATTGTTAGGCTTGGCGAAGCTCCAAATAACAGTGTACAAGGTGGTGATGTAGGAGAGAGAAAGCTCACCATGCTTTATTTCTTTGTGTTGAATTACAATTTCTGGGTTTATTGTGATTTTATTTTGTTAATTCTTGCAGGTGCATTGGAGGAATCGCTGCACTTTTTGAACAAGTACTTAAAAGAAGCTGTTGAAGAGAAGCAGTCGCTGGACGAAGTTCTCGTTCCTATGATTGAAAATGTACTAAAATCGATAGTAATTAAAATTAAAATTCTGCATTTATTATGGTTTTGCTTATTCTTTTTGGTGGCGCATGATATATTGATAAAGTTGCAGCTGGAATTTTGCGCTTTGGAATGACCAATTAAGAAGAAAACGTATACCATTTGATATACCTTATCTTTAGGAAGGTTTTAAGCTTTTTTTTTGAACCCCCCCCCCCCCCCCCGCCTAAGCTGAGTGAATACTTGTTCTTTGTTGAGGATTGATGCGAAATGCTGTACCCTTAGTTATGCTGTGGCTGCATTGATAACTCTGATGTGACAGCACTGCAAATGCCAAATAAAATGGGTATATTATTTGGCAAACTTTTGAAAGAAATGTTGATGTTCTATCATGTGTGTAGCATAACTCTGTAGTGACATGATTTAGTAAGATTAATATGGCGATAAGCAATATTTAAAAAGTTCCATCGTGTTCCCTTATAACTTGTATCATTTATGTGTGTTGCAATCCCCCCCCTCTGTATAGGATGCTTGCTTTACAAGTACTCTTTTGTACTCTTAATATAATTTTTCCTTACCATTTTTTTACCTGAGAGGTCATAACGTTAATTACAGTTAGTATTTATAATGGCAATGATTTTTTTTATTTACTCTTTCTTAGAATATCTTGTTGTTTTATATCTCATTTTTATTAAAAAAACTCCATACTGAAAGATACTGAATGCATTACCAACGTTTGCGGGCAAGGCATACTAAAAGCAAGAAATATTGAAACTAGGAATGGAGTTGGAAGAACCCACCCCTTAAGATTGTGTAGGCTGGGGGCTGTATATTTGCTGTGAAACTATGTTTACGTGCTACGATTGCAGCTTAAACACATCATACGTATTTCATTTGTGTATCACGTGGGTGTCCGTCTAGTTCTTGCATCTGTTATATCTCCAACCATCTTCATTCTTCAGGTTCAAATGTTAATGATAAACATGTAATAGACATTTGACATGTTTGTCTCATGTAGTCCTTGAGGTTGTTCTAGCTGAGGAATCGTTTCACAATTTCTTTTGCTGGTAGTCATAATGCAGGCATTTCAAATAGTTACTTGATGTATCTTTATCATTATCACATGTAGGCATTGAAGTTCAAGGATTCAAAGCATCCAAATCAAGCTATGATACTCTTGAACTGGCTGTTTCAAGATGAGGCTCTTTTCACAGCCCTTGCAAATGATTTGGCTAATATTATATCAAGAAGAGAAGATCGCTATATTGCACTTGGCTGGTGCAGGCTTGTATGCTCTCTTGTGGAGTATGAGAATAGAATGGCCCAATTTTTGAAGAATGGTAATATTTTTATCAGCATATAAATCCCATATAGTATCACAATAAATTCAAATTATCAACCAAAAAAGTGCTAGTTTGGAAAGGAGGGGCAAAACGATAATTGAAGGGAAGAAGAGAGATGGAGAAAATTGTGGGAGATATGAAGGCCAAAATAGACACGGAAAAAGGAAAAAAAGAGGGTGGCAGAGGGCATGGAGTACAAATAGTCAATGCCAAGGTGCGAAGGGTAGATGAAGGGATAAAGAGATAACTAAGCAGAGGAGCCTAATTCTATCCTTGAATACAAGGAAAAGAAGAATAGGCGCAGCTGTCCTGTGTGTTTCATGTACAATTTGCATACATTTCTAGTGCATCAATAGTCTTTTGCATGTAGAGGTCAATGAACGCTGCCCCTTTGGTATACTTGAGGCATGTTTCTAGAACGTGGGTTGGCATATTGGGTAACATTTTAAGGGCTTTCTTGAATGTTTTTTGCACTTCACAGTAGTTCACATCACTCTTAGCATTCTTAAACGAAGATCTCGATAGGCGGAAAGTGCGGATTTGAGACTTAAGGATTCAGTCTTCACGTTCATTTCAAGATATTATAATTGAAGCTGAATGTACTAAACTACCATTGCTATGCTTATTGAGGCAAATGAGATATCAATGAAGTCCTTTTCTTCTTTCTGTAAAAATTAGATGACATTATTCCTGTTTGCTGGCTGGCCTTTGATGAAATTGTTAGTATTCATGTAGATATTGTCATAGGTGATGAACTTGCACAATAATGAAGTTCAAGAGAGCTAAAGCCAATCAAACTTCCTATCTGACCAAGAAGTAGTACGATGAAGTGAACAAAGTAAATAATAGATTATGATACCAGACAGTGAAGTTCGAAGTGAAAGGGCCGTGTCGGAAGCCAAGTCTGGAGCATATGAAAGATGGTTGGGAAATTTGAGAGTGAAGAGTGGATGATGAAGTTTCAAGTTTACATGTTGGCTAAGGTCAGGGATCAAGCTACGAGAGACTTTGAACAAGTAAAGTGCATTAATAAAGCTTTTCAAAAAAAAAAAAGGGTGTGCTCTAGGAATGAAAGGGGTGGACCCTAGTGAAGGAAGGTGGAGGCAACGAGAAATGGCATCAATAATTTTCAAGCTCTTAAACTAGGAGGGAGACATTAACATCTGTCTCGCTGAACAAGGGTGCTCTGAAGATCATGAAATTTCAGTTTTTGTGGGCCTATCTCTAGGATCTTGGAGAAGATGGTGGATGAAAAACAACTGATCCATATTGTAAGCTTATGCAAGTATGGAAAGGCATGGGAGAAGAAGGAACTTGATTAATTAGGGTATTAGATGTACTTATCAAAACTCACGTGCTAGATAAATGGTTGGAACCCTTTTTGCAAAATTAACGGAGATAGTCAATGTTGCTAGAATTTTGGAGTTACTATGGACTATGGAGCTTTGGGGAAGAGTAAAGAAAAGAGGTCAGGGAGGGAATTGGTTAGCTAAAGAGTTGATTTGGTTTTATGTTCGGAAGATATACTACAAAAGCTATACTTCTCAAAAGAAGATTAATAGAGACAAACTAAAGGGCTTGCATATGATTTACTTTTTATACAAACTTAAAGAAAAGTCCTCATCCAAAAAATAAACTTAAAGAAATGCATGTGAACAAATTTCAAGGGAAGTCTTATGGAGATGGTTGGAAATGAAGAAGGCGACTATTATTAAAGATATGAAGGAGGTCTGACTAGAGGACACTTAATGGAGGCACATAGATAGAACTTTCCTATAGATATAAGGCTCCATCAGGGATTACTGTAAGTTTTTTTCCCTTTCTTCTTTTTCTCTTTGTTACTTAGGTTTAAAAGGCGTGAGGTGCATAGGGTCCCAAAGCGCGAGGCGAAGGTGCACGGATCATGGATGTAAGACGGACTTCTATGCAAACAATTTTTAAAAGTCTTTTACATTTCACAATGCATATTTTGCAGAAAGATGTTAGATAAATGCACTAAAAAAGTGATTAGACATCAACACCGCAAATTTACTTATGATATCTTATCTTATTATAGTAGTTCCCTAATGCATACACTTACCGTACAAGCATAACTCACGTTTTAGCTCTTAAGGAAGGAAAAGAAGGAAAAAGGTGAAGGAAAGGCCGAGAACAAGAAGAAAAAGGGGGAAGATATGGCCTTGCATCTTTGAGGTGCACCTAATCCCCTCCGAGGCGCTAACCTGGGACCCTCACAATGCGGCATGCCTCAGGCGGGCTCTTTTGAACTAAGCTTAATTATGGGTATGAATAAACTCATTAGAGTGATTAAGGATGATTTGTCTTCTTGCATGATATTTGCCATGACATAGTCCTCACTTATGGGTCTAGTGAGGAATTAACTCCAAGTTGGAACTCTTGAGGATTACTCTAGAGTCTTAAACTTTGAGATTCAGGCAGTTGAAGCCAAAGTACTTAGAATGTAGCTTTCATCGGAAGTGGTTGATATAAATGGCCTGTTCGTTATGAGCATATTGAACTAGTAACTTGGTCTAACTTGCTCCAACATGCTCAGACGTGTTAACTACTAGTCAACCCTACTTTAATATGTTCCAACCTGCTAACTATTAGTCAAATATGCTCCAATCAACCCACAAACTTGCTTTTAAATTGTTCAAATCTGCAAAATGCAAGCTTTGACTTGCTTAAACTTGCTTTTTGTTGATCATTCCTACTCAAACTTGTTCTAATGTGCACAAACCTACTCCAATATGCTCAAACTTGCTACCTCCTCATCCAATATGCCCATAATAAACAGGCCCAAAGGGGGGAGTCATTATCAATGCTTGTATATCTAGGATTGAAAAGTTTCGTTTTGGTGTCTATCATATAGAGATAATAAGGTCCTTGATGATAACCTTAGCCTCCATATATGAATGTTGACTAGAATGACAGGAGTGAAAGAATGCTTATGGATTTTGTATGACAAGGTCTTGGACTCTTGGTCAAACGACAGAGTTGTTATGTCTAACCTGTTTAATGGTGCAAAATATTGGTTGATCAGGATAGTAAATGTTCAAAAGTTGACGGTAATAGAAATGAGATTTTTTTATAGTATGTCCTTTGTGCGACTGTCTAAGGTTGGATAAGATAACATATGATGTAATAACACATACAACCAGGGCTTTGGAGATAAGTTAGGAGCAGAGATGTGTGAAATACTTAGATTAAAAAAGCCTGAGGGTTGAGGCGCAAAAAAGCGCAAAGGGCGCATAGGGTCATGAGGTATGAGGCACGGGCTTCGAGGCAAAGACTTTTGGGATGAAAGGCACACTTTTACTAAAAAATGCTTGAAAATCATTCCCAGATCATATTTCTTTGAAAATAAGCTAGATGATGGCATCAAATAAGTGATTTTCACCAACCCCCCCCCAAACAGAATCAATCAAACACAACAAAATACAATTAAAACATTAAACACACAACTCAATTGGATTGCTATGAATTGAGCCCCAAAAATATAGCACATGCTGTGAGTGAGGCAGAGAGAGAGAGGGGGGGGGGAGGGAGAGGGAGAGAGAGTTTGAGAGAAATAGAAAGAAAGGGAGAAAGATTAAGAAGCAACAAAGCAAAAAAAGAAAGCAAGGGTTCTGTGGCAGGCATTTTGACCTTCTTGAAGCCCCCCCCCTAAAAGTGGAACATAGAAGGACCTTCCATGGCTATTGAGTAACACAGAAGGAGGATGAGGATGAAGAAGGAAATCTGGAAGTAGAAAGGAGAACAAATCACTTACCAGATTGCTATCACTAGGGTTAGGGTTTCTAGCTCCAAACTCAAGTTTAGCAACAACAATATGCTTTGTTTACTTCCAGTACCAGCTTGATTGAGAGGCTTCCACAAAGAAAAAAAGGCGTCGAGGCCCCTTAAAGGTTTTTTCGTTTTTGTTTTTTCAAATGGTCTGTTATGATCTGTAAAACCTGGGCTTTGTGCACTTTGCGCCTAGGTTTGAAGTCCAGAAAAGCCCAAAAAAGCGCAGGCTTTAAGAATGGGCTTCGTATGACCCGTTCGAAGGTGCAACAGGGTGGCCTTCAGGCTTTCGTGCTCTCGGGGCGCGCTTTTTTAAACACAGGTGAAATAAGGTGATATGGGTTGCACATGATATGAGGATTGAGGAACCTTCCACGTACATGAATAAGAAGATATGAATAGATTACTCCAGTAGATTATGAGAGAGAGAAGAGGGACTGGGGGAGTGTGATACAGTTGGCAAGGACAAGAAATAAGATATTCTGGATTTACGTATCGATATATTAGGTTTAGGAAATAATTGCATTTGATATATTATTGTGTTTTTGAAATTTATATTAGGGGTGCTTTTTTAGGTTAGTGAATCTTTAATCCTAAAATCTAAATTATATTGTAATTAAGTAGTATTTTAGTTGCATTAGCATACTGGCAGATTTCCTTTGTCTTGTTAGCTTGTTTTAGGCTATAAATACTTTATGTTGTTTACTTTCTCAGCTGATGATGAAGGATAACTGAATTGTTCCGTTTTGGGTGGTTCTCCATTAGTTTGATGTCAAAGTTGTGCCAGTCAGGGCTGTTATGTGGGACTGGATTTTATTTTTGATCACCTTCATTGAAAATTGCAGAGGTGCTGCTCTAGTATGACAAGGAGTACTAACCACCAGCACACTCTCACACTACCTACTCATCTTCATAAGCCTTAATCTCTTCCAAATCCAAATCTAGGGCCATACACCAAGAGTTCACCTTAGTGTTTTTTGTTTTGGGGTTTTGGGGGGGGGGGGGGGAGGTGTGCAGATTCAATAGCCTTACATTGAATTGCAAAGAAATTAGTTTTATTAGACCATAGATTAAAAACCACGGGCTATTTACTACTCCATAGGGAGGTAGTAGTGGACAATCTAGAGAGAGCT
Source organism: Selenicereus undatus (assembly GCA_017589665.1). Lineage (NCBI taxonomy): Eukaryota > Viridiplantae > Streptophyta > Magnoliopsida > Caryophyllales > Cactaceae > Selenicereus > Selenicereus undatus. Next base: position 80,684,926 of record JACYFF010003369.1, read on the forward strand.
TAAATCCATTATAATTCAAGTTGAGAAGAATTGCCTAAAATTTGCTTTTTCAGCTATTGGGGAAGTGGACATAAAATCCTAATTTTTGTCTCCAAGCTTACAATCTCATGACAAAATATTTTTCTGTTTACCATCCATCCTTTGGAATTACATAAAATCCAACTGCAAATCATTGATTGTGATATGGCGGACTGGGAATTCAGTCCTTCATGGAAATAGTGGTTCTCTGGGGAATCCTAGTTTATCGTTTTACAAATTCATTGGAGTTAGTGTCTAGACATGGAATTATTGATCCTTATGATATTGATGATTTTGGGGCATATTTTTATTGGCATATAGTGGTCTATGATTGCAACATTGAAGTAGTACACACTATGTAATTCCATATGCTCAATCTGCTGCTTTATTCCTCTCAGTAGCTATAGTTTCTCCGTGGGTCAAGTTTAGAAGAATATCAAGTTTTAACACATGAAAATTATCAAGTTTTAATACTTGAAGATTGTAGGTAGATCACCAAACTTAGAGAAGACACTCACCGTAAACACCAAAGAGAGAAGATGACAAAGCTTGATGGTGCTAAATCAAGGAAATTGACACAAAGCCAATGCTCATAATTACAGAGTCTAAACCCAAGGACAATCTAACGAGAGGCAAAACCCCTTTTACATCTCCAAGAATGGTTGGTTGCACCTGTAGTAGCTCCTGATGAGAAGCAAAAGCCGTTTTGCATCTCCAAGAATGTTTGGTTACACCTGCAGTAGTTCTAACTTCAGGAAAGCGCTCCTAACTTCGAGGAAGAAGTGGAATATGTGAAGTTGAATATCATGAAGAGATCAATGAAGAAGCTGAAGAATCAAGATGGTGTCCTAGAAGTGGAACAACTAGCTGTTCGCCGTTAAGAAAAGGAGTCTATACTCTTAATAAGTCTATTGCAAAGGAGATGAATTAGGAGGCCCTTGCTCAATGCTGAAGTGCTATTGGACAACTTTGAATCTCCAGTTTTTGAGTTCTCAATCAAAAGCTCCAATTTTTGTCTTGTATATCATAATTGAGCTGCATGTCAGCTTGGCATGGATGATTAATTCTTGACCTCTAGTTCTCCATTTCTTTAAAACTTGTGATTGAGTTCCCCCCCCTCCCTAGAGGGAGAGAATGATGCCGTTAGCAAGAGGAAATAAGATATCATTGTATTTGAGTGTAAATTTGTTAGGTGTAGGATATAATTGTGTTTTCGGATTTTATGTTCAGGTTAGTAAATCTTTAAGCATTATTTTTTTGATCAGGAAATAAGATTGTATATAAATAATCTTTAAGCATTATTTATGTTGTGATTAGGAAATTAGTGCTTGAGTTACATATAAGAATTCTTGGATAATTTTCTTCTCTTATTGGCTTGATTTAGGCTGTGATACCCCCTTTCATGGCTGATTTGTTAGTAGATTTGTGGCGGAATAAAATTGAATTGTTTAGTTTTGAAGTGGTTCTGCATTAGAGAACTGAGAAAATTTGGTAGATTTCATTACACTAGGATTCCGTTTTATATCAACTTATTGAGTACGTGACCTTGATAGGAGTTTGTGGGGATAAGGGATTAGGAGTTTAGACTTTGGATGAAGACCCCTTAGCCCCTTCTCTTGTCGCTTGGTGGCTAATTATCTCGTTTAGGCTTGGTACTATATTCTCAGTATTAGGTTTTGCATTCCCTTTATTACTTGTTACTTGTATATATATCACACTGATTGTTGTCTATTCATATAGCATGTTCTGTCATGTCTGACTCCTTAATGTATGCAACTTAAATTTTAAATGTTGATTTTGATGGATTTAATGCTTTCTTAGTTTCTTGACATTTGTGCCTTTTTTATGTCTATCTATTTGTCTGTACTTTCTTTCTTTTCGCATCTCATTTGCATGGCATTTTTTTTTTTTTTTTTCCGGGCATATACAGTACTGGCTATTTACCATATTTTGTGGTTCTCTTGGAAACAATTTTGAAGAAGATTATTAGTGAAAGCGTGAGGGCTTGAGTTTTTTGTACCTTTTTATCTATTGGTGACATTCCCTCGGTGTCCTTCTGATATAATTTTATATTAGTCATTAAAAACAATCGTGCTTGGAAGTATAAGGGTGCTTATATTTGGATCTCCCTAAACCCTATTGTGTTTGCAGACACGTTGGCGATTGTTGTTGTTAGAGCTGGTCAGATGTAACAGCATGCTGTGACCTTGTGTTTGTTTTTGTATTTGAGACTGATGCTGTGACCATGCCCTGTTTTTTGATTTGCTATGGACTAGTTGGAGTTGTTAGTAACTCTTTTTTTTTTCCTTTTTTTTGGGGGGGGGGGGGACCTCTAGCATTGGGAATATTTGTTTGCATGGTGATGTTAAAATGTTGTTAATGAATTATGAAATGGGAAAAGGTTCGTTTTCTTTTCTTTTGCTAAACGCATGTTCATTGGTAACAGGGTTGAGGGATAACTATCAAGCTCTTTTGAAGATTCTCTTGTCAAGTGTTAGGCATCTTCTAGTCATTATCTGTAACGGAAGGTATGACTGGCTGTAGAATGATAATTCTTCTTTACTTTTAGTGACCTATATGAGCTTTATTTATCTTCGCTTTTCCCTCTATAAACCCATGTTACTTGGACTCGGGTATGGGTGTCCAATACGGATATGTGTCCAAGTGTTGGACTCGGCTATTTTCAAGAACATTTGCAGATTTTCATTGTAATTTGAAATGTCAAGTGTGATACCCTGGTTGGAACGTCGAGGGACCGACAGGGGTACGGTAGGCTAAATGAAGAGTCAGAGTAACATAGCTATGAACTAGCAACCTTTGTTTTCGTTCTTATTTGGCATCTTCTAGTCATTGTATGTAACGGAAGATATGACTGGCTGTAGAATGATAGTGCTTCTGTACTTTTGGTGACCTTGATGAGCTTTCTTTATCTTTGCTTTTCCCTCTATAAACTAGAAACTTTTGTTTTCCTTCCTCCTTATTTCAAGTCCATGCATGACTATTTCTCTCTTTTTGATGGTTACATTTGTTAGTATCTTAGTGTCGTGGTGTTAGTGGGTTCCTATTCTTTTGATAAAATTTGAGGTTGTCATTTCTCATCTTGAGCTATATGTATTTGTAGTGTGTTGCAGGATGGGTTTGAATTGCCTACTCGTCTTGCGGTTTCTGCTGCTGACTGTGTATTAGTTCTTTCTGAAGCGTTGAGCAAAAAACCAGTTGATTCTAGAAGTCCAAGAGAAAGAGGTTCATTAGGGCCTAATCCGTTCAATAAGCCAATCAGCATTCTTGAGAAACATGGGGAGAAAAAGGGTATCTCTCCTTCAGTTTCGAACAATGTTGAGGGGGGATATTTGCTGTGGCAGCTGTTGGATCAACTGATTATTCTTGTGGAAAAACTTCATTCTGTAAGTATTCAGCCCACTTTATTCTGGGTTGTGTCAGGGGTTTCTTTTATTCTTCTGACATGAGATGTTTCTTTGTGTGGAGGATCAATAAACAAAGAACAACAATATTGTATCTTTTGTTATTTACAGTTAAAATGTGGATATAATATAAATCAAATTAGTGACTGAACAGTACATCTGTATAATTGCCAAGTGATATTATACTCTTTGTATAAAAAAAGTACGGATGTGCAGCTTTTCACTAACTCAGGTTTCTCTTCAGTTTTATTCAAAGATAGACCAATTTAGGTTTCTTCGGAAGAGGGCATTATCGTAGTATGGCCCACAGTCTAGTTAAACTGGGGGAGGGCATATATCATTTCCTTTGCAAAATATGTTTTTACAAGTGTTGGCTAGTGGGCTGGTTCACTGAGCTAGCCACAGCTCAGTTTGGCTGAGAAAAATCACGGGGCAAACTGAGGTGGGAATGGCTGGCTTAGCTCCTGGCTTGAATTGGATGGGTCCACTAGCTGAATCAGGCTATTCAGAGTGATTCCTCCTTTCTTTTTCTTTGGCTGAAATGTTTTTCAGTCACAGGGTACAAATATATGTATAAATGAAAATGGATAATACTGAACCAAGCTGGTACAGATTAGCCAGTTTGTCGGCTGAAGTGACCTGGTGAGCCCACCTGATCAAGGTTCATCTAAGTTGAACTGAGCTATAGATCCAGCAACAGCCTAATCTAGCTTGGCCACTCATTTCCAACGAGCTGGCTGGCTTGGGTTTCACCTGGGCCGTCACTGTTTTTTACATCGAAGGAGTGGTGGTGTTTAATAAAATGTTTTACTGATGTTGGCGGAAATCTCAGTTCTGATGCTTGCTGATGAAACAGTTTCCTCTCTTTACAGTGGAGCCAAAAAAGCCGGCCTTTACATGCAAAAGGATTGGGACAAGTTCTTAAGTGGTTGCTTGAGATAAACAACAGTTATGTTTGTGCTCAAGATGAGGCAGGTCTTATATCCTGCACATGCTTTCTAAAACCAGTTAATTTATTTGTTGCATATTGGGTTTTGATTCTTCTATTTGTGAACAGGCTCCCAGTTCCAAACAACTGGGGTGTTACTACTTGCTTCCTGTTGGAGATATTACAGTATGCTATCTCGTCTAGAAGACTTTGAGTTTTCACAACGTTGTGATGAATTGGCTGAGCAGTACTTATCTGGAATCCAGGTTCTTTTATGATTTCTCTGTTTCACAATGCTGCAAAGTTTACAGTGGTGCCAATCTTGAGCTCTCCAACCAGAATATAGTATGCGCTTATTATTTACGAAGACACCAGCGTGGGAGCCTTTTTTTGGGGGTGGGGGGGCACCATTCACCCCAGTTAAGGACTTAAGTATGGTTACAGATTATAATCTTTGCTTTTGGTTAAGACCAATCATTGTCAGTCTTGAACCCCCCCCCCCTCTTGTTGGTGTGTTGAAAATTTGATTGAGTTCCAAGTGAAAATTGTGAAAAATAATAATCGAAGCTACAAAACAACTTCTAGGTACATCTCCCTAAGTAGAATAGTTCATTATCCTTTTTTTTAATAAAGGACAAAGGCAAGATATCTACTTTACTCATCCAATAGTTCCCATTACAAAGGGATAAATACAATCTATGAGCACTTAAGGATAAGACCACCTTCTAGAAGGGGACCACAATCGCTGACATGTCTCTGTTTTCATTGAACATTATCGTTTCCATTCAAATTTTTGCTTGCTATTCTTTGCTATTAAATCCATTCTTTGTTTTACCACCTCTATGATTTGCTCACTTGATCTGACAGGATCACATTTCTTCTGCTAAAAAAGGCTTCATTCCTATTCTTCCACCCTTGATAGGAGATGGCTGCACTTATGCTAATCAGAATTGGTTTTTGATCCTTTGGCCCATCTGAGCTAGTGATTTAAAGAATTCTTTTTAATACTCGGGGCATTAAATACCTTGTCACTAATGATACCTATGTGAGGGCAATCAAAGAACAAGTGATGGATTGTTTCACAACGCTCTTGGCAGATGCCACAACAATTGTCAACAATTACCCCTTTATTTTTTGTTGCTGACATTTTTTTTAAAGCTCAAGCTTTCTCTGTGTTGCTATATGTTTTACTGTGGCCTTTTGACAAGGTGGTTTCCTGGTTGTTTGATTGGACATGTTGCTGCTATAAAGCAAGATATGATGAAACATCCTTATGTTATTCTAGTCTAGTATAACCAAAATTCAAATACGTATATATAT
>JACYFF010003369.1:80691013-80762943 GCA_017589665.1 Selenicereus undatus
ATATATACATATGTATATATATACATATGTATATATATATATATATATATATATATATATATATATATATATATATATATATAAGGAAAATAGAATAATACATCAAGATCAACAAGTTAGATGCGCAGATAGCATCCTACAAAAGGACTATATACATCAAATGTAGAAACTATCCGAAAGACCAACAGCATTGAAAGAAGAATGGCAGAAGCTCCCATTATTCCAAAAATAGAGTTTGGTGAAAAGTAAAAATTTAATGCATCGAGGAGGCATTTTGGTACCCTTGAAGACTCTTCCGTTTCGCTTTTGCCAAATGGAACAATTGCCTGTGAAATTAAGACAGTATTCTGCTTTTTACCTTTCCTGCCAAAAAATCCTTGCAAGCTGGGAGATGGCTTCTCACAGATGTTGAAGCAACCCAGGAAACCCCCAAGCAACATAAAAGCTCGCTCCAGAATAGCTCTAGCAAAATGATAATGAAGCAAGACAGTGTATTCAAACTCCCTTTGCACACAGAGCATCTTTTTATCATGATACTTCCCCTTTTTTGTAAACTATCACGTCCAAATACTCCCATGAGATGCTTCTCAAACCAAATATGAAAACGTTTTAAATGGGCAATCGAAATTCAGACATCTTGTAATATTTAGAAAGACTTGTTTTGTAATATTAATGTTAGAAAATTTCTGGAGGATAGCTAATCTGGTAAGGCCAGAATTTTAATAATCCATAGATAAGTGATTATGTGACTATGATCTGCAGGTTTGATAACTGTTGATTTTTTTTTCTTTTTCTTCATTCTTCCCAACTTGTTCTCTGCTGACTCTCATCCCCTTTCCTTGTACTTCTCTCCCTTCTCCTTTCTCCCTTATCCTTTCAATTTTCCCTTGTTGTCGTTGGATGTGTCATTATTAACCCTCTTATTTTCGTCGGATTGTTGAAGGTTAATTGGTTTTCTATTGTTTGCTTTACAATCTTGCCCTATGAAACCCTCTCCGAAAAAAGCAAATTCTGAAGATGGTTTTCCTATGTTGAGTTTCAATTGGTTCATCTCTGGCTTTTTGTATATAATTTCCAATAGCTCAATTAGGTGGTTGGATTCCCAGTCACATGCTATTATTTGCCGGCTGGTTTGTGTTTTTATGCCTTTTTACTGTGCTTTCAGAGCCTTTATCCTGCAGTTTCCACTTGCAACCACCAGTCTACCAGTGTTCCTTTTCTTTTATCTTTACAATAGATATGTACTGTTCCTGATGCTACTGTTAACATGTAAGTTCCGTTGAATAATAAACTTAGGTTCCATCTATGCATTCATGGTGAATTTTCTTACCCTCTGAATGGCAGGTTCTATGCTTTTTCCTTACCTGCACAGATGTATTTTTGTTGGTACTTATGAACGACGCCATACAGAGGGAAATGCGCCAGAGTCTCTGTGCTCAGAATTTAAGCTGTAATTTCTTCTCTTCTTGTTGATGTGACAATTTATCATAATTTGTGCAGTTTTACACAGAGGACAATGCAAAAGACCACATGGGCAATAGAGATGGCTGTATAGAGACCAGGAAGTTTTTCCTGAACTGTCTGGCCCTTCTGTTAGGCCGTTTGGACCATAAAAGGCTGGAAAACATTACCTCTGTATATGGATTACGGATGTCAAATATTATTATGTCACAGGTAAATAAATCTCTGGAACAATATGAGATCTGATGCTTGCTGGGTATAATTCTGTCTTCTTATTAGGTAAACTCACAAGCTTGAATAACTGTTGAGGATTGCGATGTCCACTATTGTAATCAATTTTTAGACTTCTACAGCATATATGATAACTTGTCAGCTGAATAGAGATACATGTTCTTAGGTGGCTCTGTCTGTCCCTTTTTAGGGCAGGATATGTGCTGAGCATGAAACAAATCAGGCGAGTTAAGCTACGCAACATTGATTCGAAAATGATGCAACAATGCCTCTGTATGGTCATTATGATTGGTTGACCATTATAATCTGTTAATAACACACGTGCTTACGCACAGAAATAAAGAGAGAGAGGAACACACACACACACATGTGCTCATATGCACAGAAATAGAGAATACATGCGCGCACATGTGCACACAGAGGCTTATACATTATGTACATTTCACATAGAGGAATTTATAGGCTAATATTTTGGCTTTTAGAGGTGTTTAAAATTCTCTATTTATCTTATAAAATAACTACTGTGAACTCTATTTCCCTTAATATACCTCAAATCATGTTCACAATCTTTAATCCTAGATTTTCGAAATTGTACTTCCTAAGTAATCGGTTTAAGCCATGATGATGGTGATTCATGACATGATGTCTGTCAGATGCAAATTCTGTGACTCATTGGGCATTGCTGCTATCATGACTGGTACTATAATTTTGTTCTATGATGCTGGGTGTATTGTGAGGTCATTTATTGACACCGGAAAACATCATATTTTGCTGTCTAAGCCAGCCATAATTGTCGCTGAATCGACGAGGCACTCAATCCTTCTCGTTTTGTATTTAGTCGCATCTCTCATGAAGTTTCATTACTTTTTTGGGCTCTCTCCACATCCACACTCAACTCCAACTGAGGCAGCATATTAGGGGGTTGGGGAGTAGTATGCTTACCTCAATTGTGGAGATGCTAGTTCTTTTAGGCCCTATATAAGAAATCATTGATTGTCTAGGACACTTTCACTAGTTATTTTGCCTTAGTTGTCTATAACAAGCTTCAAATAGCGATCGAAAACGGACTTTTGCAGCTTCCTGAAGAATGAGCGTCTCTTGTAGGCCTTTATGTACCATAAACCCCTGGGTGTATGTTTGGACTTCCCAAGCTGCATAAGCTGGAACCTCTGTTTGGAGTGCTTATTGTCATGTCAAACCTTCTCATAATACAGCGAAGGTGAGATCCAATTATGCATATGACTAGATCTGAGACAAGTAGTGGAATACTCGAATTCATATAATTTCATTGACTTCTAGTCAAGCTGAGATTCAGTTGAACGTTAACTTTTAACATCCTTGCTAAAGCTTGGTTGATTAACTCGTTTTGCTAATTGAGACAAGCAATGGAATGCTAGATCTGAGACAAGCAGTGGAATGCTCGAATTTATATAATTTCATTGAATTCTATTCAAGCTGAGGTTTAATTGAACCTTGTCTTTTAACATCCTTGCTAAAGCTTGGTTGTGTAACTCTTTTTTGCTAATTGAGCCTATCTAGGTAATTTACCTAAAATGATTGAATTGAGTGTAATAATTAAGTTTGATTCAATTGGAGCCTCATTACACTAGGAATCTCATTACAACTCGTTATCGACGCATTTGCCTAGTTTAGCTATTTTAGTGGTTAGTTTTTACCTACAAACTTCTTGATTAAATATGAAAATCATATTTGCTAGAATAAGCCTCAACATAATTTGATTATATGCAGAGGAGAGACACAAACATATAGGCTACAACCCTAGTTACAAACAGGCTTTTTTTCATGCATTGACAAACTAATGAATGAGCTCTAAGGAAAAGATCATAATGATCAAATGAATAAGTTGTGTGGGGAGATTTCACTTGGTCTAGGAGTGTGTGTTCAATATTTAACTGTTTTCCTGTGTCGGTAGATTGGGAGGAGCATTTTTCAGAGATATTTTAGAATAGACTACGTTGATGTTTTCTAATCACATTCCTGTGTCGTGAGACCCCAAATTTGGAGAGGGGTAAGACCCTCCATCAAATTTGAGGATGTGTGGGTGGGATTTGAGGGTTTCTCTGATATTATCAAAGATTGGTTTTTTTTGGTGGGGGGGGGGGGGCATAAGGTTGTGGTTTTCAGGGGCGGAGCTATGTTATTGGTTGGGGTGTCCATGGACACCCCTAGCCAAAAAAAATACTAATGACCTATATTTTGAAGGGGACTATATTGGTATATATGGACACCCCTAAAATAGATAGTTTAATAAATGGACACCCCTGTTCTATATGCTTAGATCCGCCACTTGTGGTTTTGCTAGTTTTGTTGTTGCTAGGAAACTAGAAGCGGAATAAAGAGATGTTAGAGACATCAAGGCTAAAAAATATAATCTCATTAGTATTATCAACTCTTTTGATGCAAAAAAAGAAACATGTGTTCTTATTCGCGATAAGTGGAGGAAGATGAATGGGCCAAGATTACTTTGGAGGAGGAAATCTCTTGGAGACAAAAATCTAGAGCTTTTTTGCTTACGGCAGGTGATCATAATACTAGGTTTTCCCACGGGTGGCCAACCTTGGATGGGGTTCGCTTTGATGTGCTTCATGATATGAAGCCTGCAATACATGACTTATACAAATCTCTGTTTGCTAAGCTTGATCCTTGGAGGCCTAATTTTGATGGATTATTCTTGCCCTTTTTACGTGATATTGATGGGAAGTTTATTGAGATGCCGTTTGATGTGGACGAAGTTACTAACGTTCGTCTTGATTGCTACAGGGAGAAGGCTCCTGGTCCTGATGGCATGACCATGGCATTCCTTCAATCTAATTGGAATACAGTTAGGAGTAATGTGATAAGTGTGTTTGCTGAGTTTCTCTTCGGGAAAATTTACAGTTAGCATTGATGCCATTTTTATTGGTCTTATTCCTAAAAAGGCATATGCTGAGAACATAAGAAATTTGCGACCTATTAGCTTGGTCGGTTGCATTATAAGGTTTTAGCTCCTAGATTGAAGGGTGTCACCGGGGATCTTATTTCTGAAAATAAAAATGCCTTTGTTAGGGGGTGTTAGATTCTGAATGCAGTCCTTATTGCTAATGAACTTATTGATATATGTACGAGTTGTGAGTAAGTAGGATATTGAAAAGGATTATAATCATGTGAATTGGAATTTTTTGATGTATGTGATGAAAAGAATGGGTTTTGGGAGTAGTAGATTGGTGGGATCTGTCATTGCGTCTCCTCCACTTCCTGTGCGGTACTTGTCAACGGTTATCCAATCGAGTTCGGAGGGCTTCAACAAGGAGATCTCTTATGCACCCAGTTGTTCAGTAAGCTGATTGATCCGACTTCTCGCAAGGGGTTGATATTCAGGTTTTTTGTGGGTCAATCGAACTTGACATCTGTGAATGTCTATATCTTCTTTTTGCATATGACAATATACTATTATGTGATAATTATTATTAGCAAATGATGAGTTTATGTTGTGTTCTTCGTTTGAGGCAGTTTTGGGCTTAGAGAATTAAATTGGCGAAGTGCTCTATCCTACCGGTTGGACAAGTGGATGATATTCTGGTGCTTGTAGGTGTGTTAGGTTGCACCATTGATGCCTTTCCGACTAATTACCTAGGTCTCCCTTTCTGTGCGAGATTTAAGGAGAAATCCATTTGGGAGCCAATTATTGATAGGTTTAAGAAAAGACTTTTAGGGTGGAAGTTCAAATAAAAGACTTTTAGGGTGGAAGTTCACATACTTATTGGAAGGGGGGAGACCAACTCTCATCAAAGTGTGCTATAAAGTGTCTTGACATACTTTTTGTCCTTTCCCCTACCTTTTTATGTGGTTAACGAGTTAGAAGCCCTCCAAATAAGCTTCCTTTGTGGTTCTTTTGGGAGTGATTTCAAGTATCATTTCGTGAGATGGAACACTGTAAAACAACCTTTGTCTCAAGGTGGTTTAGATTTCAGAGACTTACGACTCATTGGACTCTTCAATGAGGCTCTTCTGGGTAAGTGGCTGTAGAGATTTATGAATGAGAAGGGCAATCTATGGAGGGAAGTGGTTACCATCAAATATGGTGAGGGTGAATTCGGATGGTCCCCCACTTTACCGAATGGCTCTTATGGGTGTAGTCTTTGGACATATATTGGTAAAGGCTGGGAGCGATTATCTTTACATTTTTATTGTTTTGTGGTTGGTAACGGATCTGTTGTTTTTTTCCTGCCATGTTTGGTGGTGTGAGGAGGCTCCATTGAGAGAACTCTTTCCTGCTTTTTTTGTTGTAGCTCTGGATAGGGATGCTTCTGATGCTGGTTATTGGGAGCGAGTGTTTGATATTAATGTTTGGTTGCCTATTTTTGTCCGAGATGGCTTTGTTGAGGATGACTCTCTAGTAAGGTTTTTTGATAAGCTTAATGAGACCAAAATTGGGGACTCCTTGCAGGATATAATGAGATGGGGTAGGAACTCTAAAGGGGTCTTTATATGTAGATCTTATTATTTGAAAGTCCTATATTTGATTTCAATCATTACATAGTCTTCATGATGGAGGATTCCCGTGTAAGCTTATTTGGAAGGCTATGTTCCCTTTTAAGGTTTCTTTTTTTGGCTTGGGAAGCAACACATTAGATTGTGTTTACAAGTGATCACTTGCAAAAGAGGGGAAAGATGCAGATGTGTAAATGCTTTATGTGCAAATGGGATTTTGAATCAATAGGTCACTGGTTGCTTCATCATCGATTTGCTATGTCTCTTTGGGAACTTACCTTCAGTTGCTTGTGCGTTGCTTGGGTCACACAATTCAATTCTTTTTGTACATTTATTTTGAGGTCTTCGACCCCTCGAGGTTGTTTTTAAGTCCACTAGGAACGATCTCCTAGCTTGGGAGGGTTTCTTTGGTAGGAAAGTGAAGAAGAAGAAGAAGGCGATGGTGTTACACTGAGTATTTGGAGAGAAAGGAATCGAGGAGTTTGTCGGTTGACGTTGAAACTCCTCTTGGGTGCTTAGAGGAAAATATTATCACGACTTTTTTTGGGATAACGAGATGTGCTCTACTTTTTTTGATGTGGATGAGTGTGTGAATAGTTTATATTTTGAGTGTATATAGTCTTTCGTAGGATGGCAGGTGTGCATCCTACCTTTTCTTATTCCTTTATTAATATGTTACTTTTCCCTTATCAAAAGGAACATGTGACCATATGAATGAGCTGACTAGTTGAGTACCCCTTGATTTTATTTATTCATTGATAAAGCTGAAATGTCCAGTGCAAATTGTATTCATGTGGTAGGCTACCAAATAAGAGATTCCAATGGGGGATATGCTTAAAAGGAGAAGCTTTATGTCGGTTGGTAGATGTTTGATGTGTTTTCAGGAGGAAGAGTCCGTTTATCTCCTTTTAATCCATTGTCGGTGGGCCTCTTTATTATGGCATCTATCATTATCGTTGATGGGGATTGTTTGGATGCAACCTTATATTATAAGAGATGTTTTGGTGGTATGGAGAAGAAGATTAAAGAAGAGTTGGGCTTTAGGTGTCTAGAAGTTGACGCCATTGGCTACTTGGTGTTGCGCTTGGAAGGGAAGGAATGGCTAGATTGTGAGGGCAAGGCTGGGTCTTTTCAAGATATCAAAATTTATTTCTTGAAAATTAGTTGGTATTAAGTTTTCGGGCCTGGTACACAGTTGATTTTTTTGGTTTTCTCAATATGATTATCATTGAGACTTCGAGGGCATGATGTTATTTTGTAATTGTGTCCTTTTGTACATGGGTGACATTTACTTAGTGTCTTTAAGTAGAACTTTTTGATTATTCATTAAAAAGTAAAACTGTATTCATGTAGTAAGCAAGGACAAAGGAGCTTCAATTGAACTTCAATTGTTCACTCTGTGATAATACTCAATGTGGATATGAACCTCCATAAGTATGTATGCGGAAACCTCTTGTTTAAAGTGACGCTTATGGTGACGTCTTCTGTCATCGCCTCTATGACGGTATTCACGAAGGCATCAGTGTTACACGTATGGTGGCGTTGGCAACCATACGGTACTGTTTGCCTATGTTGCTTATGCCTTGTGCATGGAGATGCCTTTACAAATTTTTCTTATGGTGACGCTTATGGTGACGTCTTCTGTCATCGCCTCTATGACAGTATTCATGATGGCATCAGTGTTACACATATGGTGGCGTTGGCAACCATACGGTACTGTTTGCCTAGGTTGCTTATGCCTTGTGCATGGAGATGCCTTTACAAATTTTTCTTTTCTTGATGTGCACAAGGATTGGGTGCTATTTTGTTTTTCTGGAGTTCTTATCACCCTCCTTTAAGATGTTTCATCTTTTCTTGTCGGAATGTTCTCCGACTTGTTCATAGTTGTTAAATTTTGTAGAAGTTAGGCGTTAAACAAACGAGTCATACATATAAGTCAGGTGAGGTTCCAATCCAAAACCAATTGACCTCTCTTTTTCTAAACCAACCCAAAAAGATATATGTTCTGTGGGCATTCTCCTGAGTTGTGCCTGTCTCACAGCAATAGAGATTGCCACTCCAGTCATTGTGTTCTTTCAAATCTTTAGCAAATATCACGTCTTGTCCAGATTCTACAGTCAGAACGAGTTGCTTCCTCAACAGTACTGAGTGCTTCATCAGATTGCAATATACGACATTTGCATGGAGTAACTCCTCTAGAGTGAGATGATCCAATTCCAAAATATAGTCTGTCGATGCAATAAAACCAGGACATTTGTTTTCTCCTATTAGCCTTTCCTTTGAAAACAATAGCTGCTTCCTTGTCATCAAGCTTTTGTTGTATAGAGATAGAGCCCTTACAGATGTCGATTGACTTCCAGTAGTTTTGTAGCAGGTTTTTCACAAACGCGTACCTATAATTCCATAAGTGAAGACGTTAATCATCGGTAGGGCGTCATGCGGCAGATCCACACCGCCGTCTGGACAGCTTAGATTAAAAAAGCCCGAGGCGCAAAAAAGCGCAAGGGGTCCTAGGGCCCCGGGCCCAGGCTTCGAGGAGAAGGCGCAGGCTTTTTAGACGCAAGGCACACTTTTACTAAAAAAATGTTTGAATATCATTCAAAAACCATATTTCTTCTAAAATCAGCTAGATAATCGCACCAAATAAATGATTTTCACCAACCACCAGAAAAAAAAAAGAATCAATTAAATACGACAAAATACAATTAAAGCCTTAAACATCGCTCAATTAGATTACTATAAATTGAACCCCAAAAACATAACACATGCTGCCAACATGCCAGGAATAAAGAGAGAGAGAGAGAGAGAGTCTGAGAGAGATAGAAAGGGAGAGAGATTAAGAAGCACAAAAAAAAGCAAGGGCTCAGTGCTATTGTAGCCCTGGAGAAGTCACCATTTGCGACCTCCTTGAAGCCCCCCCAAAACAAACGAAACAAAGAAAAACCTTTCATAGCTGTCCAATAACAAAGGAGGATGAAGAAGGAAGTCTGAAAGACAACAGGAGAACAAAGCATTTACATGATTGTTGTCACCAGGGTTAGGGTTTCCAGCTCCAAACTCATGTTCAGTAGTAGCAATATGCTTTGTTTACTTCCATTAGCATCTTGATTGAAAGCCTTCCAGAAACAAAAAGAGTGGTCAAGACCCCTTAAAGGTTTTTTTCTTTTTTTTCCCAAATGGTCTATTATGATATATAAAGCGTGGGCTTCGTGGGCTTTGGGCCTCGGTTTGAAGCCCAAAAAAGCCCAAAAAAGCGCGGGCTTTAAGAATGGGCTGAGCTTGACCCATTCCAAGGCGCAAGAGGGTGGGCTTTGGGCTTTTGTGAGCCTAGGCGCGCCCTGGGCGAGCTTTTTTAAACATAGCTGGACAGACGGTGATGGATCATTCATTACCGAGCCGATATTTTCGTACTTCTATCCTTCTCTCTCTAGGGTTTTCACCCCTTGAATACTTCCCACTACAATCACTCTCTCTAGGGTTTTCGCCATGAATCTTGACTCGTTCCCCTCGTTTATTGATCCAAATGCCCTTATCCTTTCGCTTGGAGCCTTCGTTTCATGCGCCATTGAGGGGTTGTTGAGGCTCCAAACGGAAGGATGAGGGCGTTTGAATCGGCGAATGTGAGGGGAACGAGTGGGGTCTTCAGGGATTCATGATGGAAACCCTAGAGAGAGAATGATTCCAATGGGAAGTACTCGAGGGGTGAAAACCTTAGAGAGAGAAGAATAGGAGTGGGAAAATATTGGCTTAGTAGAGAATGATATGTCACCGTCCATCCAGACGATGGTGGACCTACCCTGTGACGCCTTGTCGGTGATTAAAAATATCATTGATTGAACCACTGATGGAATTGCTCTGTATGAGTTTTTGAGACAGTTGCTTGGAAGCTACTGAGAGTCAATTAACATATGTGAGAGCTCTATCTCTAAATGGTAGAAGCTTCATGACAGGAAAAAAAGCTTGCAAGCAGTCATTGTTTCCAAAGGAAAGGCTGACGAGGAAAACAAACGTACTCGTCTTATTCGCTGTTGAGGAAGCAGCCAGTTGTGCCTGGCGAGTATGGGCAGGACATAATATTCACTAAAGATTTGAAAAATCACTACAACTGAAGTGGTGAGGTCACCGAGATCTATTGCTGTGAAGAGGGGCCTAACTCAGAAGAATGTCGACGAAAAGTATTTTTTTATGGCTCCTTCAAAAAATGTACACGTCAATTGGTTTTGTATTGGAACCCTACTTGACTTATATACATTATACATAACTCGTTTATTTAAGGCATAATTGCTATAAATTTGACATGATATCAGAGCAGGTTGTTTGATCTTGATTTGTCACCATCCCCATTTACTTAAGATTGTGTGCACATCATGACCTTGTTAGTAGCTAACATGTGAGGTGGCGTGTGGGAGTATGAAAGTGGGGTTGTTTTACATTGATAAAATTAAATGGCTTGAGTATGTATATAAGTTTGTGAGTCACTCCACTCATTGCTAATTGGTTTTGGATTGGAACCTCTTTTGAGCTTATATGCATGACTAGTTTGTTTAAGGCCCAATTTCTATAAAGTTTAACAATAGCCATGCTAGAGCGTCCATAGGAAAGATCCCTACGGATGATATGCTTAGAAGAAGAAATTTTAGAGGCCCAAGCAGATGCTCGCTGTGTTTGGAGGAGGAAGAAACTGTGGATCATCTTCTTGTTCACTGTCGTTGGGTGTCCGCACTTTGGGATTTAGCCCTCTCTCTTAAGGGGATTAGTTGGGTTCAACCTTCTAATGTGAGAGATGTGGTAGTAGCTTGGAGGAGAAGGATGAAGAGTTGGATCCTCAGAGTTTGGAATATGGTGCCTTTGGCTATTTGGTGGACCACCTGGAAGGAGAGAAATCGTCGTATCTTTGACGATAAAGCCCTGTCGCTCCAAGATTTTAAACTTTATTTTTTGAGGTTGTTGTATAGTTGGAGTGTCAGGCTTTATGGTAACAAAACTTCAAATTTTTTGGCTTTTGTCGATTGCATTATGGTTGAGAGCTCAAGGGCATGATGTTTTTGTATTTGCCCTTTTGTTAAATGGGTGACATCCCCTTGGTGTCCTTACCTCTTGATTACTTACCAAAAAAAAAAAATTAAAAAAAAAGAAGCCAGCGTCTCATGTGCCGCGCACGGTTCTAGGTGCCGGAATTGGGGACCATTTTCTGGGAAGTTAATGTGTTAAGATGAGGACTCCTTTCCATGTTAGAGTGTGTATCTTCTGATGTGTTATGCTTCAGGTGAAAAGAGAAAGTACAGGTTTAGTGCAAGAATATTTCACTAGAAAACTAAAACAAGCTTATGGGTTGTAAGTGATTGTAACGATACAGGATTTCAATTTCAATTATCTCTACGCCTTTTCGTTTTGGGACGACTTCTTGCCTTTCTATAAACCTCCTCGTATCAGGCTTCAATAGGCTCTGTTCCACCTATGACTGTGCTTCTTCCTTGTCCTAGCCCTGCTACACTTGAGAGCAACAATTAAAGAGTTTGGTTTGTAGTTCTATATTTGCAGGAGTTCCTCATTTCGTTGCCTATCTCAAACAAATAAATGAAGAAGGATGCTGCTGTGTTGCAGCTCTTTGGAGAAGGAGGAGATGAAAGAAAGTGGAGGAGATCAAAATGCACCATACTTAAGATTTCTTTTTAGGAGGTTCTAGAATACAGACTAAATATTCAGATTAATGTTCAATTTCTTTGAAATAATGAACACAAAAAATCATTTAAAGCTTAAGTTTTATTTGGTGTCCATGATGAGAGTTCCCATGATCATGTCACTATTGAGACTTTAGTTTGTTTCTTTTGAATTTACTCATAGATCTGATCTTGGTGAAATTCGAAATGGAGTGTTTCATATTACCTATTGTCACTCTTCACCCTATTGTGTGTTTCTAGATTTGTGGGTTCTCATATCTGCTGTCTTGAAGCTTCACTGTGCAGATGAAGATGTGACAAATATGGCAGTTTGCATCCTCAGGTCTGCTATTCTCAAGATAAGCGGAAGCAGCATCGATAACCCTAGAGAGATGGAAACACTATTACCACCTCTAATGGACCTTCTAGATGAGTGTGATGGTGCTGCTAGAGCTGTTACGGTTCTTGTTGCTGAGTATTGCTCTATGTAAGGCTTTAATTTATATCCTTTTTATTTTTCGCAGCAATATCTCATTTTTCATTGTTCATTGTTCATCTTGATTGTAAAATTCTCTTATGTTATGGATTAACAGAAGCTCTGATTACTGGTGCCTCAAAGAAATTCTTAAGCGCTTAGCTTGTGGTAACGTAACACAGAGGAGAAATGCTGCTGATGTGATATCAGGACTCATCCGTATATCTGTAAACTCAACACAAGTGGTTTCTGGTCCATTCTGGTATGTCAATGTTTTTACCACTCTTTGCATTTTTCCTTCATTCAATTGCTTGTGCTGCTGTTATAATTTTTGTTGAAAAGAGATTTCTGTTTCAGGCAAGATATAGCAAACCAATTGTTAGAGTGCCTTGGAGATGAAGACCATACAATATGTACCCAAGCAAACAGTTTGCTCCCCCTTATAGGTGAGTTTTAAGGGTCTATAATTTCGATCATCATGGTCGTTTACCTAAGTAGTCAACATTATTCATGGGCTGGTCATCCGTGTACTTTTAGAATTTCTTTGATATTGCCTTTCAGATTGCTTGGGTTGTTGATAATGTCATGCTGCAGTAGATACTATACGGTGAATACATGTGTTGCCTTCTTGCTCATGTTACTGTGAGAAGAGTGCCTTGCAACAGTAATGAACTGTTCTTGATTGAAATGCAGATCAAATCTCTTTATGGTATTGTACATGTGGTAGATATAGAGATCAGGTTGTTAAATACTGTTGAAATATAGATTGCCAAAATCTGGATGATTTAAAATAGTAATCTTTCAATGGTTTGTGCCAATTGAATAACTGATAACCTGTGTTACGATATATCATAGTTTATGTCATGTATTCAGATGCTGACCTGGCATCCTGGCTGCCAAGTGAAATACAGGTTAAAATTCTAGTGTGGTTTGAGCCTTTGAGGAGAGTTAAATACTTAAATTAGTTGTTGAAACTAGAAAAGAAATATTGGAGGCATCCTAACTACATACGGAGTCTAATTTAAAGGGAACAAAAAAAGAAAAATACTAAAATTGAATTGTACAGTGAAAGTAAATAATAAGAAGGGGAAAAGAATGAAAATAATTAGAACTAAGTGAGAAACAGATAGGGGAAAAACTGGCATGGAATTAAACTTACATGCAAAAGACAGAATCAAGGAATGGAATAAAGATTATAAACGATCAGAGGTGAAAAAAGCCAAAAAAAAAAGAAAAAGAAAAAGTGAGAGTATGCTGCTGTGAAACCTTGCACATCTAACAATGCTTATTTCCAATACTTATTCTTCTGCCAACCACCCTCCCCAAAAAATGATTCCAGCATATGGTACTTGTGACCTGTACATGCGTGCATAGTACGTGGCGATGTTGACGGGGCCCAATGGCAGTATATGATTCATGAACATGTAGCTTGATACATATATATATGTTTAACATATATAAATGTTGGAAGGGGGTTCCCCTTTGCCAGGGCCACTTGACCTTGGCTCTGTGCCACAGGTCGGTTGTTTTTCTGTTTGGAATGGAGTGTAAGTTGGGTGCACATTTTAGTTTTGGCTTAGAACGTGCTCAACAGTCACCCGGCCCAATGCTTTTATGTTTTGATTAACCCATATTGGTTGAGAGAATCTTTTGAATTTTCCTTTTTCTTGATTGGTAAACATTTGACTATCGTAAGATCATGAATGTGAAACTCTTAATTGATAAACATACCAATGCTGGAAGCGAGGCTGGAACAAATGGGCCCCCCCTCATTATTACAGTAGCACATAGCTCTCATATATTTAGTAGTCCCTCTGAAGTCCAATTCTGCTTTGATTACAAAAAGGAATCAGCTTTGATATCCACATACGTTTCTTCCTCAAGGAAACCTACTTAGACATACCAGGCACCAAGGCTCCATTCTTGGTGTTTAGACTAGCACTAGACTAACTCTTAAATGGGAAAGCCGTTTCTCTTATCATCCTGAAGTCGAGATATAAGGTAATCCTTATCATCTTTGCTAGCTCTACTAGCATGTCAGCATTTATCCTAAAGAACATAGGGAAGACAGAAATGAGGTATATACACTCTTGTCCCCCCCCCCCCTCCCCAAGCTTTTGGGGATTCTCTTGGCTGTTAAGTTGCAAAAAATTGCTTCTTTAGCTTAATCCTCCAACATGACACAGGAAAGATGGAGCCTTTTGATGTTAACAGTAATAGAAGCAAAATGCCCAAGGATTAGGAGTCAATCGAAAGATATATGATCCTTAACAGCAAATGCATTGATGACAATTTTTTTAGCGAGTAAAAAAAGAGAAGTATTAGAATTTAGAAAGACACTTAGGGGTTGCCACCGATGAACAAAAGGGGCAAAACAAAAATCATTATGTTCTTTTGCTCTCCTGAATAATCTGATCTACATGCATTGGTGACCTATTTCACCTAGAAAAATGAAACGATTTAGTGAGACATTTGTTCAAGTCCATTTTTGAGGGATTGGACGACCAAGCATTTATGATATGACCATGTGTGAGAGATCACCATGTTAGACAGCTCCACTCATTATAATTTTTTTAAAAATAAAAACTAGAATAATAGTGAAAGTTGAAAACTTTCCTCTCTCCATTCCTTAGCAGTTGTCTGTTTTATCTTCACTTTGTCTAATTGGTCAATTTGATAAAGTTCTATTGTTTTATTTTTCAATTCTCAACCTGTGAGAAGCCAAAAGTAATATTCACTTCATGACTGATATCCAATGTATCCAGTTGAGAGGGCTCTGTCTCTGATATAAGAAAGAAATGCAGATCTGGTTTTTTATTATTATTTAGTGTTTCCTCAATCAGTTGATGTGTTTTTTTTTTGTTTTTTTTTTGGGACACATATTTCGTTTGACATTTTTATTTATGGTTTTGATACTTTCCTTTCTTTTAACATTTGGTACCCTGAAAACTGAATTGATGATTTTTCAAGTTTGACTGCTAACAAGCTTGGTGATGCCGTGATTTGTCATATGATTCTGGGGTCCCCAGCCATTGTGTTTTTGATAAGAGGATTGATAAGTGGATTGAATCCTTTCTTGAAAGTTCATGTATAGTAGCTCTTAAGTTATGATCTTCAATTCTTTTGTATTTGTCTTGGCATCTGTTTGGTTCTTCTCCTGTTGTGTTTTTCTTTCTGATGAAAAAGGACAAAATTTTGTTAAGCAATATTCATCAAATAACAAAAGTCTTTTAACGGCAGATTGAAGACATATGTTAGAAGATCTTCTAACCAAATCTGAGATCTGATCATGGGGTTGAAGATGGGCTAAACTCTGAGCAGCTGCAGTACCCTCCCTTTTAATAAACATAAAAAGACACAATCAAATTTAAAACTAATGCTAAGATATATCAATAAGTAGGCTGATTTCTGAGGCTGGCACGTCCTCCTTTTTTGCGATTAGAGACTTGCGATATCTTTCCCTTGTTAAATTCTCACTTTGTTGTTTTTCGATGAAAAAGGAGGGAAATGGCAACAATGCCTGTTGATATTGAAGACAATGCCTATTGATATTGAAGACAATGCCTATTGATGTTGAAGAGTCTATTATAATTGCTGCGATTTGTGTTGTTAAAGTGCTTCATTGATTTACAACCCAAATTGTTCTTCCTGTTTCTCGTTCTTGCAGATCCATCGTTGGTTTTGCCCACACTCGCTCGTTATATTTGCTCAACAGATGATCCTATAAAGACCGCTGCCAGGAATGCATTTGCTGCAGTTCTTAGGAGTAACAGCCAAAGTTTTGAGGTTATCAGGGTGCTGCTCGACTCTCTTAGGTATACGCTGTCAATGCAACTGATTATCTCCAACGAACAATAGTAAAAGCTATTGAAAGCTATGTTCAAGTTGATTTTAACTTTAAAGCATTAAAACGGATGAGTTTTCATTGAACCCTGAGTTGCAAGAAATTTTTTGTTTAAATTGCCTTTGGCTGATTATGAATGTTTTTCTAAACATTTCCATTCTGTCTAATGCTTCGAAAACTTCTCCATTTGCAGCAACCTTTGTGAGACCTCTGTTCATCCTCAAGGTTCTGAGGGTGTCAAACGAGGTATTTGTTCCCCCTTGCCCCACTACCTTTGGTCTTATGTTGACACTGGAGTAGTAGAAGGGGTGAATGCAGTTTTCTTAAAATCAGATGAGCGGTGGCAGGAAAAGGAGCTATGTGCGTTTAGTTTTCAGTTCTGTCATTGAGTACTACTTGGCATTCATTAAGAAGGCCGATGCCCGATGGACTTGTAAGGGGGATCTAGCTCTGCTGTTGTTTCATGAAAGCGTGCATTTTCTTTGTTGCAATATTGCAACCAGCACACAGAAATAATGCATCATGAAGTTGTCAGGTCTTGCTACGCTTTTTTTACAAATTAGCTATTCAAGCTCTGTAGGGTGATTTTCCGCAGGTTTTTCCTGTCTTAAGTATGTGCTCCTTTGAATGTCAGTTATTTTTCTTTCATTGATTATAAATTTTATGGATATTTATTGCTTTAAAATTGTTCCCAGTTTATGAAAGCGTGTAGTAACTGTGTTTTCTGAAAAGAATATTCAAAAATTCAAGCTTTTTGAGCATCATATAGGATTAGGCAATGGGCAGGGACCCCATTGGTTCAAGCGGGCCAGCCTGTTCAAAGGAAGGTGAATAGAAGGTTGGATCAATAGTAGGCCAAGTAATAATGAGTCGGCCCGTTTAATGATACGATATTCCATTTGATGATGCGATATTTTTGTCAACTTGCATGTTATACTAACTTGTATGTTGCATTTCGTTAAATTTAGTATCAATAATTTATGATTGCCAATGATAAATATTATATGGAGATATTTTCTATATGTTTCATTTTAAAGGTCGACCCTGGTCAGCACAACCCGATCCATTTATAAGGAAAAGTCTGACTCAATCCTAACACAACTCACCCGACCCATTGTCCATCCTAGCATCAGGTTTCAAGTCCAGTCAAACGAGAACCAAATGAAAAAGAATTAGATAAGAGCAAGAAATTATAATTATTGTTTTTAATTATAACATGAAATATTTAGATTATTACATAGTAATTTTATTTAAAATATGATTAGGCATATTCCCCTCACCCAAAATATAATGGTACGATTAGCATTTTTAATATTTCTCTACCACTCATTAATCTCATTAAAACTATAAGTTATGTATTCATGCCCATTTTGTTAGGACTATATTATGCATAATTTGCTATGATGTTATCTTATGATATGGGAGCTGAGACGTATCAGTGTCTGTTTGTAAAGGGAGATGATAGCTAGGTAACAGCTCTCTGACAATCAAATAATGGGGATATAACATTCAGTCAACATGTCGCAAGTCCAAAAACTATTGTTTTTATTGTCTTCACCCAACAGGTCGCGTTCAAAACCAAAATTTATTGGAGAGGTTCAGGTCAGGTTTTGGGGTTAGGTCAGTTTTTCTCCAGGTCTAGATACTCTTAATGAATCCTATCTTTCCATCACTGCATGGACCACCATCATTTCTATCAGCCTTTGTATCATCTTATTGAGTAATCTACGTTCTCTGAAAAGTTCACCCTTTTGTACATATTGCAGATGGATCAAAATTTGACCTGGGTGAGGTCTTCAGGATTATTCCAGAATGGTCAAAAACTGTAAGATTTATAGAATTTCCTTGATCAAATAGGATGTTCTTCCTTTCCAGCCCATTTTATTTGTTGCTTCACATTACTTAAATGCATAACAAAGAGCGGAAAGCTGGGTCACCTGTTTTAATTTTTTTATGGGAAGAAATTTGTATTTAAGATTGAGATGAAGATACAGTGATCAAGGAAACTGTAAAAATATCAGTAAAAGCCAACATGGATCCTACCGTTGGCAGGTTTTGGCGGAGGTCAAGATATGCATAGCCTTCTCTATTTGTGCATAAAGTTAGGGTTTCTCTGTGAAAAACTACAGCAATAGTGGGGAAAGATGAAATTCTGATTGGTCAAGGCAAATGTGAGAGATAGGGGGGTATGCCCAATGCTTAATAAGGCTGCGTGTTCCACTCTTTACTGTTGATTGTGCCTGTGTACTCAGTCTTTGCTGGTATTACTGGACTTGTTTATTGTGGTTTTGTCCTTGCGAAGAGAAGGGTTTTTCCACTTAAAATCACAATGACCTGCTATCTTATGTTTACCTATGATTTATTATTCTTTCACTTGTTTGATGGTGGAAGGTTTCTTTAGAACAAATTGGCATAAATTAAATCCTATAAAAGAAATATTGCCAATGATTTGATATTTTCTATGAGAAGATGGAGTAATAAGCCAATGCCCATTTTAAAGTGATTAACCTGGAGCTTTAGCTTTGAAAATGTTTGTGAAATTAATTTGTTCAATTTTTGGCTTTTGGAAATGCAGGTTCAAGATTGGACTTTGCTGGTTGAACCACTGATCGACAAGATGTTTTCTGAGCCATCAAATGCAACTATTGTTAGATTCTTAAGTTGTATAAACGAGCATCTAGCTGATACTGCAGATATTGTCCTTGGTCGGCTTCTTTTACGGACACGTGAGCAGGAAGAGTGAGTACATTTTTAGTTTTCTCTTCTGTCTTAGTGCAAAGGATACTCAACCCTGTTCATAGTCCTACCTTAGTAAGCCTTGGAATAATATCAATCAAGTACTTAGTGAACCTTTTTTAGCGTGGAAGTAATAATGGGGCATTGTCTGAACCTCTAAAAATATACTGACATGTATTCGGAGTACAAGACACTCTGAACCTGTTAAGATACGGGATATCAAAAGACTGGTGATTTCAGGGTGGGGCATGAAATGTGTTCTGGAATCTGGACTTCCCAACAGTTCAAATCCTCATCTTCTTTTTTTAAAAAAAAGAAAGGAAAGAAAGAAAGAAATAATGGTGATCCATTTGACATGCAACATAAAGGTGGTGAGAAGGCAAATATTATCCTCACCTTGTTCATTGTTAGTCAATGCTCTTATCAATTCTGGAGGACCCTCTTCCTCCATTTCCGTGGCTATTAAACCAGGCTCTTTCTTTAGTTTTCAGCAGTTGGTGTGCTGTTGTTGTGTAGTGTTTTTCACTTTAAAGTTCTATCCGTAAGTCACAAGATTCTGGATGTTGCTGTGTCCTCTCTCTATTAATTCTCAGACACTGTTTTATGGTTCTGTCTTCTTGTCTTCATGTGTTTTCTAACATCAGAATAGCTGGACGGGAGAGTTGGGCCCTTAAGAATGAAAACCCAGATTGCCCGGGAAACATGGTGTTTGTTTGCCTTTGCCCATTACTCATAATCAAGATACTTCCATTGAGAGTTTTCAATGACCTCCACTGTGCTACTATGTATGGTCAAACTCTGAGAGAATGCATTGCACATGGTATGCTTTTATGTATTTATAGCTAATCTGCCTTTTGAGATTGTATACTTCTTTAGCTGGTTCTTGTTTTTGCCTCATTTTCTTTTCATGGTTTTCTTTTGTCTCTTTTTTCTTCTATTAATTCTGAAACATTCATGTTCTTTTCACAGTTGCTAAGTGCATTTGCTTGACCTTTATGCTCTTTATGTGCATTGTACTGCCTGTGCTTCTGTTGTGAGCCTGTCACGATCCTAAGATTACCAATACTGCCACAAAATTCTGGAGTGTGTCTAAATCTATGCGACTAGATTTTCTTGTGGTACTCAGATTTCTTTCAGGCATGCATATGGAAGGCTGTGCGAGTTTCAAGATACCCTATTTTCGGTTATATATATTTTTATTCAGATTGCTTCATTGTTGCAGCTGTATTTGCTCTAATAGGCACCATTTCAATCTAGGTTTCACATATTTTGATGTTTGATCATCAGACCTTTTGACATGTCCTGTCGTTTAAAAGTGATGTGTGCTTATATTTGAGGCATAAAAAGGGTATCACCTTGCCAAGCAGGAATAGTCAGAAATATTAGGGTACTTGTTCAGTTTCTTTGAAAACCTTGAATAGTGATGCTGCTATTGGTGAAAATGTAAAGAGTGAAAAAGTCATTACGTCATATGTGACTCTAACTAAACTAACTGTATTGAAAATGCTAGTGATTTACGAAGATAACAGAATATTAACATCATACTCCATCTGCTTTGCATGTTAACCAGTACTCAACTGTCGACATTAATGTTAGTTACTGAAAATGGAAATGGTGAAGGTCTTAAATATGATTTTTATATTCGTTATGAATATTATGGAGCTTCATTTATTGGTATTGGTAATGTTCAAGGATACTGTTTATATTTTGCTTTGCATTAATATAACTACTGATGCCCATATTTGTGGTAACCCAGGTGCAGACAATTTTGACGTCAGTAATTACGAGTGTGTGGCTACTTTGCTCTTCAACAGGTTTGTCATAGATCAATATGGCTTCTGCTATTGTGGTTTTCTTCTCCAATTAACGAGCACTGGTGTTTTCATGATTATATCATTTATCAGGGCTTTCTGTTGGTTTGAATATGAAGATGTCAGAAAACTTGCTGCTGAACTCTGTGGTCGCATACACCCTGAAGTATGTTGCATCTTTCTGCCTGTAGCACACTGTTTAGGATGATAAACTGAGCCCATTGGGAACCCATAACTTCACTGAGGAATTAGGATGTCATATGTTGTTATACTAAGTTGAAGAGGATTGCTGACCAAAATGAATGCTGATTTCTCATATTGTTGTTTTGTCTTGGTGTTTAATTGCCTAGGTACTCTTTCCTGCTGTTCTTTCTCAATTGCAACCTGCTGCAGAACTTAAGGATGTCCTGAATATCAAAGCTTGTTTATTCGCAATGTGCACCTCTCTTGCGGTAAATCTAAGAGTCAAATTGCTCTGATGTTTGTGTGTATACCATCTTGGCCACTTTCTCATCTCCCTTCAATATTGTTCTTCCTCATATGGAA
Source organism: Selenicereus undatus (assembly GCA_017589665.1). Lineage (NCBI taxonomy): Eukaryota > Viridiplantae > Streptophyta > Magnoliopsida > Caryophyllales > Cactaceae > Selenicereus > Selenicereus undatus. The sequence continues at coordinate 80,712,269 of JACYFF010003369.1, forward strand.
TATGAAATTGCCCCCTGCCCCGGCTTCGAAAATGCAATCAATAGCAGTCACTGGATTTTAAAACAAAAAGAAGAAATTCTTGTATTAGTTTCTATTGAATGGAGGCACAGTGTGAACATGTCATTCTTTAAGCCTGGTGTAAGTGTGGCAAATCTGACAGTTGAACCTATTGTCTTGGTAGATTAGAGGCTGGGAGTCAGTTTCACACCCATATGTCATCAGGGTTATAGGAATACTGCAGGCTATTCTCCTCTGGCCATCTTCTGATGGGGATGAAGGTAAACAGTAAATTCATGCAGATATGTTGATGTAAGGTTTTACAAGTGGAATAAGAGCCGACTTCTTTTGCAGTTTCCAAAGCACATCATGGATGCATCGACTGTCTAGCTCTGATGATATGTGCTGAACTACAAGCGCCTAAGCAACTAAGAGATTCAGTGTCAGACAAGTCCTCTATCAATGTCCAGAATGGTAATTACTGAGTATAATTTATTAAAGACTTGTAAAATCTATCAGAGCTGAAGATATTTCAGACAGTGATCCTTTGATTCGGTGTTTGCAGCTGCACTGAGACAAAGTTTTCAGGCTTCTGCTTTGGGAAGTTCTGTCCTTACTTTTGTCATTGATAATTTGGCTAATGATAAATTTGAAGCTGATTTCTCATCGGGACCAGTTGAGGATTCTGAGTTGAAGATTTCCATCCCAATATCTGTTCGTCTATGCATGGCTAATGTTCTCATTAGTACTTGCCAGAAGATTTCGGAAGCTGGGAAGAAGACTTTTGCAAAGAGGACTCTTCCCCAAATTATTCATTTGACTGAGGTGAGTTTGCTCATGGATGTGATTGTTGTTTTCTTGTGACTGTATACTTCCCTGAGATGACTGTTTGATTGGCCTTGCTGACGCTGGATGACTGAAACAATGCAGGTCATAGGAAATGCAGCTGTTAGAGCTGCTTGTGTGCAGGTTCTATTCTCAGCCGTGTATCATTTGAAGTTGTTGATTGTTCCTTATGCGCATGATTTTCTCAAGTTGGCATTGAAATTTCTTAGAAAAGAAACAGAACAGGTACGAGCCCATCAGTCTATGTTACCTCTTCAAGGAGCTCTAAAGAACTTTTTGTTTGTCCTCGTAAGTTGTGTATCTGGACCGCTGCATCAATCATCTTCCGTTAGATTCTAGAAGGGGGGAAAGAACAGTAAATTTGGCAAATATGTTTTTTCTTGTGTTCAGTGTTCACCGATATAATGACTGTTACCTGAACTGTGGTATAGGTGTCTCATAAAGAGAAGCGACCCTATTGTCTGATTCGACGCTATTTAAACTACTCGGTGATTTTCAATTGAAGGTGCTCAAGTGTGACACCTATATGTGAGTGTAATGTCGGAAATACCTAACTTGCTTTCTTTAATTCGTTGTGCAGGAAAGAATGGCTGGTGCCAGACTGATGGTGTCTCTGATGGCGAGTGAGGATAATGTGGCAGAAAGCATTGCGAGGGAACTGCCAGAGGTGAGATCCACTTTGTTAAATGTGTCAACTTCTGATCCTTCCCCACAGCTGAGACAAATATGTCAGCAACTGCTTGCATGCTTAAGTTTGTAATTGGGTTGATTGTTTGGAGTTCAGCAGTTTGAGCTCGGTCTTCACAGACTTACTCCATTGTCATTGCCATAGCCTTGTAAATATAGATTTCCTGTTGCAGTCGTAGAAGTGTAATTTCGGCAGACCAGCCCCCCCCCCTCTCGCTGTGTGCATGCGTGTGCATTGCTCTCTTTTGCCAGTTAGTGTTCCAAAAACTAGCTGGCAGGTTCGGCTCTGCCTCGGGGCAAACCTGTTTGGTTTGGCCCATTACTTGGTTTATGTTTGCTCAGTTGGTTGAGAGCAACTAGCCTTGTATATTAATGAAATTGATATTGAATCAACTTGGACAAAACAATCATCCTATTGCATCCGGAAGAGGTGCACATTCAATCCCCAGATTATAGTATCCCCGGAGCAACCTTTCAGGTATCCTCAAGGACAACCTTCCCATTTTTCGAATTCGGGAAAGTACAAATGACGTTCATAATTTCGTTGAGAGACTACGGTATAATTTTTGCACAATCTAGTGGATTAATTTTTTTTTTCCCGCATTTTTGAACTCTGGAAAGGACAAATGATTTCCATAATTTCGAGATTATGGAATAATTGTTGCATGATCTAGTTGCAGCTTTTTTTTTTTTTGTTTGGGCATTGCATGATAGGCGTTTTTGGGGATCTTTGTAAACTACTGTCGATGGTGTTTCCTTCCCACGTTATGATACAACGTCAATTTTATTACGTAAAGAATTGACCTGTAAAAAATAAGGAAGAAAATTTGGTTGATGACTATTTGCAAAGAGAATAAATGATTAGCTCACTTGAACGTACTTAGCTTGATAACAGTCAAAGCGGTGTGATACACGTGAGAAGTGGAAGTAATTTGACGTGATAATTCCCCCCCCCCCCCTTCCCACCCCCCGGGCAAAAATCCATTTCTTTTATTATGGTCATGGAATTATATTATTATTATTATTATAAGATGGATCCAAGATATGCAAATGATTTACTTTCAATGTTTGTCGCTATGTTTTGTAAATGTTTATTACTAACCCTTATAAAATGTTTATTGATAATACAAGAAAAGGTTTATCAATTAATAATTTAATAAAAAAATGAGAATGATTTATTTTCATAGATTCAATGATAATTGGTAGATAAAACACCTAATATTAAAAAACCAAATTTTTTTGAAGATGTTCGTCAATATGCCTAGTAAATGCACGTCCCGAAATAATTTGAGAAATGTAGTCAAAACATCAATCACCAAACAGTAAGTGTTAAAATATCAAAGATTTCAAAAACGTTTATTGCTATACATAATAAGTGCTCATCTCAGAGCTATGTTCTTCACCAAACTATACAGATGTTCATTGATATTTGGTACAACAAAGAAATGTTCATCGATTATTAATAGCAAAATCAACAATAATGTGCTTTCCCTAACGTAATTATAACTTGGTAGATGGGCACATTAAACATCCAATGGTAGAATATCAAAAATATTCAATATATTTACTGGTATACTTAGTAAATGTTCATTGACATTACAATATCCATATTACAATCCGAACCTGGGGCCGTAATAAATTCTTGCCAAAAATTCAACTAGTGTTGAACTTAAATTAGATAAATTTGGGATTTTTTTTTAATCAATATTGACCAGACTGGTGGGATAAAGTCTAATTTCCCTTCAAACATAGGGTAAGCAACAAAAGTAGGAAAAATCGTTCATTTAATTGGTCTTGAATTTTCTTCAATCCCCAAAAAAGTAGGTAATCAAATGGGAAAAGATAATACCAAAGGACTAGCTATAATTTAAGTTGGCATTTTCAATGTTTTCTTGTATATCCATTTAAAAAAAAAGCATAAAAAGATGCGCACGAATTTTAAAATTTTGAATTCATCATAAAATTTTAAATTCTATTGATAACGAAGGGGATAAATCTCAATGAAGGCAAATATTGTAAAATACATGAAAGAAATGTTCAAGGATTATTATAATAAGATGATAGTGACGCCAAAGCAATCAAAATCCTATTGACATTTGACAATAAATCTACACTTTGTTTGGATTCATCTTTTTTGGGGGCTCGAAGAATATGTTTGAGCACCAAAAAAAAAAAGTTTCAACTTGAAAATAATAAAAAATATGTCGTAGGTGTTTGGCAAAGTATGCATCATACAATTTTTCCCACAAAATTAATAAATTATATTAAAATATATACCGGACTATTTCTCAATTTTCATTTTCATTACTTTTGACGTGGCTAACCTAAAAGTACTGGGGGAGCATAAACTCACATTCACAACTGTGATTTTCATTGGAATTTTTCATGAAAAGCATATTTTTCAGCTTTTTCCACCTTAAATTAAATCCAACTATGGCTTTTCAGATTATAGTTGGGCCTGAATTTGACGTTGTCTTCAGCACCTCACAAAGTTTCCTGTCATTTTCATCTGGCCCAACCCTGACAAATAAAATAAAAGAATATATTGGGATATAGTATAATGTTACTATATAAATATTCTTTTCAAAATACCAGTAAAAGTGGTTTATATTCTCCACTTGAAACCCTTCACATCAACATCTTCTGTTACTGGCTTTAATATTTTTAATCGATGAGATCTTAATCAAGTGGTTAAGATCGAGGTCCTGAGTACATTACATCTCATATTTGAGGAGTATTGTAGTACTTTCATGACTTATTTGAATAATAATAAAAAAAGAAACATTTTTACCGTGTTTGGTGAAAAAGAATGCACACTTGTATAAAAGGTGCCAATGTGAGCAACTACTTGGCAATTTTCAAGGCCTTCCAAAAAAAAAAAAAAAAGTCATACCTTCCATATTATATGTGTTAATGAAGGGAAAAAAATTGGTGTGAATTATCTTCTAAATCTGTATTCATTATTATTGGACAAGTAATGTATACAATCGAGCATCAATTTATGTGCATTAGACATAAAACATTATTTTAGGTGCAATTTATGTTTCATATATTTTTTCCTTCAATTTTAAGGTATTATTAGTTCAAATACATCATTGTAGAAGTTTGTATATTTATTTTGGTTGAAATTGGTATAAAGATCGATGAGATAATTAGAATAGTGTGTACATAGTAAGCAATTTTTAAGTATGTAAACTATGATCATTCGTTCTGCTTAAATAATGAGATTAAGAATTTATTAATGTGTTGCTCCTATACTACTTCAATTTGAGATAAAACTTTCCCAAATATTTCTCTTATTTTTTCTATTAATTATCGTATATATGGAATTTATAATTTTCTACTTTTTTCATGACTCATAATTTTAGTCATGAACTGCATTGATCAGCACTCATTAGTAGTTGTCAGTATTGATGAGTACTTATTTGCACTGATTATCAATAAGTTACTCATGATAAATTAAAAAGAACATACCCTTAGATAAATGGCTTTCGAGATGTTTTAGATGAATAAATACTTAATTTAAAGTGACTAATAAGATACTCTAATATAAAACTATAAAAGTCATCTAAAATGAATATTTTAATTGCTCCTATAGTTATTAGTAAAAGCTACCCTTATCATATCCATCTTATAATATATAGTTAACTTATATTGATACTTTTTAGGAGTAGCTTTTACTATTAATAATCTAACTAGTATAGACCCGTGCTTTGCACGGTGATTTATAAAATAGATAATAGGTTATTTACGAAAGACACATAGTTGCTATTATTATTTAAAAAAGAAGACACAAATAAGTTACTTAGTAAGTGATGTTGTTATAAGTAGAAATAAATTTTCACTATAAAAATTTAGTAAACCTAGTTATTATAGTTAGAATTTTTTAGTGTTATATACTTTTGTATCCTTTTCTTTTGGGGAATTTTTATCTTTGAAAATAAATCTATTCTGATCACAATTTCATTCAAGTTATCGCAATATGTAGTTACAATACGTCAAAATTAGTCATCCATGATGTGCTTAGGCTCCTCCTTTTGAAATCATGAAGTTAGGTGGCCTTTTGCTGAAAAATATGTCATCGAATTTTTCTGTAGACAACATATCTCCCTAAGGTTAGTGTTCTACTTAAATCATGAGTTGCAACACAAATGAGTTGTTGTAGATTTAGTAATTTTAGGTGATTTGAATTAAGCAAATTTTATTTTTTTGGGAAAAGGGGGATTGTAAAAATAGTAAATGGATTTAGAAAAGCAATAAAAATTATCTTTTATGGTAGCTGATCTATTGATTTGAAACTACCTACCAATTTATATAAGTTGTCCCCTCTCAAAAGGAAAGATAACGAGTTAGCAGAAAAGCACATGTTAAGATACTCTAGTCAAATCATGGATCATAATTAGTTACAATATATTATCCACAGAGTTCTGACTGTCTGTTTAGTTAAGCCATCATTTAAAAATTCGAAAATAGTATTTTCAAATTTGTTCGTTCGATTAGCTAACCTAAAATGGGGTTATTTTATTTCTTGAAATCAGAATGACCCATCAAAATCTCAATAAATATATGATTTTCAAAAAAAAAAAAAACCCAAGAAATTAAAATTTTGTATAACCTTACCTTGTAATTTGTGTCTTAAGTTAACTATATGAAATGATTAATGATTTTGAACATTTGTCATGATTTATGAAAAAAACCTACAAATAGTATTCAAGAATGCATTACAGTTTTTTACTAAACAACAAAAACTGTTACATTCATCAATTACAGAATTGATTGTATGCCATGATAAAAAAATATATAGAAATAGTATTCAAGTATACATCGTAATTTCTAACTGAATAATGAAAATATTCAAGCATGCATTATAGTTTCTAACTGAACAATGGAAACAGAAAATTACATTGATTCAAATATGCATGTAGTATTGAATATATTTGATGATTTTAAAGAGAAAATTGAAAAATTATATTTGTTAATGTTGGAGACATATTTTGAAGGTGAATAAGTTAATCAAATTCATTCTAAAGACTTTATAAATTAGGATCAACTTTTTAATATTAAACTCATCCCATATGCCCATTAATGCAATTTGATCCTATTGCTAGGGTTCCTAATCCAATGAAATCCATCAACACCCCTTCTATATTGTTCTAAACCCCAATCTGACCACCTCACTCAATTTTCAAAATAACAAAACTTTTGAAGATATAGATGACTATAATCTTATCTACGTATGTAAAAAAAGAAGTCAAATTTTGTGGTTTCTTTTATATATCTTAACGGTAACTTTTGTAAATTATGAAAATAATATTATAATTTGTAGTATAGATATTTGAAATTTTTTAATTGATGTAAATAAATAGGTCACCAAACAATTTAGATACATGTGAAATAGTTTGCATTGTTGTTTCCATTAAAAATTTGAAACGCCAAGGAAGAGGATCAAATTACTAGAGTTTTTCTTATAAAAAAACCAAAGTCCATAAATGAACAACATAAATAAAACATGAAAGAATCTAAACACAATTAAATTACTAATACAATAAAATATAATAAAAGCAAATTTTTTTTTAACGTAAGTCATAAATCAGATGAAAATATAATTAAGAATATAAATGAATCAAACCAAACGCCACCACTATTGATCAAGCGTGTCAAAAACTATACCTAAAAAAGTGAGATTATGAATTGTAGCAAGAAATCAATGATGGCGTCAATTAGGGAAAGATTAAATATCATGAAAAGAAAATTAAGCCACATGTAGGAGGGAATTACAATAAAAAAGTACAAAAATTTTAATCAAATACGATCAAGCATTTTGACACTACTAATTACAAAAGAGGGGGTCACTTGCTAACAAATTAACAAATTAATACAAATAAACATATGAGGAAGGGAACGATAATTATTATATATCTGGAAGTGAGGTAAAAAAGGTCACTTTAACACACATGAGCAATGAGCAAGAAGGCAGAATTGATTCAAACTATGGGACATATTCTAATGTATAATTTCAACTATGAGTAAGAACTACTTGACTATTTACACTAAAATTGAAGGTTCAAGAATGATATTTTTTGTAGCTATAATTTTCATAGTTATTTGTTACTAACTACTTCATAATTCATATTTCTATAATTATGAGATTATTCTTCATTGGGATTTGACTTTATTATTTAAAATAATACTAAAGGTATAGCTACTCCATAATCTTTATTTCAACCATTATAGAATTATACTTCCCGGGATTATGCTTTCCTATGATAATTTCCTTAGTTGTTAATGATTTTTTTTCACCATTACGGAATTATACTTTCTGATATTACACTTCCCGAGATTAATATTTTTCTATAATCTAGTGATGATAAGGAGACAGAATGAATTTAAAAGGTTTAAGAATGATATTTTTTTATAATTTTCATAATCACTAATTATTGCATAATCATTCCTTTTAGAAAAAAATACTCCATAATCTTCATTTCGATAATTATGGAATTATACTTCATAAGATTATATTTTCTTACGATCATTTCCTTATTAATGATTTTTTCCTTACTACTATGTGAGAGATTTGAAAATTATAAATTAATTATTTTCAACAATCGGGTGGTTGTAATGAGGAGAGAGAATGAATCTAAGAGTTCAAAATCTCTAATTAATGAAAGTGCAAGAAAATTCTACATCATCATAATATTATTTTTATATATAATATAGATTAATTAATTAATAATTAAGGGTTAGAGCCTAGAAGAGGGGGTTTGGCAAGTGCCAAGTAGTGCATAAAAGATTTGGGAGTAGACGAAGACAAAGCAAGAATCCCAACAGGCCAACCAAACTCGCCCCAGTGTCACCCACTATAAATTCATCGCCCCAAACCTAAAACTCAACCCCCGACCCCCCCCAAAAGAAACCCCACAAAATTTGCACCTACAAAAAATCAATTCAAATCCCCCCCTCCCCCCCTCTCTCCTCCAGTGGCGAAGCAGCACCCAACGCCGGCGATTTTTCCGGACAACCCTGCAAATTTTCCGGCCATCGGAACGTTTGAATTGCTCGTTGAAGAAGAAAAGTATAGAGAGAAATTGTTGTTGAAGAAGAAGAAGAATGATTCAACTGTTCTTCGCGGTGGCATTCTCTGCTGTGCCACTAACCCTATACATCCCTCCGATTCGGAGCCTCAACCTCTTCGTCGAAACGATTGAAGAGGCGTTTCGTCAAACGTCTTCTTACGCCGTTCGAGCTTACCCTCGCGTACGTTTCGCGTTTTCACGTTTCTTCTCTCAGCTCCTCCGCCGCCTCCGCTTCTAGATCCGTCGTCCTCTGCAACCTAACTGTACATATCTGGAAACTTTCCCCTCTAATTTCTCCCCCCTATCTTCTAATTTTCTTGGATTTTTGGGGTAATTTTCCTTTTTTCGTGGGGATCCGAAGGTGCCCAATTTTGGGGAGGTGTTTCTGGATTGTGGGTTTTACATGGATTGAGAATTGGTAGAGAGAAAGAGGGAGGAATTGGAAAGGTTTCTGGATCTCTCTCGTACACGGTTGTAAATTTCTCCTCCTTTCTTGATGAATCTGAGGATCAATTGCATTGCTCCAATTTTCTGGGCTTGAATTTTCTTATTTTATTATGTGCATGATTTCTGATTTATTAGTATTATTTAAATTCTTTTATGGCAAATTCGGGCATATACTTATGCAAATTTTCCTAGCTTGGATTGGTGAGCTTGTATGTTTTTGATTGTTTACTCCTCTTAACTCGATGTTGGTTGTAAGTTGTTAAGATTAGGATCTTGTTCACTTCTCACACTTTGATTCCCCCAACAGAGAATCCTAAGATTCATGTTAATTATATATAATAAGCATAGAAAGTTGTGTACATAGCACTACTATGGAAAAGAAATATAACTTTGCTTCATTATGGAAAAAAAATTATAAGTTAGTGCCACAAGGGGCCAAAAACTCGAATCAAACGCAAAAATTTTATGATACATATTCATATATTTAGCTATGTATACACCTATATAAGAAGGTGTGTACTATGCTAGAATACATATGTTTGTATCTAAGAATTGTTTTATTATAAACGTGTACATAGTTAGGTATATGGATATGTATCATTGAATTACTGAAACAAACGTGGCTTTTCTCTCTTGTTTCAGTTGGTTGAATATGATTGTGTTCAATTAAAAATTTTCTGAATTTAAACGACTTGAGTTTTTTTTTGGGGGGGAGGGAGGATTCTGAAGGACCATTCATCGATGATGTTAAAGGGACTACAATATTTTGTTTCATCTACATTTAGTTATGTATTATGCCCTCCCAATACTACGTTTCATGACCCTTTCCTAGTTATACAAAGTCAAAGCAAATAAATTTAGCCATAACTCACATCAGTGTTAAGTCATTCTGTCCATAATCTATTAATATTGATTCTATCTAAGATGATCTCCTATAACTACATAAAACTCTATGAAAAGACCAATATGTTATCCTTGCCCCATATGTATGAGCAAACTACCTATATTTCATGTCTCAATATTCTCTAAATTTGATATCTTGCTATCCCAAATAACGTAAAAATTGCTTATCTAACTGTGCTTTAGCCAAATATAATATAGATCTTGATAGATATCTACTCCAAATTATAGGAACAAAAGGTGAAAATCATCAGGTTTGATACTTTAATGTTCACCATAGTTGAATACTACTGTTGCATAGATTGTTTATAATGGAGATCTAGGATATGGCTACATATGGGCAGCCATCACTCTTAATAAATAAATAAAAACATTTTTCTGACCAAAAAAATAAGCAAATTAAAATACTGAACAATAAAAATAGATGCTATTCATTAGGGCTACCCCATTACAACTCGAGGAGCAGTTTTGATAGTGTTAGGTACCGTGGCAAAGATAATGGCCTGATTGGCAAACAGCTGTTAGCTGTTTGAGTTAGCTGTTTGTATTAGCTATTTGAATTAGCTGTTTGTTGAAAAACTGCTTAGTAAAATTAGCTGTTTCTAACAAAGTTGTGAAACAAAAAGCTAATTCTTCAAAAAGTTCTTCCAAAAAGCTCATGGAATTAGCTTTTTGGACCTAAAAAGCTCTTCCACCAAACACCCAAATTAACTTTTTTACTTGATCAAAAAACTAATTTTGCTCCAAAAAGTTCTTTTTGGCCAAAAAGCTCTTCAAAAAGCTCTTTGCCAAACAGGACCAATATTTTGTTATATTGGATCAAAATATCTGGACATGATAAGAGTGCATGACCCACATCATTAAGGCCATATGGCGATCCAAAATTAAGGGCGTGTTCTTTTTGTTAGTAAATAATAGGTTCTTATATTTTATTAGTTTTTATTGCCTTTTTTCATTCTTTTTCTATTTTCTCTACTCATTAAAAATTTAATTTATTACATTCCTTCTCATTTCACATTATTACTTTTCATTTTCTTTCATTCTTTTCACTATCTCTACAAAAAAATTCCTCATTTCTTGTCATTTCTTACCATTTCTTTCTAGTCTATTCCTTCTCATTCTTTTTCTATGTTTCCCATTCCTCTCCATTCTGTGTTCATTTTTTTTTTCTAATGAAAAGAATAGGGTAGGCGGTTTCGGGTACCACCCAAAATATTGGGAACCAAAACCAGAATCGGTCAAGCAGATTCCAACTTTTGGGAACCGGAACCTCAGGCTCCGATTGTGATATTTAGGGCACTCGTCATGCCTAATGTTGACATTTTTAAGACCTAATAAATTAAATTTTCTTATTTATTTGGAGGAGAGAGAGGATGTTTGATCTTTTTTTACCTTCATTTTTAATCTTTACACAAAAAAGAAAATTAATTTATTAAGTTTGTATTTCTTTTTTTATCTTAGTTACTTGAAAAATATAAAAATTCATCCTTAAATTAGTAATAGAAAATCAACGGAAATCGCGATAAATTTGCTATGTGAATATTCAATTTTTGTAAGAAAAAAAATCAAATATAAAAATAATAGAGAAACAAAAGAACATGTAGTAAAAAAAAAATAAATCATTTTTCTTTCTCTAAATAGGTTATAGATTCCGAATATTTATTTGAGAATTGGAACAAAAACCGATTAGACCGGTTCCTCTTTTTTAGGAACCGGAATCGGAACCGTCTAATCGATTCCGAATAAGTTTTAGGGTACCCAAGAACCTTACTCACTCCTAGAAAAAAAACATATCCTAATTGAGATAGATGTTTCATCTCCCCCTCCCCCCCCCCCCCCCCCAAAGATGGGATAGACGGACCTACATCAATAATGGATAAGCTCCTAACTGTTGTGGTTGTTGCTTATTGATATTTCATTATTTTGCAATGTATGGTTAGTATTTCCATTTTTGTCTTTCAACGTGCCTATCTATATTTGGAAATGAATCAATGATGGATTTTTGTACGGCTTTATCATTATGGAATTTCTTTCAAATACAATTTATCATATCTCTTCTGTTTGTCCTTGTTGAGTGTAAGGGTGAAAATTCCATGTTCATCAAATGAGACATATTTACTCTATATTCTATTATGTAAGTTCTTTTTTAAATAAATAGCTTGCATCCAAAAAAAAGGAAATTGTAATATGCTAATAGGAAATTGCAATAATAGGCCATTGCTTCCATCCAAAAAAAAAAGACCATTGCATATTTGCAATAGGATATTTCTCCATCCTTTATTAGAAAACTAATTAAATGTTCTTCTGCTTGTTAGAGCACGACTGCAACAAGTCCCTATATGCATCTGCCTTTTCTCTTGTATCATGAGTTGTAATTATAATTTTATTTACAGATCTAAACGTCCCCACACTCTTAATATTCGTGTAACATGTTGTAAAGATTAATAGGTCAAGGTTAATTTTTATCTTTTATAAAATTCACTGGACAAAATTCCCTTATTTCTCATAAATTATGTGTTCATGACAAACTCATCGGAAAATTGGTGGGGAAAATACCCTAATCCTTTTTTCTAGGCAACTTTATTTGGTTACTCAAATATATTAAAAAAATTCTTATTTACCTATCAGTCTTTTCATTTTCCACCATTTTTCTTTTCACCTATGCATTGTTTGAATGATCCTGACAAAGTAATAGTTTATTCCACTCGATGGTAAATAACTCCTTAAACTATTGTTAATATATATGTTTATTTATTTAGATAACTTGTACTCAACAAATTTACAAACTCTTTGAGCATACCAATTAGAGATGCATAACAACCCATACGAAATTGAGCGAGGGATTCCCTGAAGCCGAAGCACCTGAAAAGCAAGAACAAGCAAAAAGGTTGCCGGTGCATGGGTAGGCATTATAGATGACAGGTCTAAAATTCTATTTAATTTATATATATATGTATGTATGTACGTATGTATGTATGTATATATATATATATATATATATATATATATATATATATATATATATATATATATCGAGTGTTTGCGCACACACCCACGTGTGTGTATATATGTATGTGTATGCATCCATATATTGTTCTTTTTAAATTAGAAAGGAAAAAAATGATAACAATGGATGTGCCAAGCAAAGAATCAAAATGATATTTCAAGATTTTCTAATAATGGGGATGAAAAAATATTTAAAAAGGTGATAAATTATGTAAGAGTGATATGTGGTAATATGAAAATGAAATTGATTTTGTTTTAATGTAATTATTATTATATATGGTTACAGATGTAGATTTATTTATTCAAAATATTACTTAAAAATATTTAATTTCATGAAGACAGTTTTAAATATTTAAATAAGGTGATTATCTGGGTACTGTATTGGGACATAGTTCCCCTAAGGAGCATGCTAGCTAAATTTACACAAACAATAGGGCGCACCTCTTTTTCTCTTGTCCCTTTGCAACAGGAGTGAAAGAAGATTCTGATCTGTAAGTCTAAACTAAAGAATGTGAAGATGCCTGGGAGGTTTATATAGCAGTATTGGCACAGGTGGCTGTTGAAGGGCAATACGACCAGCTAAGGAAAGAAGATCGTTCATGTACTGCTTCACTGCTGCCTACCAGTACCAGTTGTTGTCGGCTACAAATGACCTCCTCTTTCAAAATAGGCAACCAACACATGCAAATGCTTATAGATTCATTTTTGAAGCTGTTAGCAATAGATTAAGGTATCTTAGTTAATTTACAAAGGTAAAACCAAAAAATAATGACTAAATTTTTGTATAGGTGATTACGGTGCATACATTTGAGGGAGTTCAAAGCCATCCACAAAAAGTTGGATCAAGTGGTTTGACTTTTGTTCTCCTTAAGTAAGGTCTTAAGTTCGAGTCTTGTGAATTGAGAAAATCTACGATAGAAGAGCTCTAGCTCTAATTGGTCCAACAGTAGCTCGACTTCAGTAAAATGGAGGATTTATAGCCAACAAAAAAGAGTCTAAATATTTAGTTTTATTTTTATCATATTGAGAAACTTCTCCCTTAAAATTTTATATGCCAAGCATAGGTTTGTGTTTTTTGGGTTTTTGATGAAGGAAGGAATCTTTTGAAGAGTAACTCAAAACAATTCTCTCTCTTCTATCCCAAAAAAAAAAAAAAAAAAAAACTCTCTCCCAAAGTTCCAAGAGAAGGGAAAAAGTACCAAGGCAGCGTATACGGCCTCCGATGTCAGCACTGTGGCCGGAAAGAAGACACGGAGAGAGAGAGAGAGAGTGTGTCTGTGTGTGTGTGCGTGTCCCTCCTTTCATCGTCACCGGCGCTGAATTCTCCGCTAAGGTCAAATTTACCGAGACCCTCTCTTGCATGAATTAGCGTACAATCTGCAATTTTAGCTCATTCGAATATGCATTTTCCTATCACCTAATTCAATTCCATCGCCCCTCACCCCAAGAATCTTTTTCTGTTGAGAAATTTCATGTTTTGGGCTGGTGTTCGGTGCCCATTTAAGGTTTAGGGTTTATAGCGATTCCCCTGTTGAAATGAAAATGCCCCGAAATACTTGACGGAGTTTGCAATTTGAGGTTTACTTCGCACCAAAATACTTGACAAAGGTTGCAGTTTTAGGTTTACTTTCATCTTTTTGTGCTGAAGGTTATGTTGAAAATTCAGTGAATGTAATCTCCATTGGATGAAACAGAGACGGGCATTTTGGTGGTAAAGCCTCAAGTTGATGGAAGAAGAGGTTTCTGTTAATTCACTTCAATGGTGTTGGGTTATTGAAACCCTAGCAAGGTCTCAGCAAGTGGGTGCAGCTCTTTTATATGGTTAGAGCCTGTTGCATGCATAAATTTCTTTTCCTTTTTAGCTGTTAATGTTTGCTTAGAGGTGTGTGTCAATTATGGTTTGTTTCGTGCAGAATTGCTCTCGAGAGCTCCTCCATTGTCAGGTAAACCGGGTAAAGAAGCAAGGGAGATAGTTGCTTTGAGATGTTTGGAGGAATTCTTTGGTCCTTTTACTGGATCAATAGATGATCATCCTGCATCCTACACATCAAACTCTGGGTTCAATGCCTCGGATAGTTGTGAAGCTGTTCTTCAACGTATAGTGCATGAGGTGACTTGCACTGACTGAATTATTTACTTGCTTTTTTTAAATTGAGATCATTGTATGTAAAGGCTTGAATGTAATGGGGAAAGATACAATAGTTCGGGGCAGCATTATGCTTCAATTTGACCACTTTTCTGTGAGAGCTGAAAAAGTTATATTTTGGGGTTATTCTGATATTTGAGCTTCGATTATAGTGGACTATAACAAAACCTCCCTTGAGTCTTGACAGTGTCCTCTACTTCATTTCTGAATAGTAATGGGCAGTCAAAAAGTTTATAATCTACAGTTTAATGCAAACAATTTCTCCACAATTTAGGGTTAAGGCTGCGACAAGCCCCCCCCCCCCCCCAAAAGAAGAAGAAAAAGGACATCTTGACTGAGGATTTTCTGGGCGTAAATCTGAATTTGGACTTGGATTATCTTTGAATGTGATTTCTAGCTAATAACTCTTATTGTCATTCAGAGTTCAGGTTCTGATCTGCAAAAGGACGCACCAGATGAGTTAAAGTGTGATGTTCGTGCATTTATTGAGCTTAAGAAAGCTACCCTGCCTAAATGCACTTTAGAACTGGTAGACATGCTTTCCTTCTTTGTTTACTAGTTGGCTTCAACTGGAGTAATGGGAAATTTGGAGGACATGTTCATTTTCTTTACCTTTCTTTTTTTATGAGCAGCTGAAGAGTATGATCATAGAAGGCACCCACCCCTCCTTGAAGGAGCTTGGGAAATTTACGCTTAGAAATCAAACTATTCCCTCGAATGGTATTGATTCAGCGTCCACCTTACCAACTGTTTATGAAAACTGTGAAGCTGGCCAAGCAGCGCCTGCAGAAGAGAATGGAGATTCAGCAAAAAATGGAGCAAGTGACCAGCTTGAACAAGCCATCTTACCAAATGGAAATTCACCACGGTGTAAGATGGGTACAAGTAATGATCAGGTCCAAGACGGTGATGATACCACACATAGTCTGGACAATCAGGAGCCTCCATTGAAGAAGCTTAAATTGGACAAGCAGGATGGTTTGCAGTCTCAGCCACAGCCTTCAGTCCCTTGTGATGGTAGTGACATGTCTAGTGCTGCAGAAGGTGCACAGAACCGTCAATGCCTGGATGCAACTCGAAACTGCAATGGGACATCCAATGGGGAAATTTTGGTTGATCTCAGAAAAAGTGGTGTTTACTATAATAATCAGCCGCAAACTCCACATGATAAAGATGGGCTTCATCCCAAGGAGACTGATATTGCCGGGAAAATGCTGGCCTTTTTGAGTTCTCGAAGTAGCCTCCCTTATGATTCCCCTGTAATGACTGAGACTGAGGTAAACCTTTGTATGAAGTGTAATAAGGGTGGTGAGCTGTTAATCTGTGATGCTAATACATGCCCGTTAGCATTTCATGAGAGCTGCTTGCGCTGCTCAGCCAGCTTCGATGACCAAGGCAAGTTTTACTGCCCCTTTTGTGCATATTCCCGAGCCATTTCTGAGTATGCAAAAGCCAAGGAAAAAGTGTCTCTAGCAAGAAAAGAACTATCTATGTTTATTGGAGGGAAAATTAGTTGCCAGGCAGAACCAGATTCCACGACGGCATCAGAGGATGATGCTAACCGGCAAAGGCGAAATGAAGATATCAATAAAACAACTGAACCAACAAATAGTGATAATGTTGTAACCAAAGTTGCTAATCGTCCTCAGCGTAGGAGTTCGAAAAATAAGCATCGAGAGGTTCCACCTCCTGCCAATGTGGCTGAAAATGCTTTCATAACGGCTGCTCAAAATCTTTCTCCACGAGACAGACAAGGGGCTGAAGTAATAGCCCAGCTCCCAAGAGACACAATTAGAATCCTGAATCAAGGACGGGATCATAACACTGATGATGGCAGCTCTTCTCTTGGGGATGAGAAGATTACAGAAACCAGTCAGAAAAGCTCCGATCTAAAAAGGAAGAAAGAAGCCACAGGGCATCAAGCTGCAGAGCTCTATGCGGATGTCAACTCTGAGTCAATTAGTGATTCTGATGGACTGTCAGAAGATGAGAAGAAGAGGACCAATACTTCAATGCTATCCCCGACACCTCTACGGTAGATATTGCTTCTGAGTACTTTCTTTCTTGTGGTTGCAAGTGGTAGTCATAATGTTTAACTCTCAGATGTGGTGTGTCAATGTAGATTCTTTTGGTCTGTTATCAGTCACCTCTGGTGTTCTGTTATTTGTTGACTCTGTTAACTTGAATAGACATACCCAGGTTTCATTGTCTTTTGTGAATATATTGGGTTAGAAGCATAGGTTATTGCTCATGTGTTCTTTTGTACACTTTTCTTTTTCCTGCTACTGTTTCATTAGCAAGCTTGCTTGATGTCACTTGTTTTGATTGGGAGACGGATGCTTTTGGTTTGGGTGTGCTTCTCTCTGCACTGTCAAGTTGTATATGTCCAAAATGTATGAAGAAAAATCATTGCGGGGAAATGTTGGCTGTTCATGGCAATAAGGTATTCAAAGAATGACTTCTATTAGCAGCGATGCAGTGTCTCTGTGACTCCTTGATTTGCCCTTAATTATTCATTTCTAGTGGATGCCTGCCTTATTTTGGTTAACTATGTGTAGACTGTAGAGTCTGCAACCTTTTCTTGATTGTCCATAGTGTATTTCAGATTTAGGATTAATTCGAGATAATTTTGCTACTCTTCAGAGAAGCTCCAGCAACCAATCAATCAAGGCGGAAGAAGGTTCCTTGGACTGCTGAGGAGGAAGCCATATTAAAGGTGCCCACTAGTTGCTTGACAATTGTCGTCATGATTCCACAATACCTTGTATTGATGCTCTTAGGAGCACCTGATGTTTCTTTTTGTCAATTAACTTCATTTTTGTGCATTGCATCCCTTGGTCCGTGCACGGTACTGCATTCAGAGTACTGATTAACCCTCGAAGCTCTTACGTTCATCAGAGAAGAGGATCTGTTTAGGGGCAGCAATAGTAATATATGAATAATTTTGGTGAATATTTCTTTTCCTGAATCGTATCACCTTCTGTTGCAGGAAGGGGTTCAAAAGTTTGTTCAAGGGGATAACAAAGCCATCCCATGGAAAGATATTCTGGAATTTGGGGGTTCCGTGTTCCAAAAAGGCCGAAGAGCTGTAGATCTGAAGGACAAATGGAGGAATATTATGCGGGGCAGCCCCAAAGTCAAATGAAGCTGCAATGAGCTTGGTATGCTTTTGTAGATAACCTTCTCCCCACCCCTTCCTTTGGGGAGGGTTTTTTTTTCTTTTTTTGGTGGAGAGGTCTCTTACTGTGTAGGGGGGTTTGAAACCTCTCTTTGTAGGTTGGTTTCCTTGTATAAAATTATCCCAACATTGCTCTTTATAGATGGCTTCCTTTTTGTAATATGAATCATGACCAAGACCCTCCAACACTAATAGCACAGCGAGGGCCGGTTTGAAAGTGGTATTTTGGAATTGGGTTCTTTGGCCTTGTACTTGATAGTTGGTGAATGTAGGTTCCTGTTTTAGCATGTCTATTTGGAATCAATTTCAATTTTTCATCAATCAGTGCATTTTATTACTGTTGACAATAGTGAGCCTGATTGGCTCACAAGACAGTATTTGTGGGTCTTCAGGAGCAGCCATCAGGTGAATGAAGCCCACTTCAGGAGCATTCATCACGTCCAAAACTACCTTTCAACTTGGTGATGTATTGATTTTCACGGTTACAGTGGCACAAAATGTCGATATCATACGACATAGATTGAGAAGATTGTAATAAGAAGTTCAGCTGATATATCCAGAGCATCAGTTGGTTGCTTTTTTACTCAGTGCATCCTTAGAAGGGGGTGTTGATGTAACGATCTGCTATCTCAGCTCTTTCTTTCAAGACTTCAAGTGGGTTTTGTTGCCTAGCTTTGGATATCTGCTAGACTAGAGAGTTTATACGAAGAAGCAGGTACTATAGGTGAGTGGCGCAGTGCTTGTTGGCTAGTTTTCCTGTGAGGTTGGTATCAGGGATGTCGATCAGAACCTTTGTATCTGTCTTTTGCCTCCTTTCCGGCAAAAGAATAAATCTGAAAGAACATAGAGAATCAAGTCCTTAGGATCTGAAGTGTTTGCTGGTTCTGCTATGGCATGGACGCTTGGTGGGTTTCTTCTGTTTTCCAAAGTGTAATGAAAACGTTACGATGAACCCCCCCCCCCCCCCCAAAAAAAAAAGAAAAGAATTGAGGGACTTATATTAGATGTATGCTGAAGCAGAGCGGTGTTGTACAGAGAGCAGCAGGAGTCCTGTGATTCTATCCGTAACTTCCCATGTAGACGTGCATCTGATCAAAATCCCTGCTATGCAAAGAGTCTCCGTCTCAAAGCATAACATTGAGTATCTGCCTTCTCGATCTCAGGTTGTCTCAAATCGAGTCTCACAAATTTATATGCGCAACAGTGACCTAGATCCGGATCCGAATTAACATTTGAAATAGCTAACCGAAATGGCTGAGCTGAAGTGGCCCCGGAGTCGAAAATGATATGACCTAAACTAAACCCGGCCAAACATTTTCCACTAAAACTGTTTTTCTTTGCAAGACAAACTTATTTGACTAAATATCAACCAACTTGAAATCAACCAGAATAGAAAATAACCTGACTCAAAATCGAATCTCATTGAACCAAACATGATTCAACCCAAAATTAGCTCACCCTAAAATCAAGCCGAATGATCCATTTGTTAAGTTCATACTCAATGGCCAAGATAGTAGTTTAATGGTACGAGTAGCAAGTACACTTTTCATCCGGAAGGTTAGGGATTTGACCGTAGTACCCACAAAGTGGTGGTTATTTTTTAGCAAGGCTTGTCCAACTTCTCCCCTTACGCTCCATACTAGCCAGATAAGCCTCCCGAATAGAGCATATGAATATGCTTGAATGGAACGCGTGTTCCTTTTTTTTGTTGGGGGGGGGGGGGGGGGGAATACAAACTCTGTAGGAACTAGGGACTCCATATCTCATCGAAGATCCCAGTGGAAGGGTTGAGAGAACCCTCTCCATGCCTGTCGTGGGGTTCCTACAAGCCTTCAAAAGTGGGATTCCTTCTAATATACAATTCTTTTATGACAAATTCTTAGGTGAGATGGTCTCACATAAGAGTTATTGTGAGACAGACTTTTTTAAGTGTGATTTTTTTGAGGTTTTGTAGTGATTAATAGTATGTTTTGAAATGACTTTTAAATTTAGGGATGATCAATAGCTTTTTTAGGGGTGACTATAATAACAGTCAACCTTAAGTGAACTATTAGCCACTCCAATTAATTTTTAATAATCACCATAAAAATATCCGTCTCATAATATGACTTATGTGAGATGGTCTCACACGAGACTTACTATTCTTTTATCGTTTGGATACTATTAACGTGCACTTAAAAACACTTCTAAGCAATGCATACACAGATAGACTTTTAGCCAGAATTTGCCTATGGAAAGGAGTAGCAATCTTTGGGATCATATGATGCCAATTCTAGTGCTTCACTTTTTGACCCATGGTCTTTCAGACAGAGAGAGAGAGAGAGAAGGCATGGGAAAAAGGTGAGCAAGGCACCGAGAATCAGGAGGGGAATGGCAGGAAAGAAGACATGTGATCTACAAATTACAACTCGTGAGACTTACAATGGTGATATGCTTGCTGGATCTTACTAATACTAGTAAATTTCAATCGCAACACTAAATGAATTGAATGAGAATCCTAGGAAGGAAAGAATGCATCAAAACTAAGGTCCTATTCGGCAAAACAAATAGCTGTTTAGGTAGCTCATAACGTTTTTAATTTAGCTGTTAGCGGATAGTTGTTTAGATGAACGGTTGAAATAAATATATTCGGCAACTTTAGATGTTGGGTTAGCTGATTGATGTAAATTGACATCAAAAAATAGATACAATTTCCAAATATAAAATTTCCAAATGATATTTTTTGGCCAAAAAATATGAAACGCTACTTCTGAATGCCTAATGCTAATACTGTTAGCTTTTCAGAAACATTACTTAAAATACTAAACCCTATTTGAAATGCTAGTAAAACCACTAGGCTACCAAACACTAAAAATTGACTGATTAGTGCATTGATTCGGTCAAAACACTAAATGCTACTCAAAACATTGTTGCTGAACACGACCTAAGTACTATTAACTTTACCCTTAAGGAAGAGTTACTCTTGGTAGGATAACATAAGGGCGTGTTCGGTAACAACGTTTTGGGTAGCGTTTTGACATTTTGACTAAGTCAATACACTCATCACGTGTTTTTTAGTGTTCGGTAACGTAGTGTTTTGAATAGCATTTCAAGTAACGTTTAGCGTTTTAAGTATCGTTTTTGAAAAGCTAATAGTGTTAACGTTTTACATTCAAAAGTAGCGTTTCATATTTTTTTACCAAAAATTACCCTTTGGAAATTTTATCTTTGGAAATTATCTATATCCTTTTATGTCAATTTACATTAATCAGCTAATCCAATAGCTAAATTTACCGAACATATTTCATTCAATTGCTCTTCTAAACAGCTATTCGCTAACAACTAAATTAGAAATGCTATCCGCTACCTGAACAGCTAGCCGCTCCCTAAACCGCTATCCGCTACTTGAACCGCTAATTTTGCCGAACAGGGCCTAAGTCTCATCTACTAGTAGGCAAAATCGAAACTAAGATTTGCACAAGATTTTTATTTTTTGTAATATTTTTTGTAATATATGCAAAAACAGCACATTAAAATTTCAAATAAATATATACATCATCTAACCCCTTAGCTTGATCAAAGTTTACACATTTTATATGCCATCACATTGTTCAAATCTCATCTTCGAGTAGGCAACACATTTAAAATAGTGTAAAGAAAAAAAAAAAGCCAGTTATAACAATGTTCTTATTTTCATTATTCCTTACACAAATCACTATATAAATGAGTAGCTTTAGTTGTTGTCTCTCCAATTTGAAGATTAATCAATATTTAGTTGGTCAGAGTTGTACATCTCTCTCCAATTGTGAGAGTTTGTTATATGGTTGCTTTTCGATAATTTTTTTCCTAAGGTTTTATGAATTTGGGAGAGATGAATCAGTTGTACAAGTTGAAGCGGCTTTTCAATAAACGTCGACAAATCAAGTGTATCTTTTGTGCTGGAAGTACCAAAGCAGCAAATCAATCTCCTTTAAGAAATTGCAAAGGGTTTGTGGATCCCTTCTTCAGACTGTATCATGACGCAATAGAAACGGACAGTCAAGTCGTCAATATGTTTCAAGTTAATATTTTTAAACATGAGATATGATTTTGACATTCAGGATTATATTTGTTTTTGCCAAATTTGCATTATAAGTGTCATACAACAAATTATATATGATCAATGAATTGTCCTTTCCCTTATTAAAAAGAAAAAACTTCTCATTAAATCAACATCATTTTAAGTTTTTAACTAAGATATATTACGCTACATTTATAGTTTCACTCTGTTTAAAATTAAACATACACATCATGCACAGAAACTAAAAAAGGAAACATCTGGATCTTGGCAGCAAGCAACCCAAAATGTTTGACTAATCTTGTCACCCAGAAAGACACCTCATATTATTTTACTGAAGTGTACCAAAAAAAAAAAAAAAAAATTCTCTCCCATTTTTTTTTTTAAAATTTCATTCAGTTTTTGTTACCAATAGCCCAAGGCATAGCCCAAAAAGTATATAAATTTGCAATGGATATACAAAGGGGATCTAAAATTACCAACGGTCACATGGGCTTGAAATCCAATTCTTCAAACGTGATAGCATTTAAACTCACTTACCTTTCTCTACATAACCCGCGCCTTTGAAGCTCCACCCTTCACACCCATCACTGTCACCTCTAAGTCTTCACTTCACTTACCAGTTAACTCACTTCTCTTCCAATGGAACCCGAAACCTTGAGAAAATCCCCGTCGAAGCCATGGAAGAAGGGCCCGGCAAGGGGCAAAGGCGGGCCCCAGAATGCCACATGCACGTACAGGGGAGTGAGGCAGAGGACTTGGGGCAAATGGGTGGCTGAGATCAGAGAACCCAAGAAGAGAACCCGCCTTTGGCTTGGCTCGTTTGCCACAGCTGAGGAAGCTGCCATGGCTTATGATGAGGCGGCCAGGAGGCTATATGGCCCTGACGCCTACCTTAACCTCCCTCACTTGAGGTGCAACTTCAACCCTCTTAACAAATCTCATAAGATGAGGCCATGGTTGTCTTCTAGAACCTTCTACTCAAAAGGGGGGTACTGGTTGAACCTCAATGTGCAGCCGAGTGTTGAGGTCATTCATCAGAGGTTGCAGGAGTTGAAGAACAGCGGGATCATAAGATCTGAATCGAGAGTTTATCAGAGTGGTGATGAAAAGGAAGGAGGCGAGGAGAAGCCTCAGATTGATCTGCACGAGTTTTTGCAGCAAATGGGGGTGCTGAAGAATGAAGATGAGTCAACTTTTGATGACAAATTTGGCAATGATCATCAGTCAGAGACTTGTGAAAAGGTCTCTGAGACAAGTTGTGGTGGTGAAGTTAATGATAATCTCTTGGGTGAGACAGACTCATCAGAGTGGGACGAACTGGTTGAGATTCTTAAAGATGGTCATAATCAACCGCCAGAATCGAACAGTGGTACCTTCTTGCTTCAAGATTACACCTTTGAGGATGATCAAGTATCTTATCAACTGCCTTCAATTTGGGACATTTAAGTCTAGTTTTTGGGTTAGAGTGATAGCTTGAATGAGTCTTAGGATGTCCTGCATATGCTGATGTTCAAGCAATAGATTGTTGTTAGCAGGTTTAGTGTACGAGTGCCATTCAATAAACGCACACGGTCCTGACATGAGTGCAGTAGCTTCATATGCTTGCATTTGCATCGACTTGTTTGTTTTTCTAGACCTTATAGAGCTATCAGATTCGTGACAGTGAGATCATGATCTTACAACACACACAGCTGCTCAGTGAGTGAAGTATTTTGCTTATTACCACCAAACAGAAGACGAATAGAACAAATTATTGCTTTATTTATTACTGTCAATTCTAATGAATCACCTTTTAGTTTAGTCAATGTCCCATTTTTATTTTGTTTTTGTTTTTGTTTTTTTGTCAATATCCCAATCTTCGCATGCTATTTGTCTGGAGATGTAATAACTCTACGACAAGGCATAAAGCTTAAAAACCCTAAAAATGTTCCGAGCAACATAAAGCACTTTATCGTACTTCCTTAGCTAAAATAAATTTGCAGAAAAGAGAATGTTGTATAAATTCATAGCTCAAGATTCGAAGACGTTACCTAGTTCACAATACAAGGGGCATTGTAAGTATTAGGCCTGAAAACATAGTTTCTAGTTCACAATACAAGGGGCATTGTAAACAAAGTATTCGGCCTGAAAACATATTTTCTTCCCATTTTGGACAGACGATGGTTAACGGTCCCAATATGCCCATACCCTACTGTATCCTCACTAGTTCACAGAGGCTCAATCGAAAAAGAGTGAGTAAAAGAGTGACAGAGAACAAGATACGTAAAAATTAGTTCACGTTGCTTTGTAGCAGATGATGTGATAAAAGAATCCAGCCACCAGGTGAGGTGTGGCGAGTCTGATGTAACAGTCATATTCCTGAATTTCAAAATTACAAAAAAACCAGTTCCGATTGATCCTTAGATTTAAAAACCATAGACTATCTACTGCTCCACAGAAGCAGAGCAAAGTAGGTTCAGAGAGATATTTTGCTATAATCCATACAATCCAAACTGGAAAAAATAATCGAAACTTGCCTTTTTCAGTTATCCATATTTCGGACAGCAAATTATGCATTTGTTCTCCATCCCAACTAGGCATTGTCTTGGGATGGTAGCAACCACAGTACATTATTCCTGAAGCTGAATAATCTATATCCCTCCCAGGTATGAAAAAGTCAAAACCTGCTCCGTCATATCATTTCCCTTCACCCAAACAAAGTCATTCTAAGAGCTACTTGTAAATGAGGGCATCCCTACCAGGACCGACCCCAATGTAATGGACTGGTATGCCGACTAATTCCTCTATCCTCTCCACATACCGGCGTGCAGCCAGAGGGAGGTCCGCATAGTTTCTGATCAATGATATGTCAGTCTTCCACCCAGGCAGAACTTCATAATCCACCTGAAAATATGCCAAGAAATACACAGTACGGAGAAACGTTAATATTAGACGTCGTCTTTGCTTTTTGCAGTGCAGTTGTAAATTCAGCAATCAACCCAGCTAGGTTAATGTCGTTAAACCTTGAAAATTGTACATAATATAGTCGGAATGTATAGCGTGCTGTTCTTTCCAGTTTGTTTTGGGAGCAAGTATCGAGGTTCCGAGTACATGAAAAGTCTTTAGAGAAAATTTTCCACCAACTTTATATTAAGTAATGCAACAAAGTGAAATTCCTTATTAAACCGCCCTCTCCTTATGCCACAGTACAGTAAGTAAAAGCTACACTCTAATGAAACATCTCTGGAGTTCAATTGTGGGTAAGGCAACATACATAAGAGAACAGCCCAACAAACCCCCCCCCCCCCCAAAAAAAAACAAAGAGGGCCTAGGTGGGACATGTAAGTATATTGGTTTGGGTCATTTTTCTTAGTAATCGCAACTGAGCACTACACCCTAAATTTCAAATCACAAGAGCTACAAGCACATTATTCAATGATAAAGTTGGATTTAGAGAGTAATTTCTGGGAATACAACTACACTGCTGCCTTTTTTGTTTTCCAAATCATCATTTTCACCACATGATCTCACATGATAAACAGTATCTTGAGTGGATAGAGTTCCTAAGATAATAGTTAATGAAAGCCTTAGAACAAGAATTGGTTAATCACTCACCTTTAACCGCTCAAGCACACAGAGATCAGCAGGGGAAGATTTGATTGGTGTACCATCAACATCCTTGTACGCAACACCCAATTGAATTTCAGGGAGATCAGATAGGACGTCCAGTTTGGTAAGATTCAATGAAGTAAAACCATTGATCTGACAACAATATTTCAGTGCCACCACGTCAAGCCACCCACATCGACGAGGCCGGCCAGTAGTTGTCCCAAACTCCTGACCTGCAAACCTAAGCAGGTCACCACTTTGACCCAATATCTCTGTTGGGAACGGCCCTGAGCCAACACGTGTTGTGTATGCTTTTACCTGAAATCAACAGCTGTGTGTCGCAAAACTATGCTGCAATATTCACGCAGGTTTCAGCAATGAAGACTAGATGCACCCCCCCCCCCCCCCCAAAAAAAAAACTAACACTCATGCAAAAAGATGCATATTGCAGAAAGAAAATCAAAGGAATGCAAAGTTCTAAAGCCATTAAGAAGACATCTACCAAAAGACATGACAAGAACATAAAAAATTATGTGCTTCCTTTAAATCTTCCCCAAATCTTCTTCACGAAAAGCCAATGAAACATGGGTACCCAATGCATTATTCACAAAAAGCATAACAAAAAGATGCTTATTAAGCACCATACACAGAGTTAACCCCATGGAAAAAAGGTGTATGTGAGACGGAAATCCGGAAGCAAGGTATACTTATAGACAGGATGAATGGACTGAGACATTGGCACCTCCCCCCACCCCTCAACCCCACCAAAAAAAAAAAAGAAAGAAATTGTGTAGAAGAAGTTATGATGATCAGGAAAAATATAATTCTAAGAAAGAAACTACTTACTACTCCAATGAGATCACCGACGACTCTGGGAGGAATACCAAGACCAGTGCAAATCCCACCAGCTGATGGGCTGGAAGAAGTTACAAATGGATAGGTTCCGAAGTCAACGTCCAACATAGTAGCTTGACCACCCTCCACCAATATTTTCTTCTTCTGTGAGATTGCTTCATGCATGACATGCACAGTATCAGCAATGAATGGCTCCAATCTCTCAGCATATCTTTTGTACTTCTCAACTTCCTCTTTCAGCATTTCTGGCCCATAGTTAAAATCTTTGAATCTAGCGGCTGCATCCAACAATAAGTCCTCCAGCTTCGCCGGAAAGGTATCCATGTGCCTAAGGTCACAAACTCTTATACCATTTCGAGTCACCTTGCTTGAATAACATGGGCCAATGCCCCTCTTTGTTGTGCCAATGAATGATTTAGACAGCTCTGTTTCTCTAAGTCCATCTACTTCTTGATGAAAGTCAAACAACAAGTGAGCACGATCGGATACCACAATGCGACCCTTGCAGGAAACTCCGCTTGACTCAAGACCATCAATTTCCTTGAAAAGTCCAGGAAGATGCACAACTACTCCATTTCCAATAACACACAGGGTGTCCTCAGTAAGAATACCAGAAGGAACTAGATGAAGGGCAAACTTTTTGCCCTCAGCATTATAGATGGTATGCCCAGCATTAGCTCCACCCTGACATCACGTTAAATGCACATACAACAAATTAGAACGACATGACAAAATAGTGTCCAGCTGGCTGCCAAATTAACCAATAAAGATGTACAATTGTCAGGAAAATGGATCTGACACAAACAAAACAAAACAAAAAAATTTATGGGAAAAAGGGACACCATTTATCCATTATGCTAACTGTAGGCACAGAAAATTTAAATACCATGTTATAAAAATAAATATAAATTGATCATTTGAATCAACCCATTTAATTGATTTAATTTATTTAAATAAATTGGGTCGAATCGACTACTAAATCATGACTCTAAGGACTATCGAGTCAAAGGTCAAATTGACTATTCAATCGCCGGTCAAATGGACTAATAAATCAAAAGCCCAATCAATGGTCCAAGAAGGCGAATAAGTCGCAAATCCTAATAAGAGGCAGGGGATTCATTCCCTATAAATAGAGCACTACTATCTCCTACTTAAAGGGTAGAAGATGCATTTACTCTAAAGGCGTTCTGAACACTAAATGGGCTAATTTCTCTGAAGGAAGACAACAAGCACAATCAAAGCACGTGCCGTCTATCATCGAAGATCAAAGAAAGCTTGTCTTGATTGAGATCAAGCCTCTTAGGCCCTTTCTCAAGATCAAGTCCATTGAAGTTCATTCAAAGGAAGTCAAATCGACTAACTTGATTGGGATTCAAGTCAACCGATCATCCCTCAAGTACAAATTGGAGATCGAATCAGATGATTTTTATTTGTTTACTTGTAACAAATACAGAGAGATTGTACTCATATCTTCTGAAATTAATACAAATTAAATTTGTCTATATTTCTTATCTTAATTTATTTTAGACTCGAAATTTGTGTTTACACTAAGATTTCTCTTCATATTGTGATTTAAGATAAGTCATCACTAATCAGAAAGAAGGTAATTAGCCCAAGCAAACACACTAGTGCCAGAAATGATATAAATACAATCACACGTGTAGAAAAAACACTTTAGCTATTCTGTTATGCTATAAAATCGCACACCATATATCCCTTCTCATACATACTGTCAGAGACCTACAAAAAGAAAAGTAACTTTGGGTTTTCTAACTTTCTATAGACTTCAGCACCATAAATTCTTTACCCAATTCAAGCCAAAAGAATGTGTTACCACTTCTACTGGACATCATTTAACTAACACAAGACCCCTCGTCTGGCATAATCTTGCATCTGTATATCTGCCGCTAACACCCCATATTCTAAAATCAATCAAACGTACCAGATCAAACATTATAGCCAATTTATTTCAGGGACAGAAGTACAGAAGATGTAGTTACCCACCCTAAGACATCAGTTTCTTCCAAATAGTAGTACTTAATTTTTCAAGGAAAGGCAGAGGGACTCTCTTAGAATTTTCATTTGGAATTCATTTTATCACCAAATATTGCCCACGTTGGCAAGGTAAAGAACCGTCATTTGCAACAGTTCATACCTAGTAAAGATTATACAGTAACCTCAAAGGGTAACAAATCAACACAATAAATCGCCCAAATACCTCAGTATCTTCAATTTCAACTGGGTTACGCGAATACTGCTCACTTTTACTTACAATAAGAGTGTTTTTTTTTTTTTTTCATTTGAATGAGTCATTTTTAGTTCGAATTAAGCATGATGTGTGAAGAACATATAAGTGGGTATTGTCCCACATTGATAAAAATTAAAGAATTTGAGCATGCATATAAGCTTGTGAGTTACTCCAACCATTGCCAATTGGTTTTGCGATGAAATCTGATTTGAACTTGTATAGATGACTCTTTGTTGAAAGCCCAGTTGATATATAAAAAGTTTAACATGATGTACAAAGGGTAATCACAAAATCAACAGAGAATGCTACCATCAATGAGAGAGAGAGAGAGAGAGAGAGAGAGAGAGGGAGAACCTGGCAACGGGCGACAACATCAAAATGTTGAGCCAAAGCATCAACGAGTTTCCCCTTACCCTCATCCCCCCACTGACAACCCAGGACGCCGGAGACCTGGCTCAACCCATCGATTCGACTCGGCACATCCCGAGTCGACTCAGAAACAGCCACAGAATCGGCGGACTTCACCGACAAACACTCCACGGCGGCCATCCGAAATGTTCCAGGAACACGGCAAGGGCGGCAGAGAGTCACCCTCCGGAGCTGGGTTTGAATCAACCCGGTGAAGCAAACCGGGTTGGGGTCGACCCGTATGGCCATCGGATTCATCGTGATTGGCGAGGAGAGAGAAAGAGAGGGTGAAGGCGAAGACAAGGAATCAGGGATGCAGCACGTTGAAGGGGGCAAGCAGGGTTTTAGAGAGGGTTTTTATGGGAGAATCTTTGAAAAATGATGGCCAAATCTTAATGGGGTGATGGACTGATGCCTTTATGGAGTTGCCTAGTTGTAAGCATTCTCAGAGCAAATGCAATGGTGGGCAGAATTTTTGGCTATCGATGGAGACCTATCACTGTCACATTAATTCTCTCTTTAATTTTTTATCTCATAAGCTTCATCTTTTTCAATGGTTGGCTGATTACTTTGGCTCACCAAATAAAATAATACTCGTGGACCCACACATTAACACCCAACTACTACTTTAAAATTCAAAAATAAAACAAAAAAACCAATAAAAATTAAAAAACAAACCAAAAAAAAGAAAAAAGGGAGGGGGAAGGCTCGCCCCCCGCAGCATCCCCGCGGGCCAGAGGCTGTGAGCCGGCCAGTGCATGCTGGCGGGTGGCCCGGTGGCTCGCCCCCCTCCATTTCCTTCCCGCGGCCATCCAGTGCCCATGCTTACTTAAGTTTCAAAAATTAAAATTTAAATATGTCACATTATTAAAAATTTTATATTTTTAAAATATATATTTTATTATTTTTTAATCAATAAAATTTCAATTTAAATTATATAATAAAATGTTAAATATGAATCTACTTTATAACATAGTTTTTTTAAACTACCTAAATGATGTTTTTATATTAAAAAAAAATAATTAAAAAATCAAAAAGGGACAAAAAAAGTGAAATGGGGGAGGAATGCCTGGACGAGATACCCCGCGTGCCCCCCGTTTCCCCCCACACTGCTAGTGGTTTTGTGTCACGCATGAGACACGCGACCCCCCTTCTTTCCTCGCATTCCTTCAGCTGGCGCTGCTCTTATGTCCATTAATTTCCTAGAATGCTATAAAAGATAGATGCCCCAAAAGTCAAAACACTAGTATTAAAAATGAATTTGATGACTAAAAAATCCTTAATGTTTTAGATTTTTTTTTTTGTAAGTGAGATGTAAAAATCGATATAGTAGGAATTTGAACATACGTATTTGATAATAATTTATAGAAACTTTACTAATTTAGTCAATTAATATCCATAAGTTTTATAAATTTTTGATGGTAGATTTATATTTAGAAACAAATGAAAGACTTTAAAATTTTCTTGGTTTGATCTAAAGCTTGATATTTATCTTATATCTTAGTAGACAATTTAGAAATTCAATTTAAAAGTAGTTTTCTTCTATTCTTTTTGGGGAAAAAAAAATGTCAAGTTAAGCCACCGCTTGGGCCTAACTGAATAAGGAGTCCATAACGCATAATGTTAGGAGGGGAAGTCTTATAATATAGAAGAAGCAAACTTTACATTGGATGAAATTTAACCCCCAATCTTTTTATTTTATTTTGAGAGGATCTACTTACCACTTATTCAAGTGATGGTTCTCAAATAGTTTTACTCATAATGATAATGTGGGAGGATAATTAAAATGAACATACCAACAAGTATAAAATAACTTGTACCTATTACATGTATTCACTTGTGTTTTTTGTTTTAACTTACTATTTGCCTTTCGTAGTCATATACGTTTTGATGTACTTTCATATAAGACAAAAGAAAATCTTTTAATGTAATATAAGCGAACTTATCTTTTAGATGAAATTAAGAGGTTCACTTCATTCACTGTAACTCCTTTACACTTATCTTTGAATTTGGCCAGCAATAATGGTAGTTACTAAGGTCTCAATTTTCCGTTTAGGAAGTAGTTTCTTTATCAAGTGGTTGTTGAGATGTCCTAATTACACTTTGGTGGATAGGAATAATTTACCAAAATCGAATTTCTAACATTCTAGATTGCTAATCCACAATTTCACATAAGAAAGTCTAAAGTTGACAACTTTAATTTTTTTGTTACAATCCATTTTCTCTAGCCTTTTCACTATTTTTGACAACTATAAAAGAACAAAAGAGAGAGCGATGGAGCTTGCAATCCCCACACCCTTTTGCATAGTTGTTGCTGGGCCAAATCCTAAAGTGCTGGGCCACACTTCTAGGTGTCCAAAATTTTAAAAGTACACCAAATTTATTATCTGATGAGATCATAAATTAATTCTCACCTAAATATCATTTTATGATGATTTACCGAATGACCCACTCAATATGTGTGGGACCTATAACTTTCATTTTAAATACCTCAGTCCTTTGAATCTTAATGGTCTCAACTATTCAAAATGAAATTAAGAATTTCTAGAATTGTTATAATAAGTCACAAAAAAGATCATTATGTAAATAATTCCTTGTTTAGCGAATTATCCCTCCACATATCAAAGATTCAAACTACATAACCTCCCCCCCCCCCCCCAAAATCCTATGATCTTTAGACAAATTGAAATTATCCAAATGAGTTTGAGTCGGAATTTGCCTATTTTTAGAGCTTGATTGTTGAAGCTTAAAATCGATTTTTGAGAGTCATTAAACATCAAGGAGATTTTTGTGAATCAACTTTTAAAAGAAAGTCCATTAAAGGGGGTCTTAACGTGAGTCAATTGCCAATGTGCAAAAGGTGTGCAACTCTGAAAGATGTATGCACACATTTAAACTAGACAACTGATTTTTTCGATTTGTACCTCTCAAATGAGTGTGCCAAATCCAATGCAATTTTTAGACTCTTTAAGCTTTCACATGAGTTTTGCTCACCATTTTGCATACGAAACATGGAAGTTTTGAATGTTGATTGGCTACAGTGTGTGCGCACTAAGAACTAGGTGCATTAAACATACTAGAAATCATCAATCCTAGGAAATGAGTGTACATCCACTAGATCACGAAGCTTCATTTTTCTATGCTATGGTGGACATTCAAGACAATTTTTCGAGCTGATCGACACATACAATAGAGTTCTAGTTTTCTGTTTGTATCGGTTTCTTTTTTTTCTTCCCGCTAGATAGATGGCAATGCCGGTACAAAATAAATAGTCAAAAGGCTTTGAAGAATAAAAGCAAGAACAATAACAACCTAATTATATTATTACAATCCGACCTAAATTAATCACGAGCACACCACCAACTTGCCTAACCCTAATCACCAATAGCCCATAATTGTGATATGGTTTGGTGTCATCTTCGATCCTGATAAAAACTTCAGCACACAATCCATAGCACTTACCAAAACCTAGTATACTCAGCCACTCTTGAGGGCATGAAAGGGTTAAATAAGCCAAGGCAAGCAACCAAAAAACCCACCTACCACCCATAAAGACAACCCACATTCAAACTTGATGCACCTACCACCTTCTCATGCCTATAGTGAACCAGCACAAGTCAAATATCATAAGAAACTTCAATCCACTCCTCATGTCTCGCTTCAAGTGTTATATCATCATAGAGAATAAGCCAATCACAATGTCTCTGTGCGATTCCACTAACCCCAACTTTTGAGTCCCTTGCAAATTTAGTGAACCTCCTCCTCTTGTGTCAAGCTTTTGTGGATTTCTTAAGACTCCTGATAATTCTTTTAGCAGCTGCATCTTCTTTATCTACTACTTTAATTCCCAACAAGTTGCCAATTTCCAAGGCCTTCTTTGCCAATCGAATGTCACTCTTTGAAGTTCTGGACAAATCATTCATCGAAGTTATGTCTTTCTGAATTGATTTATCTATAAGAATCGAACTCAGTTGCTTATGGCTTCTAGTCATCCTTTTTTCAAATACCTCAAAATTTATCTTGGGAGCTTTCTTCCTTGGCATGGGGGTGGAATCAACAAGAGTAATAGATTCAAAACCTGGAGGTTGTGAAAGCTCTTCACTCTCTTCTAGCAATGGTGTATTAAAGCCTGGGGGTCTAGACGCCTCTATATTATCTTCTAATAACTGATTACCTCAATTTTCCAAGTGCTGAGAGATTTTTAAAATCTCTTCAGAACAGCTATTTTGGCTAAAGCATGCCATCTTGGTCTTAGTGCTATCATTAGCATTGTCTACTTGGTCTTCACACGCCCGGACATTCACTGGCTCAACTGCTAACAGTTGAGTCTCTTTGACCACTTCTTGTACTATGTCATCTTCTAGCCTGACTTCCATTGGTTGGTCGCTAGAAGCCACATCTTCATTGGTTGCCATAACCGCACCTTGATGCTCCTCAACATTGGAGTCCCTAATCTTCATGGATGAAGAGGTGGATATCTTGATTTGTGGAGCTATAACACAGCTGGCTTCTTTGATCATGATTTTGTACCCTACATCTTCAATAGACAGTATCAATTCATCTTCTATGCTATGTAGTCTATCCGTATCAATGAGTATCCTCATCGATTCAAAGGAAAAGGTTTCCTCAATTGGAGTCTCCAAAAATTCCACCCTTCCCCATATTTCGGCTATATTTTTGAAGTTCTCCTAATCCCATCCATGAGGAGGCACACCAAAAACTTCTATCCAAGTTCGTCTTGTTTCACAGCACTCATACCTGTCCCACCTCTTTATATCAATAAACCATTGGTCTAATTCTTTGTGATTACTTAACACATTCTCCATCTGTTCAACTGTGTCATATGTGAGGATGAAGTTGAATTTGCTTAAAGCGCAAATCTTTGAACAATGTTTGTTCATCAATGCAGAAGTTAAGACTTCCAAATTCTGTGGCTCAACTGACTTGCATACAATACTTCTCTTCAACCATTCTAAGAAGCCCTCATTCGCTTCTCCTTTCAAAGTTTTTAACACATGTTGATCACTAGGACTTGATTCTACTTGTTTGGACTTCCTTGGGTTGCTCTGAATCCCCTTTTCCTTTCGATTCAATATTTGCCTCTAGTGATTATTTTGTTGCACTTCCTTAAAATCCTTCTGATTGGAGGCAGTGGTGTCTGAGTGTGGGTGGGTCTTTGAATTGTTGAGTGTGCTACCTCTGCCATACTTAGCCATAGTAACTTTGATTCTAGAACCTCTGATAATTGTGTTATCAAACATAATAATGCTTCTTAAAGCATCTTTTTTATTCCAGAATCTAATAAAACCAAACCTATTCCTATTTCTTCTTCATCTTCTTGAAGGGATGTATGAGTCACTCACATCACTTGCCTTTTCTGAAAATACCTTTGAGGCCAGGATAGAGGGCATGAGGGATATTATTAACAAAAATTGTGAATTCTGACCTACTATTGTATGCTTCTCTACTGCTCTTGTTATAGTCACTTGATCTCGCTCGTCCGCTTCTCTCCATTGATATCAGCTACACAATGACCGCTGCTGCCAAAGCCGGATTTTGGATGCTCACCTTCTGCTCTACAAATCGTCGTCAACACAAATCGCCATTGTTGGACTAGCCTAAATGGCCAATGCCCCGAGACCTGTCACTGCTCAAAACGCCGCTGCAGCTAGCCTTGTTAGACCCTCCTCAGGGGACGGCTCCTGGAGCTCCACCGTCCAGAGGATATCTTTTAGGTTTTGTACTAGTTTGCATTGCAATTAGTTTTCATCTATTTTAGTCCATGCCTGGTAAATTGTATTTTTCTATTTCACAATGTTTAGTCGTTTCCAAGGGTAGTGGACAACACTATATAAGCCTAGCTTGTGCTCATTCGTAAGCATCATGATTTAATGAATGAATAAAGTTGAGCTTGGCTCCTTTGAATCCTTAAATTCTCTATTTTCTTTTCTTTATTTATGATTGAATAAAGTGATGTTCAAATGAGTCTTAATTACTTCTTTAAAAATGTGTCCTATGCAAGGAGAGGAACTAAGAGCTCTAGCTTACATACGTTAAGCCGAAAAAAATTCGTGATTGTTATGCTCATAATCTCCTAAAGTTTGCGTGTTCAATTTAGGAGTTTTACCTCATATATTTCGTTTTTTAAGAACTATGACTAGAACATGGCAAGATAAAGAGAGGTGGTGCAACTACAAGAGTTGTGAAAAGTTGACAAGTTGAGTCTCAAGTGTTCAATCAAAGCCTTGTCACGT
Source organism: Selenicereus undatus (assembly GCA_017589665.1). NCBI lineage: Eukaryota > Viridiplantae > Streptophyta > Magnoliopsida > Caryophyllales > Cactaceae > Selenicereus > Selenicereus undatus. The sequence continues at coordinate 80,747,941 of JACYFF010003369.1, forward strand.
TATCAAATTCCCCTTGTTCTCTTTATGTCATCTCTGTGTCCTCTGTCTTTCTATCATCTCTGTGTCTGTTAAGATTGCATTAGTTTAAATTGTTTATTTTGGAGCTCTCAGGTTATCAAACATTAACGTTTCCTTCCTCCCGTTCTCTTTATGTCATTTCTGTGCCGATTAAGGCTGTGTTTGTTTAAAGTTTATGTTTGATCTTGTTTACTATAATTGCTTTGTTTTTATTATATTTCATGTTGACTAGTATGTTAGATTGCATTAGGTTAGGTTAGGTTTCTCTCTTTAGTTTATTATTGGTTGTTAGGTTGCTAACTTATGTGCCATTCATATATTCGAGTTGTAATATTTTTATGTCATGTCTGCGCTTATTAATATCGGCGTAGTAGAACTCCAATGTATATAACCTAAGATCAAAATGATGCAATTCTAAGAAAACCATTAGTAGCAAATGAAATTATATTTAGATAATTAGGACAAGAAGATTGTATTTTAGTGAGAACTGAGAAGAATGTGAAGAAGTTGGCAAATTGCCAGAAAATACAGAGAATATGAAGAGTATGTTACTATATTAGAAAGCATGAAGAAGTATATTGCGGTTAGTGAGATCATTAGAAGATGTTACCTATATAAAAAAAAATATAGATGAATAATATTTTTTCTTTAGAAAAATGGGTCAATAATATTATGACAAAAGAATACATGCATTTTCACTTAACTTTGTACATATCTCTACAGATAGTTGTTAAATGCCCCTCAACTTTTTATTAATGGTAGAAAATACCCCTAAATCATAACATTAAAGAAAATACCCTTTTGAATAAAAGTTTGAGGACATTATATTTTAAGAACTCATCATAATTCTGTGTTCCCGAACTATAAAACAATCTCAAATTAGTTGTCTAATGAGATCTTAAATTATTTATTGTAAGAATAACTCTTAATTTATAACTGTTGTTCTGAGTATATTGGTCCTTTAATTCTTAAATGGTCTTAAATATTCAAAATAAAATTTAAGAATTCTAAAATTATTTATAGATAAAATTAAGACATTTCTCCTTATGCTAATATTGGCATCAGTTAATGCTGGCTCATCTAAACTAAATGAACTTGTCCAACTTCAGTCAATGCTAGCTAGTTCTGAATTTTTTAATATCTTGAAGTCTAATATGTACCAATAAATGTTTACCTCTTTTCTAAATTTGAGGTTTTTTATATAGAAAATTTGGTTGAATTATGAACAAATTTCTAACAATTGACTAGACACCATAACAAAAAAGCATAGGTTCCTTACTGCATTGACTCACCTAAAGGACAGCCATGGTCCATCAATTCATAACCGCTATCAATTTTTAATATGTTGAAACTACATTCTGCCACATGTCACTGGTTGCATTTCTAGAGAGTTCTAGAATGTTCTAAAACTTTTCAGAATGTTATGGAACCTTCAGGAATCTGCTAGAATGTTCTAGAACTTTCTGGAGCACTCTAGAATCGTCTAGATTGTTCTAGAACCTTCTAGAATGTCTAGGACCTTGTGAAATATTCTAGAACCTTCGAGGTCGGAGTAGAATATCCTCAACTACTCTCTAGAATGTTTCACATTATTCTACATGTGTATAGTATCTAGGATATTTATATAGAATATTCTGAAAATGTAATAATAGCTGGAGGATCGAATAAATATCTACCGTCCATTGAGGAGGAAGATGTGTACATAAACACCCAAAGGGTTTATTTGTAACCAAGCCATTCAAAGCATTTTGAAGTGCAAAAGAAAACATTCTCCCAAACTCTCCACACTCTCTTGAGCGTGTATGCACTTACTTAGCTTCTTAAGTCCAAGTTAGCATCACTTAAGGCTTACCAGCAAACTAAGGAAGAATCCCGAGCGAGTTTGCTAATGCCGCACGAGTTTGAGCTTATGTGAATTATCAACCTGTGACACACATCAGCAAAAATTTCATTTTTTAATTGGAACTTGCGTTCATTCACTTCTCCAACATATGTAACTCTAACTTGAATAGTTCAATAAAATATTTGTCATGAATTCATCCCATAACATACAACTGTTTTTTAACATTTAAATAATATTTTTAAGAAAAACAAAAAAAATAACAAAAGGACAAAAAAAAGTGACATGTGTGTTGGAATGCACTGGCATTCCACACCACAGGGCACATTTTGGCTTAGACAATAGACAAATGATATATGGCATACGAGACTGGGTGGAATGCGTTCCACCCATTGAGGATGCTCTAAGATCGAGCACTCTTACAAACTTGTAGAATAATCGCTTCCATAGTTAAATAGGTAGATTCTAACACGAAGCTATACGTACATTGTCATTCCCTTCATTTAAAAACCTGAAAACAAATATGAGGATTCATGGCTTTGCTTATCGTTCCTTTTCTTTCTTTTTTCACACCTCCCCCCCCCCCCTTGGGGGGGGGGGGGGGTGGAGGGTTGGGGTTAAGACCTGACAAATGGATCATTCAATTCGGGTACAGATCGAGTCAAGTTTGGGTCAGATCATGTTCGGGTTAAGTGACATGTCGAGTCGCTTCTGTTTGGGGCAGGTACGGTTCAGTTCGGGTCGATTTCGAGTAAACTAATTTTTGGTCAAATATGCTCGTCATGCCAAAACAAGCAACTTTGTAGAAAATTTCGATTCGGGTATGGTTCGGTTCGGGTCAATTCGAATTTCGAGTCTACTTTCGCGTGAACATATTTTGAATGTCGGGTCGGGTATGGGTCGTTCGGATTGGATTTCGGATCTTGGGTCAGTTTTGCCAGGTCAAGGGGAGGGGGGAGCGTTGTTCTATTTCCTATCTTCCTTTACTTGCGGTGTAGGAGACTTCAAGGTTACAAAACAATAATCACCGTTTTCTTGTCGGTGTGCTCCTCATTTCTCAATCCAACAGAATCAGCGGATCCTCCCTCAGTACGGTAGTACAAACAATGTGTGATGATCAGGTCGCTTTCATCAAGCATTCTCGAGGCAGACCTGACTCCCTCCTCAAATGAGTAGCTCATTCCCTCCAAGGATCGTTGTGCAACTTATAATGCAAAATTTAACAGAACAGAAGAAATTAGGCAACTTCTGCAGCGTAATTTTTCACATGAACCATACATAAGTTCAGTTGTCCTCTCTCATGGACCAACTCATACGGGCAGTCACAGCCCTGCAGTGAGGTTGGTGCAAGAGTGCAGGATGCCAGCATAAAAAATATGGTACCTGGGCAGGGCCAAGATTTTTCTTCCTCATAGGGCGGCCCCTTTTGGGTGCCGGGGGGGGGGGGGGTTGAATACTATTTGGGATCACAATTGTCATGAAACTAGGATTATTCTTTTTAGCTACAGCCGCATAGATTCAAAATGTGGCTGAACCGCGCCGAAACGGCCGCATTGGAAAGGTTTTGGAGTTGGCGAACTGCGTTTTCATGCCGCAATAGCCGCGATATGGAACGTGATTGCCATATTAGAGCAATTTTATCGTTCCACGACCGAAGCCGAAATCGCGACCGAAACCGCATTTTGAATCCTTGGTACAGCACCACCCAATCCAGATCCCGCTTATGTAGGAACAGATATATCAAGATGTATGCGACCATAACCATGTAGGCAAATGTCCAAATTGTCAAAATGAATACCTTATTCAGAACCTTCAACGTTTTTCTTATCCATGAATCCTTTGCATAGCCTTCTAAACAATTTCACAATTGAAATGCAGATGTTTAGATGGGTTTCTTCTCTTAAGCATGAAGACTACCACAGGGCTTTTCATTTCCTTTCCATGTCAAGGATCTAGCTCTCTCATTTTCCATGGATATTGCCTATAAGGTGCGGCCCCAAGTACCATTTTTCTTTTCTTTTTTTCTGGGGGGTCTTTTGGGAGGGGATTGTCCCCCCTTTCCCTTTATCTCCACTGCATGCTACAAATTTCTACTGTTGTTAAGTTAGAAGGTTGTTGAAATCATATAATTAGTTTCATGGAACTCGAACACAATCATGAGGTTGGATATTAAGGAAATGGATTTAAAGTCAAAGAGGATAGGCCTTAATTGGTACAGTCTGGCCTCTTTCAAAGTGCCTTTACACAGAGTCTAGGAGTCGGCTTCTATTTCACTATTTTCCCCCTTCTCCTGCTCCCATATTTCTCAAAAGAAAGTCAAGATCACATAAGGCAAATGGTGAAGCTGAAAGGCTTAAGCTGGGTACATGGTCAAAGGCAACACACAAAGCAAAGGACTCAATCACAAAACAGATTCTTTTAGTGGTCCAAATGATAGCAAAGTGCAGTCAAAAGCCGTTGTTGGGCACGCAACAATTAGATCTAAACAATGGCTTTCTGCATGGAGGTTATATGAGAAAGTTCACAAGAATTCATCGCCTGGCCTAGAACAAGCTCTCTCCATGGTGTTTTGCAAGCCTAAAAAAGCTCTCTTTATAGCTTGAAACAAGCAATAAAACAGTACTCCAAGATGATCAAGTTATACATGCAAATGAAGGGCCGAAAGCTGATTATTCTCTATTTTGAGAAAAGATAGCCCTCTGGTTCTTTTGGCAATTTATGTGGATGATATACTACACAGATAAAGAAGAATAAAATTAACAAATTTCTTGATGTTCAACTCAAAGTTAAAGACCTTGGCTCTTCACTTCCTTATCAAGGAGGTCAAGAACCACATGCTAATACTATTATTTCCGGGGAACTTTTCCATGGACAAGCTCAAAGAGTGCACTTCCTTGAATCCCAACTTTCCTAATGCTACTCTGGATCATATTTTCGTTCATCAACCCTTTCTTTCTACGGCAGATCAACAGGCAAGTTAACCTCACCTTAATGGTTATCTCCCTTAATCTTTACTTTGGTGTCCCTCTTGGAACTTCTTATAAGAGCAAAGCTTTTCAGGAGCCTGTTTTGGCGAGATTCCATAAAGAACGGCAATGTGGAAGTTCAAAATTTCGCCAGAGGAGGCTAATTGACATTATTGAAGAGCACATTATGGGTGTCGTCTGGTTCAATTCATGTGTCATTGTCTACTAGTGTAGCTAGCTTTGCCAGTCATCTGGACAAAATCATGTGAGATTTTTTTGCAATCTAACAGTGAAGCCATGAATGGTTGTCTTTCGGTAAATTGTTCCAAGAAAGAGGGTGGGCTAGGCATTAGGCCTCTTCATGAGATGGAACATAGCACTTAAGACCAAGTGGCCATGGACGTTTGGGAAAGGCAAGGACAATCCTTGGAAAAAGATGGTCAAGGTGAAATATAGGGTTGATGACTTGGGTTGGTGGCCCGAGAATAGCACACATGTTCATGGGGCTTTATCCCGACAGATTGGGAGCTTCTCAAATCCTAGCCTATGGAAATGAAGAATGCGGCCAGGGTGTGGTTTTGTCATGATGTTTGGTGCGGGTTCAACCTTTCAGGGTTCAATTTCCTAATCTTTTTTAGCATGGCCCATTTGAAAGATGCTACGATGTGCTGTCGTCAAACGCTGACCAGAGCCATTGGAATTTATCTTTCTTGAGGAGCCTGAAGGCCCTGAACGATTGAAAAGGATCCTGTTTGCAGTTATTGGCTTTACTTGCTAGTTGCTATGAGAAATGTTGTGCTTAAAAGCATCAGTCAGATTGTAAAGGCCCAAAAAGTGTTTCATTGTTAAGAGCATTTGCAAAAGGATTGATGAAGGATCAAATGGTTCTTATTTTCCTCTGGAGGCCATATGCAAATCTAAAGATCACACACAAGCTGACTTTTTTGCTTGAGGGGCTACTAAAGGAAAGATTCCCATAGAGGACATGCTTAACACGGTCCTAGTAGGGTGTTGAATGACGAAGAAACAGTCAGCCATATCCATGTCCATTGTCAGTGGGTTTCTTCACATTGGCGTTTAAAACTTGCCTTGATGAGGGTCAGCTGGGTTTAAACATTAATGTAAAACATGTGTTGGCGGCAAGGATTCAAAATGTGGCTTCGGTCGCGATTTCGGTTTCGGTAGCAGTACGGCAAAATCGATCTAAAATGGCAATCGCCTTCCATATCGCGGCTATCGCAGCATGAAAACGCAGATTGCCCAACACCAAAACCTTTCCAGTGCGGCCGCTTCATCGCGGGTCGGTCACATTTTGAATCCATGGTTGGTGGCATGGAAAAGAAGGATGAAGAAGAGATGGTTTGTTGGAATTTGGAAGATGATTCCCTTGTACATTTGGTAGACTGTGCGAGGAAAGGAATCATCAGGTTTTTTGAGGGAGGCAAGCGAACCTTCTGCTCAACCAAAAGAACGGACATTGTGATTGCTAGCAATATGATACGATTCCTATGAGTCAGCTAGGGCTCTAGGGAATTGAAAAGGGAGATTACTAAATTGGGAAGAACAAGAGAGAGAATAAGACTGTGATATATTCATTATTATCCTCATTATAATGGAGGTCAGGTCTTATAGCCCGATTCCCACGCCTCTTCTAACAACTTCCTTAGAAATGAGGGCTAGTGGTTTGCTGTCTAACAGAAATACTAGAACCGTATTTTGAAGGTAAAGTTGGCGCCAGTTTCTTAACACAAGTCACCTGCTTCTCACATGACTGACTTGTATTATCCACGTATCAATTTGCCCCCCCCTTCGAGAAGCTTGTCCTCAAGCGTCAAGCTGCCATATTGAACTGAGGGAACCTGTCTACAATATCGTCATATAGCTCCCATGTAGAGTCCTCCTTGGATTTGTTAGACCAATGGATTAAAACATAAACCACATCATGGTTCCCCTTTTTTCCAAGCTTCCTATCTAGGATGGCAATGGATTAAAACCTAATTGTTGGGGGTTGGTGCACTTTTGCATGTCGCATGCACTAAGGTGTACATCATACTGTTATGCGAGTGTGTACGTGTATGTTTTTTTAATATTTATTTCACATAAAATAATGTTAATCTAAGATTTGATAGAAATCGCCCCCAAAACGGTGTCAAAGATGGAGTTGTGGCATGCAGTGCACGTATGAGGAGTTACGGAAGATTCACGAGAACTTGTGAAAAGTTCACAACATTGCCATTCTCACACGCCAGTGCTTGCGAAGCCTTCAACCTCCCGGTGCCATTGACAGAGGTAGCCATGTCATATGGTATGAGCGTGCCAAATTCCTACGATGTCTTATCCATTTTTTCTCCCAAGCTGACACGATTGTGCCATTGCTGTGATGCAAGGGCCTGTATGTACCCTTTTTTAGCCTGCTTTTAGATTTATCTTTTAATCTATCTTATTTACTCCAAATTTCTATGTTGGGTTTAGAAAAGAAAAAGTAGTGCTTAGTGGTATATTTTGAAGATTGAGCTTGGCTGTTGAAGATTGTGCACCTTTACATCATTGATCGTAATTCTCCTTCCCCTTCTCCCTATCCTTTTTAGTTATTTGCTAGTTTGCAGTGTTCATACTCTTATTAATGCTAGTTAATCTATAGCTAAAACCCCCAAAATCAGGTTGGGGTTACTTTGTATTATGCCTACATGAACTTGCATCAGCATCAATTTTGTCTAATAATCGCTCAAAAAACATGAAAATGGTTGGGAATTTGTCTAGTTTGTTCAGAGCTATTTCTTGTAATTTACTTGTTTCATTTTCATGAAAAAAGTAATTGCATATTAAAAGTAGCCATTGACCCTTAAAAGGGGCTATAGAGAGCCCCACCGGTGCAATCTATCCGTAGAGGTTGTGAGTATGGTAGGAAGGATTTGTGAAAAATCCCAATAACTTGACATAATGTTAATCGATACTTCAACCCAAGACTTTTTCCCCTTTGAGTTAACTCTTACGTAATTTGCTATTTTAGACTAATTTAGCTTTATTCCTCAATTGAACCCATATACTTAGCTTAATCACTCTAATTTTCTTGGTACTCAAAAGACCATCTTCTTATGGATGACATCCCAAGTACTCCCAAAAAACCATGTACTTGTTACAAATTTTTGGAACTAAAAACCTCAAATCGTTTCTGAAGCAGACTCAAGTCAGCTAGCATTGTCTTGAGTCTTGAACCTGATTACATAGGTCAACACATAGGCACAAGCACAAACCCATGAACCTACCTACCTCTTTGATTTTGATATTATAACTTGTAATTTTCCCTATTTCATTAATAGATGATGCCAATAATGATAGATGGCATCAAGATGCACTCCACCCTAATGACACATCTTCAACCCCAAATGTAGTTTTTTTAAAAAAATTTTTAGACCCATGAGAATCAAACGATTCCCACAACCAATTTTATTAGGGAACCTGCGAAAACCTTCCCTTATCAAATCTATGTTCTTTTGGTTAGACGCCAAAAAGAGTAATGATTAAATAATTTTTGCTTTATTTTTTTAGCTAAAATTCATTGATGACTCTACTTTTTTTTTTTATAATAATTCAGAATAAAAAATAAACTGATTTTTAGAGGAGGAATAGATATTGGGCTTATCAAGTCTGGGTTAGGAAACCTGACTTCCTAATCCAAATAGGCAGGCTCCCAATTTATGGATCTAGGCCCTGTAGCCCATCCTTGTGGTCCAAGCAACTTAGCCAGTTAGGTTGAAAAAGTGGGCAACTTCTAATCCTTTGCAGTATTAGGTCATGTTTTTTTCGTTGAAAAATATGGGTTAGTAAATAGGTAAATTTGGTTGAGATTGATAAAATTGAATTGAAGTAAGTTAAAGTGGGATGAATTTTTTTTGTATGATGAGTAGAGATTGGTTAAAATAGTAGGAAGTGAATTGAAGTTGATTAAAATGGATTGAAGTGGGTGAAGTTGGTATTTTTTTTATTAAAATTCATAAAGTGGGTTAAAGTGGATTGAAGTTGGTTAAGATTGGTAAATTTGAATTTACCAACGAAAGGAACAGGGCCTTAGTGATAGATATTCTTGCATACCCCTCTCATGGTTAACTGTTTTAATTCTTAATTATACCTCTAACTGATTGTTTGGGTTCAAGATTAGGGAATAAAAATGAAAGTAAGAAACTTGGAAAAGTTTGTGATGATATCTCGTTTTATTGACTGTCATTCTCGATCGGCCTGATTCCAACGCCAAATGGAGCCACCCGTTGGAAATGAGTTCCAAATAGAATTTGGACCAATAATAACAAACTACACAATTGGTACGTTCACACACAACATTATTATTAAGAGAAGATAAAGAAAAACATTACATATTGTAGGTGTGCATACATCTGTAGAAAAGATGAAGATACACACCCTTTACAACATTCATTATGCCATTATTTACTAGTACATCAAGCAATTGGCATCTTAATTTTACTATGACTTGATTATTACACAGGATACATGAAGGATGCATATTTTACTAGGCTTAAGCAACGCCAGATTGCAGAGGAAGGACAGATGCAAGTTGAGCTGCGGCTGCCTTTACAGGGCAATGGTTCACTTCTACTTGCAGTGAGTAAGCTGATCCTCTGGCAATCCACTGGTAGACTCTAAACAAGTCTCTATATTTGAGAACGCCACCATCATAAACATCCACTTTGACATAGTCCAAAAACCAACCAGGCGAAGAACCAGCATTATTGTGACCTATGCTTATCTTGCAAACCTCCTGACAGCTTTGCGTAGAGGGGATCCTGAAAAAGTCATGATTGCCTAAACGAAAATATGGGTACGATGGCCCTGCCAATCCGAACCTTGCAAGGTCCGGTACATGTAAAAAACACGCGGTTCGCGTAGAGCACAAGTGCAAATTCACAGTGGCAGCTGTCCCTGCCCAATTACGATCTCCAGTTTTTACCTCAACCCTGTAATCGCATCCCTGACCCTGGAGACATTAACAAATAATTTTCTTCTTGGATTATTCGTGCTCTGATCTTGTACATAAATTTTCATCAGCTTCAATTCCGAACATATCCATGGTAAAATCACTTTATGTCTTTGTCAGAGTATAAAAACATTCATCTACCTTCTTCCATCAATTTAATCTTTTCATTCATATAGTTGGTAGATATACTATTAAAAGAGGGTCATCAATCTTCATTTGTCACTGTCTAATTTTGATTAATTATGTGTACATTCTGGGCCTTTCATGATCTTTTTTTTGTTTAATAAGCTTTAGTATATATTTCATCAGATTGGAAGTAGATATGCAATTTGCTCTCGTAAGAAAATTAAAAGTAGACAATAATAATATAACAACAATCTACAGAGAGAATGTTTGTAGGAAGCAATTTCTAGTGGTTTAAATAATTGGTTTAAATCATGTATTAGTATGTGTGTCTATATATACACTCACACACAAAATTACGTTCTAATCGAATCAATCATCTCCGAGAAGGCATATAATACGCACAATTTTCGATTTTACACCATTTGTAAGTTGTAATACCCTTACGTTATTCAATTATACTATTTTTTTAAAAATCGATATATCATAATATAACTTTTTAACTGAAACAAGACACCAAAAAAATATCTTTGCAACATGAGTATAAGATCACACAAGCATGTCATAGTTAAACGGCGATGGAATTAAACTCACCGAGGAATAGGAAACGGAACACATAAGGATCAACAACATACAGAACCAAACATGGCTTGCTTTCATCCCCATGATCATCAAATTATGCATGCAAACAGTGGCGGTAGTACTCAGAACTTTCCTTTTTTGGCAGAAACATCCGCAATGCGATAGTATTTATAGAAAGTTAAAGCTGGGGCCACGTGAATCACGACCAGCATACAGATTTAAAACGATTGCAGACCTTGCTAATCCATTTAATGTCCCAAAAATAATTACAAGACACTTCTTAAGTATTTTATTTTATAAAAAAATAATATGTTATGTTATTCAGAATCATCAAATTTTCAATAGTTACATATAATTATGACTTGTTAAACTTAAGTACTTACCGGCTACATCGATGAATATAAATGATAAATTTTCTTTATGGAATCCGTCAATCACATACTATATAAGATCAAAAAAAAAGGAACCATAATACAAATTTTGTACAGTAAACCAAGTTCAAAGTACATTCTAATTCAAAATAAAGATGTACCTGATTTTTTCATACATAAGATCATTTGGAATGTTAATTGTGTAATAGCCATCAATAGTGAACAATCATCACTAGAACTCTAGACATGTAAATATTTGAACAATCATCAAAGATATTTCACAAGTACTCCTAGTGGAACATTGATTTCAAAGGTACACACAACTAAATAAGAAACACTGGCTAGCAAAATATTTGAACGAAACCCCTACAATAATATAACATAAAAAAATTCCATTCAAATTTTGATTAAAAACCGAATTTAACCCAAAAAAAAAAAACAAAAGCAGAGTAAGCTGATAAAAGAAAAAGCTATTGTTGAGATAATAATATTAATTACTAATAGTTATTGTGATAATAATTACTAATTAATAACAAAAATAATAATCAATTATAATCTATATAATACATAATAGCAATCTTGTGGGTCCTACTATTTATCTAAATTCTCAAAAATTAGAGTTTTTCGACCGTTAGATTGAGATTGTTTTTTATAATTACCATTGGATTTATACAAAAATCAAATTAATTTAAAAAAATCTATCTATCTATAATCTAAGTATATCCATAATATCTATAATCTATCTCTCTATATAATAGCAATCTTATGGGTCTTATTGTTTATCTAAATTCTCAAAAATTAGAGTTTTTAAATCGTTAGATTGAGATTATTTTTAATAATTACCGTCTGATTATAAAAAATCAAATTAATTTAATAAATCTATCTATCTATAATCTATCTATATCCATAATATCTATAATATAATCTATATCTATATCTATATAATTTATAATATTATAAGTCCAATCTCGACGATAAAAATATTTATGCATTAGATCTAAGCCGTCGATTTTAAAGTTAAGTTATCTATTTATTTTTATTTAAAAAAATCCCCCATGATTTCGGATATACATAATAAAAGATAGATGAAAATTTAATTATCTAGGGAAAAAAAATTCTATCAACAAAAATTATCTAGGAAAAAAACTAGGCAGTTATATTTATTCAGTAAATCTAAACTGTGAATTTAAAGTTAAAAAGAACTACTTCATCCAAGTAAAATACCCATTTATAATTTTTATTTTTTAAAAAAATCCTTTATAATTTCGGTTATGTGATAAAGGATATATTATAATCCTATATCTAAAAAAATATCAAGTAGATATAATAACATGGTAATCTTTAGAAAACTCTAGAATGCTACAACGAAAGTGATTTGTGGGATTTAGTGTAATCCTAACCATAAAAATTATTGATGCATTAGTTCTAAATTGTTGATTTTAAAGGTAAGATATCTCTTTGTTTTTATTCAAAAAAATTTTTATGATTTTGGATATACATGATCAAAGATAGATGATAATCCAATTATCAAGAAAAAAATTCTATTAAAAAAATCTTGGAAAAAGCACTAGGTAGTTATATTTATTCATTAAATCTAAATCATAGATTTTAACATTAAAAAAAAACCTGATTCAATTAAAATACCAATTTATAGTTTTATTTTTAAAAAAATCCCTCATAATTTCAGTTATATGTGATAAAGGATATATGATAATTCTATTATCTCAAAAAAATCCCAAGCAGTTAAAAAATGTGATAATATTTGGAAAATCTTAGAATGCTACAACGAGTGCAATTTGCGAGATTTACTATAATCTCAACCATAAAATATTTATTTATGCATTAGATCTAAGTTGTCGATTTCAAAGCTGAGATGTCCTTTTATTTTCATTAAAAAAATCCTCCATGATTTAAAAATATACATGATAAAAGCTAGATGATAATGCAATTATCGAGGCAAAAAAATCTATCAAAAGAAATTATCTAGGGTAAAAATAGGTAGTTATATTTATTTATTAAATCTAAATTGTAGATTTTAAAGTTAAAAAATACCTTATCCAACCAAAATACTAATTTATAATTTTTATTTTAAAAAAAATCTTCTTAATTTTGATTATATGCGATAAAGGATATATGATAATTTTAATATCTAAAAAAAAGCTCAACAATTAGAAAATATGATAATCTTTGGAATACCCTAGAATGTTGCAATGAGTGTGACTTGTGGAGTTACTATAATCTTAACCATAAAAATTATTTATGCTGTTAAAAATTATTTATGCATTAGATTTATAATTTTTATTGTTAGAACCATCCATCATAATTTCGGTTATGTGATAAACGATATATGATAATCCTATTATCTAAAAAAATATCGAGTAGTTAAAAAATGTGTAATCTTTGAAAAACCCTAGAATGCTGCAACAAGCGTGATTTGCATGATTTAGTGTAATCTTAACGATAAAAATTATTTATGCAATAGATCTAAGTTGTTGATTTTAAAGCTAAGATATCCATTTATTTTTTTAAGAAAAATCCCCCATGATTTTGGATATACATTATAAAAGATAAATGACGATCCAATTATTTAGGAAAAAAATTCAATCAAAAAAATTATTTAGGGAAACAAATAGGCAACTATATTTATTCATTAAATCTAAACCGTAGATTTTAAAGTTAAAAAAACTACATTATTCAAGTAAAATACCCATTTATAATTTTTATTTTAAAAACAATTCCTGATAATGACACTTATATGTGAAAAAGACTATATGATAATCCTATTATCTTAAACAAATCTCAAACATTTAATAAAAATTATAATTTTTGAAAAAACCTAAAGTGCTACAACATGAGTGATTTATTTGGTGTAATCTCAACCGTAAAAGTTAATCACCTATTAAATCAAAGCCTTTGATTATGTATATTAAAAAAAGGTACATTCCCCAAATAAATCATGTCTTTATTATTACTTTTTTTTAAAAATCGTAAAGAATATATAATAATCCTATTATCTACGGGGTAGCCATCAATTAAATATAGATAGAGATGGGCATGGGGCGGGTTCGGGGCGAGTGGAGCCGTACCCGCACCCATACTCATTTTCTAAAACCATCCCCATACCCACACCCCGTACCCATCGGGTTTTAAAATTTCATACCCTACCCATATCCATCGGATTTTTCGAGTTATTCAGGTTTTATTTTAGTATATATATATTGTAAAAACTGACACCTATCGGGTTCATTAAGTTTAATTTTTAGAGGTCCAAAACTAAATGAAAAATACTTTTTTACATGGATTTCCCCCTTATTAAATTTCTGCCTACATGTTCAAAATTAAAATAATACACGTCGGGTTTATTAAGTTTAAAAAATAATACTCATAATTGAAATGCATTGTGTCCCTACAAAATATCAAATTTGTGGGTGCATAAGAGTAGAGTAGCTGTCAGTTGAATCTAAGAACACAATATATATTTAGGTATAGATTTTGGCCTTTTTTTCACTACAGCCTACTCGCTTCAGTCTCAAATTTTTTTTTGAAAAAAATCGAGTTTGGATATGGGGCGGGGTTGGGTATTGCAATATTCCTGTACCCGATCCGTAACCATACCTATTCCCGTTTTTGGCACACCTGCCCCATACCTATTTTTCCTCCATTTTTTGTACCCGAACCCACCATAAATAAAGAGGGTTCGTTTCGAATTTTTCGGGTTTGGGTAGAACTCTCATCCCTAAATATAAACCACTAATTCTATATCTTTAAACTATCCTACATGATTCAATTAATTTTTTATTTGACTTTATTTATCTCAGTTGCTATTTATGAAGTTCACAACTTTTTATTTTTTCCACTAACTACTTATCGATAAATTTTTTAATTTTTTCAATGATACATATTTTTTAAATATCTGTTTCATCATGCACCGTGCATAGCACGGGTTTATACTAGTAATTATATTAATGAAATTGTCCACTGAGGTCTACCATGGATGATTCACAAATACAATTTTTAGCATTTATACAAAAGTATATGACATCTATCCACTGGCCCAAAAATTTGCTGATTGAGACTTATAGTGTTACGAAATCCCTCATTTAGACAACAACA
>JACYFF010003369.1:80763043-80773811 GCA_017589665.1 Selenicereus undatus
AGGAAAAATGAGTACAGATCCATACACTGTCTTGAAATTAATTACTTAAATAAATATATATAATTATTTAAATAAATATATGTGATTAATCACTACTAAAAATATATCTTATTCTGACAGAATATTCCAATTATCAAAAAATAATATTAAAAAAATCAGCTTTTTTGACCCCTTTTGAATGGAAGGAAAATTCACTTTTTTTTTGAACTTTCTGTTGAATTTTTTTCATGAATTTACACATATATTTAGATACCAAATTATTACGTACAATCGGATGAACATCTCAGTTGTTTACCGGGTTTCACTTGACAGTTTTTAACATATTTTAACAGTTTATTTTAAAAAAGAGAGAGAAACTGTTCGCTGATCATACGTTATAGAGTTTAGTTTTTGAGAAACCATTGGTGTATTGCTACTCAATATAATTGATGAATCTTATACGTCTGATCGTTATGTTCTGATTTGAATTCGCTGGTGACTGTTGATTTTGAATTCGTCGTATTTCAAATTAGTCGTGAATTGCCCTGCTACTGTCTTCATTTTTGCCAAATTCTCTATTTTCAGAGTGCTCGATCGGTCTATGTAGTTTTCAGCAATTATTCCATGGCTGGATTTGAGAGTTGATGATGAAGATTTATCAAATGCGCAGTGTTCATCAGGTTCGATATTGGTTTTTGATCTGTGTTTTTTTTGTTCCGGTTTGATTATGTAAGGTATTGTGTTTTTTTAGTTGTTTTGGAGTTCTTGGAGAATGTTTTATTTGTTCTAATTTTTGAATATACATGATTCTGTTTTTAAAAATTGGTTTTTGTAATATGAGAAAATAGCTCACCATAATCAGTCTTGTGCTCACTATATGTATGCGTCTGCCCACTAATAAAAAACATTCCGCTCACTTCGTTTCAGCATGGACTGATTATATGCATTTGTTTGCTCAATAACAAAAAACAACAGCTTTCCATAATCAGTCTTGTGCTCACTATATGTATGCGTTTGCTCACTAATAAAAAACATTCCGCTTACTACGTTTCAGCATGGACTGATTATATGTATTTGTTTGCTCAGTAACAAAAAATAATAGCTCACCATAATCAGTCTTGTGCTCACTATATGTATGCGTCTGCTCACTAATAAAAAACATTCCGCTCACTACATTTATGCGTTTGCTCACGATAAATGTTGAATTATGTCGGGTAAACAATAGCTCATCATCATGAATCGTGTGCTCACTATATGTATTTGTTTGCTCAGTAACAAAAAACATTCATGTCACTATCATTAATATAGCTCACTCTGCAAAATAAATCTAGCTCACTGGAATCAGTCATGTGCTCACTAAACATAGTTCTTGACTCACTGAAGATATATATTAAGTTCACTAATATTAGGAGTGATAAATTTATTTTGTCTGTAGTAGTACTTGAGACAAGTGATTTTGATGCTTCCCCCACTAGTGTAATTGGCTCAGTGATCTTTTCCTCAGGGTTTGTGGGTGAAGTCTTTGTTTTTGATCTGTCAAAGAGAATTATATGTAATGTTAATATTAGAGTATAAAAGATACAACTCACTAAATTGAAGTGATGTGTTAGCAAAAAATAAGTTACATAATAATCATCTCCCTAAATTGAAGTAATGGCTCACTACCCAGAAGTTATAGCTCACTAACAAGCAGCCATGGCTCACTAAAATACAAGTTCTGGCTCACTAGTGCTTGTATTTGTTCAAGTCACTAACACAAAGTAATGACTCACTAAACATGCTTCATAACTCACCAACAGGCAGCCATGGCTCACTAAAATACAAGTTCTGGCTCACTAGTGCATGTATTTGTTCAAGTCACTAACACAAAGTAATGGCTCACTAAACAGGCTTCATAGCTCACCAACAGGCAACCATGGCTTACTAAAATCAAGATCTGGCTCACTAGTTCATGCATTTGTTCAAGTCACTAACACAAAGTAATGACTCACTAAACAGGCTTCATAGCTCACCAACAGGCAGCCATGGCTCACTAAAATCAAGATCTGGCTCACTAGTTCATGTATTTGTTTAAGTCACTAACACAAAGTAATGGCTCACTAAACAGGCTTCATAGCTCACCAACAGGCAGTCATGACTCACTAAAATCAAGATTTGGCTCAGTAGTTCAAGTATTTGTTCAAGTCACTAACAGAAAGTAATGACTCACTAAACAAGCTTCATAGCTCACCAATAGGCATCCATGACTCACTAAATCGAAATATACAGGTTACTAACGAAATTTTAGGTTTCGTTTTTGTAACATACCTTTCTTGAGAGATTAGTGATTCATCCTTTCCAGATCTCTTGGTGCTTGCTTCTGAATGTTGAGGTTCCATTTGAAAAGATTGTAGAAATGCGATTAGTAAAAACTTTGTTTGTTGACTGAAAACCCAAAATGCGATTGGTAATGTTAGTGTATTCGAAAATGAAAACAAATTGCGTTTGTTGGTGAAATTTACATCGAAGTTCTTCTTTCAACCTTTACGGAAGAGATTTCGGCTAGAATTGTCGATGGAGTGCTGCAGAATTCGCGAAATGAATTGAGAATATGTGAAGGTCGTGGAGAGAGAACGAGGGAAGTTCATTGGCTTTGAAGCTTGAATTAGACGGTTTTTTGCGCGTTTTGGTGTTTTTGTTTTTTTTTTTAATTTTAAAAAAGCGGTTTCCGAGTGGGCTAGGCGAAAATTTAGTGGACTGGTGGGGCCGGTTGTACAAATGAATTTGTACAACCGGGTGGACGGTATAAGAACTGCAGTGTTAAGATATGTAAATATCTCACTATTATCAGGCAATCGAGGCAAGACACATGAATAATTGGAAAAATACTTTTAACTTATTCAAAGATGCGATAATATTTAACATGCAATTGCATATATATTACAACACAGTAAACAGGGGCCAGTAATTGTTAATATGAATTGTACAAAGGGAAATTTACAGGCAACGCATACATCAAGTGGTGTGCAACTAAATAATTTTTTTTGCAACAACTTAGTGTTGCTTTTGGAGGGAAAAGAAAAAAACTGAAATTGGAGGAGAAACACAAATTACTAAACTACCCTTTATGAACTTACTAGAGGAAGGTTGCATGAGGAGGTAGTGGAAGTGTTTGGGGTTTTATGTTTACTCTCTCTCTCTCTTCCTTCAACCTCAGAAATTCCATCAACCATCTCCACACAACTTCTACTCTTTCATCTCTCTCAACCTCTCCACAGATTATGTGAAATTTTAGTAAATTCACGGTGAATTTAGTGGTTTTTAGCATAGATCTAGAAATAGGTCAGAAGAATGGAGTGAGGCAAGGTATGTAGTGGTCAAACTTCAGCAACACATCAACCATTTCTCTACTTCTCTACTGTTTCTGGTGAAGGTGAAGAGCATATGATGAAGGTGATCGGTAATTGTGAAGAGGAACGACTGAAAAAATCTCAGATGAGTATACCACTACAACTAGATGAATATACAACAGAACTGTCACACTTGGTAGTAATTGTCAGTTATATGTCAGTAAAATGAGCACGTTGTCATTGTTGTTGTTGCTAAATGAGTATATATGTATGCCATGATTTTGTTAACTGTCTACCATGGTAGTAGGGTTAGCATTATTATGTAAATCAATTCGCATGAAAATGTAGTGAAGATCGTGTACCATGAGAGTGAAGGAACACGAACATTGAAAGAAAAAAATTTACTCACAAGCAAACTTGTAAAAATGGCAGTAAGGTTATGTTATTATGCTATTACATAGCTGCACTTGAACTTATCAAGATGTATAAATGTTAAATTCGCATAGATTATTTGAATATTGAAAGATGATCATAGGTAGTGAGATTATAACAATTTTTTGAGTGTAAAGTATGTGTGGATTGGAATATATTTGTGGAAGTGAATGAATTTCGTGAAGTATAATTGTTATAATAGTACTTCATTGTGGGGAATGTTAAGGCATGCCATTGATAGGCTTCAAACTAAGATATCATATATCAGATTCTTAGTTTACCTACATGTCAATATATATGTACCTAGGCATACTTAGTATAGTGATTGGGTAGGCTGAATACCCATAATATGTGGTAAGTTAACGATGGGGGAATAAGTATATGTTAATACAAGATAAATAAGGGAAATTGATGATTTAACAGTGGGGGCCAAATTTGGTAGCAAATTTCAGGAATGTGTCATTTGCGGTGTTACATATAGGTATATGTCATTAACATGTTTGATAGCTGCAGAATTCAATATTGCTTAAAAGAAGTTGTTATATGTAATGACTTGCAATGTATACCTACATTGCAATAAGTGTAAACCCTAGTAGACATCATGAACTTAATGGGTCAACATTGAAAAACAGTTTTTGTGAAGGCCACTTTACCTAATGGAGTGAATATTTGATAAAGGGAACCTCATAGTGATTGTAATAGAGTTATATGCCCAGTGTAATGTGTATGTAATAGTGTGTGTTTTGCAGGTGTATGAAATGGAGTTGTAGTCTTGTAGAGTGTATAAAAACATATGCGAAGCCTCACGAAGGAAGTCGCATATGTAAGTGAAAGGATTTCGGAAATGGAGAGTTCGTGAAGTGCCTCTGCTCATGTGAATGAAAAAGGGCAAATATGATGAGCAATCCATCTGTATCTTTGGAAGAGGAGGAAAGTACAAGTATTGTGAGCAAGTCAAGGGGGATGTGATCAAAGAAGATGCACGACAAAGGTAATAGAGGTAGTACATATTGTCAGTTGCAGTCCATCATAAATGAAAGAATGAACCATAACCTAGTTGAGGGGGAGAAGACAAGATATTCGGGCACAAGAACAGGTGGTGGAAGGTCAGGGTCACCATAAGCAGGGAAAAGTGGGAGCGGGAATGACCATTCTTTTTAAAAATTGTACTGACAAGCAAACTTGTAAATTCCATGGGACATGCACAATCAAGATGTGATTGTATGGGTCAAAACCTACTAGTTTGATTGCATTTTTTGTTTGTACACATACTTGTAATCCTAATATGATCGAAGTGTACTAATTGTATGTCATTGTGGTGTTCATTGTTGTAGTTTGCAACAATAACTTATTTGTAACTATAGGACCAAAATGTTTGAGTGATGTTCAACTTATCTGTGAGGAGGTCACATTTTGCAGGTTCAGCGGTTGTACTCATCATCCTTATTGACCCTACCGTAGTGTCATATTTACTATGGTAAGCAATAACTGCACCATGGTATACATACTGCCTTTGTTGGAGTACATGGACTATGTGTGAGGATGTGCAAGTTGGTGTGGAAACTCGAACACATGTCGAAGACCTGCTGTAATCCCA
Organism: Selenicereus undatus; assembly: GCA_017589665.1. NCBI lineage: Eukaryota > Viridiplantae > Streptophyta > Magnoliopsida > Caryophyllales > Cactaceae > Selenicereus > Selenicereus undatus. Next base: position 80,768,381 of record JACYFF010003369.1, read on the forward strand.
AAGTTGATGTTGATGCCAACTGGTGGTGCTAACATTTGGGAGATGGTTCAAATAGGATAAGCAAAAGCAGGGCATGCTTACGGGGGCAAAACATGATGGTTCGATATACATTTTGTTAATTACACGTGCTTTTAACCAAGTTATGCATGGGCTCTACTAATTGTATGCCATTATGGTCTATCTTGTTAGAGTTTGTCATAATTGATAAATATGTTGGAGTACAACCAAAATGTTTGATTGTTGTTTGAATGTATGAGAAGAGGTCACATTCGCAAGTTTAGTGGTTACATCCACTATCGATGTTAACCCACTCCCTGTATAGTGTTTACCATGGTAGGCAAGGAATGATATGTCGGTATATGTAGCATATATGTTGGATTGGATGGATAGTGTGTAGAGATGTGCACCCTTGTGTGTACCACTGATAAATGATCATGTACAAGTAATCAATTATACTTGATAAATATGTCATCAATCAAGATAGACTGTAACTGATAATATGTACCTCGAATATCATGTACAAGTAGTTCGAATTTCACACTGAATCAATTATACTCGACAAATATATCATCAATCAATTAGAACATATAATACTTTAAGAGTTCATCGACATCGAAGCATAGCATCTACATCTGCCTCTGCCTGCTCTCAACTCCCTTAGGAATGGTTGTTACTACTCCCACTTTTCCCTGCTTATGGTGACCCTGACCTTCCACCACTTGTTCCTGTGCCTCGAATATCTTCTCTTCTCTCCCTCAACTATGTTATGCCTCATTCCTTCATTTATGATAAACTGCAGCTAGCAATATGTACTACCTCTATTACTTTTGTCGTGCATCTTCTTTGATCGCATCGCCCTTGACTTGCTCACAATACTTGTACTTACCTCCTCTTCTAAAGATACAGATGAATTGCTCGTCGTATTTACCCCTTTTTATTCACATGAGTAGAGGCACTTAGTGAACTCTCCATTTCCGAAATCCTTTCACTTACATACACGAATTCCTTCGCGAGGCTTCGTATCTGTTTTTATACACTCTACAACTCCATTTCATACATCTGCAAAACACACACCATTACATACACATTACAATGGGCATATAACTCTATTACAATAACCATGAGATTCCCTTTATCAAATGTTCACTCCATTAGGTGAAGGGGCCTTCACAAAACCTATTTTTCAATGTTTACCCATAAGTTCATAATGTCTACCAGGGTTTACGCTTATTGCAATGTAGGTATACATTGCAAGTTATTACATATAACGCCTTCCTTTAACCAATATTGAATTCTGCAGCTATCAAACATGTTAATGACATATACCTATATGTAACACCGCAAATGAAATCTTCCTGAAATTTGCTACCAAATTTGACCCCCCATTGTTAAATCATCAACTTTCCTTATTTATCTTGTGTTAACAAATACTTATTCCCTCATCGTTAACTCACCACCTATTATGGGTATTCAGTCTACCCAATCACTATATTAAGTATGCCTAGGTACACATATATTGACATGTAGGTAAACTAAGAATCTAATATACGACATCTTGGTTTGAAGCCTATCGATGGCATGTCTTAACATTCCCCACAATGAAATACTATTATAACAGTTACACTTCACGAAATTCATTCACTTCCACAAATATATTTCAACCCGCGCATGCTTTATACTCAAAAAATTGCAATAGTCTCATTACCTATGATCATCATTCAATATTCAAATAATCTATGCGAATTTAACATTTATACATCTTGATAAGTTCAAGTGCAGCTTTGTAATAGCATAATAACAGAACCTTACTGCCATTTGTACAAGTTTGCTTGTGAGTAAATTTTTTTTTCTTTCAATGTCTGTGTTCCTTCACTCTTATGGTACACGATCCTCACTATAATTTCATGCGATTTGGGTTACATAACAATACTAACCTTACTACCATGGTAGACAGTTAACAAAATCATGGCATACGTATATACTCAGCCAATTACTACTTATAGCAACAACAACAATGACAACGTGCTCATTTTACTAACAAATAACTGACAATTACTACCAAGTATGACAGATGTGTTGCATACCCAACTAGTTGTAGTGGTATACCCATATGAGATTTTTTTCAGTCGTTCCCCTTCACATTAACCGATCACCTTCATCATAGGCTCTTCACCTTCATTAGAAACAGTAGAGAAGTATAGAAATGGTTGATGTGTTACTGAAGTTGGACCACGACATAACTTGCCTCATTCCATTCTTCTCACCTATTTCTAGATCTGTGCTAAAAACCACTAAATTTATTAAAATTTCACATAATTTGTGGAGAGGTTGAGAGAGATGAAAGAGCAGAAGTTGTGTAGAGATGGTTGATGGAATTTCTGAGGTTGAAGGAAGAGAGAGAGAGAGAGAGAGAGAGAGTAAACATAAAAGCCCAAATACTTCCACTGCCTCCTCACACAACCTACCTCTAATAAGTTCATGAAGGTTAGTTTAGTAATTTGTGTTTCTCCTCCAATTTCAGCTATTTTCTTTTCCCTCCAAAAGCAACACTAAGTTGTTGCAAAAAAAGATCATTTAGTTGCACACCATTTGATGTATGCATTGCCTGTAAGTTTCCCTTGTACAAAAGATAGCAAAAGAAATATAAATGTGTATAATGGACTGAATAGTACATTAGGCAATGGAGAGTATTCGTTAGGCACTTAAGCGTGATTCGCCTAGCAACGAATAGCTTCTCTAAAGTGTACATTTTTTAAATAGGACTATATACCTAGTAGCTACCTATGCGTTGCACCAAGATATAACTTTTCAAATCATAAGATGCACATTTTTAAATAGCATATTATAATTATTCAACCTATATAATCTTTTAATTAAGATAGATCAAGTATATAATTAAAATTTCTAAGAAAAATAAAATAGTTTATTATTGCATTTTTAATGAAGATATTGAAGATTAATCCACTCAATTTCGTGATAAGAGAAATCTATGAAATTGACTTTGGCAAAGTAGAAAAATCACATTGTTAATCTATTGTTTTGGATTATAATTTGCATACTACGACTTGAGAAATTTAATGTAATTTGTACTCTACACCAATAAAATTTTAAAGTATGAAAAAAAACAAAGAAAAATCGTCGAATCTCAATTGAAGAGGTGACCTGATAATTATCAACTCCCCAATCCCTCATCTTGTTTGGTCCCTATCTGCTTCAACCTAAGCACTACACCCAAAAAAATTTATACGCTACACCAAAAAAAATTTAAAAGTATGAAAAAAAAAACAAAGAAAAATCATCGAACCTCAATTGAAGAGGCGACCCCCTAATTATCAACTCCCCCACCCCCCCCCTTTTTTTGGTCAATTCCCATTTAACCCCCCCGCCCCCCCCCCCCCCCAAGAAAAAGTTGTTCTAAAGTCTTCCAGCTTCAACGCAAGCCAACCCTAAAGCTGATTTAAAGCCAACACATTTGAACCCAACCCCCTCCCCCCTCAAAGTTGTTCTAAAGTTTACCCACTTCAATCCAAGGCCCCCCTAAAAAGCTAGTCTAAAGTCTACCCGCTTCAATCCAAGTGCCCCCAAGTATCTACCCCATGATTGACCTTTTTATTACAGTATGTTAATTTGAATTTAAAAAAAAATTCTCTATTTACCTAAAACATAGATGATGTCAAATGGTTCGAGAAATACAAACCAAGTAAACAAAGTATAAATTGAATGGATGATTTTAATTGTATTTCATCAACTAAATAATCCAAATTCATAAAGCACATGATTATTCAAAAGTACATATTTTACTCATATTGAAATCTAAAAATTAAAATTTAAACAAATTATGTCACTTAACCCTTTCCAAAACAAAGGCCATCTAATAGTTGATGATCTGAGTATAGATTGCTACATAAACCACTTATAACCCACTCTTGTCATGCATCCTAATGTGATGCGCCCTCCATTAACTCCCCCACAGTGTTTGTATCAAGATCCTAGAAAAGTAAGAATAATACTAATAATACCGAGTTTGATCAACCACAAATCACTTGGAAACACAATGGCCTTCCAATGAATCCCCCCCCCCCAAAAGACATAGGCTTAGATTCCAAATGGCTAATACAGGAAAACTGAGAAAAAGAAATGAGTTTGTAAGGCGAAATTAACTACAGTAATTCATAAAGTGCAATGTCCAAACAAAATGCATACGTCCAATGGCATGTAAATAAGATAGTAGACTATACTATGGTAATTATTTTAGTGGACTGACATGGTAAATTGACCAACACACTTGAAAATATTAGAAAAATTTAGATTGACTAAATGTACACTTGTAGACCTTAAACCACCATAATTCTTACAGCTCGGCACATGCCCATGGCTTCAATGACTAAAATTTAAGAACGAAAAATATGTTTTCAATCTCAATGAAACCCTAGAAGTAGCTTTTAAAGCAATAGAAATTCTTCATGGAAAGTGACCAATTATATTTTTATAGGGTCAAGATCATATGGCCGAAAATTGAAATATACCATATAGTTTTATCAATAATTGTTGTTTTCAAATAAACCGTGAAATATCCGCCTAAATAGATCCAAAATTGAATACTACGTAGAATGTATTGACTAGCCTTAAAAACATGTCAAAACAACCAATAAAGAGTTGAAGATATTCTTATGAAATGGATAACAACTCCAAATTCCAACCCAGCAATCAAAGACAATCACTAACCCCTCCCTTTCCTGAGAATGTATAATAATCTTGCCTTCGAAAGCAAACAACACGCTTAGTCATGCACAATCGAAAACAACCTTACTTGATCAAGGCTAAATGTCAAGATTGATGAAAGGATCAATAAACTTATTTTAAGTGATACTAAATCATATTGAAATGCGAGTATAACTAATTTTGAACTACTTCACATTGGAATGACTTTATTAAAAAGGAGCACTGTAATTTTCCCACCAAATGAAAAATCAAATGCATACGTCATTTACGGTAAGAATAAAATTTGGCTTCTTAGGTTATAAGAGATGATAAACATTGTGAGAGAGCCGTTCTTTGCATACTAAAATTCTTTGTTGTAGCTTTCGCCAATGAATGAAATTCTTTCCCGCTCTGTATTGAATTGCACCATTGCAATTAAACGCTATATTTAGTCCTACTTGTGAAATGATTTCTTGCAATTACTACGCACCAGATGAGTATTAATCCAAATCCAAATCCAACGTGACAGCACAAATGAGTATAATATTAAATCCAAACCAAACTCATATTAATGAAGCAAATTGTTTAAAACAAAGAAAAAGAAACTCGTTGCTAAAAACACCCCAGGCAATCTCAGTTTGGTGAATATCCGCTCAATTCCAAATCATCGGGGACCAATCTATCGAGAGAGAAGTAGAATGATTTAATTGTGAAGATGCAAAATCAACTA
>JACYFF010003369.1:80773911-80784687 GCA_017589665.1 Selenicereus undatus
AGGAAAAATGAGTACAGATCCATACACTGTCTTGAAATTAATTACTTGAATAAATATATATAATTATTTAAATAAATATATGTGATTAATCACTACTAAAAATATATCTTATTCTGACAGAATATTCCAATTATCAAAAAATAATATTAAAAAAATCAGCTTTTTTGACCCCTTTTGAATGGAAGGAAAATTCATTTTTTTTTTGAACTTTCTGATGAATTTTTTTCATGAATTTACACATATGTTCAGATGCCAAATTATTACGTACAACCGGGTGAACATTTCAGTTGTCCACCCGGTCTCACTTGACAGTTTTTAACATATTTTAACAGTTTTTTTTTAAAAAGAGAGAGAAACTGTTCGCTGATAATACGTTATAGAGTTTAGTTTTTGAGAAACTATTGGTGTATTGCTGCTCAATATAATTGATGAATCTTATACGTCTGATCGTTATGTTCTGATTTGAATTCGCTGGTGACTGTTGATTTTGAATTCGTTGTTTGCGTATTTCAAATTAGTCGTGAATTGCCCTGCTACTGTCTTCATTTTTGCCAAATTTTCTATTTTCAGAGCGCTCGATCGGTCTATGTAGTTTTCAGCAATTATTCCATGGCTGGATTTGAGAGTTGATGATGAAGATTTATCAAATGCGCAGTGTTCATCAGGTTCGATATTGGTTTTTGATTTGTGTTTTTTTTGTTCCAGTTTGATTATGTAAGGTATTGTGTTTTTTTAGTTGTTTTGGAGTTCTTGGAGAATGTTTTATTTGTTCTAATTTTTGAATATACATGATTCTGTTTTTAAAAATTGGTTTTTGTAATATGAGAAAATAGCTCACCATAATCAGTCTTGTGCTCACTATATGTATGCGTCTGCCCACTAATAAAAAACATTCCGCTCACTTCGTTTCAGCATGGACTGATTATATGCATTTGTTTGCTCAATAACAAAAAACAACAGCTTTCCATAATCAGTCTTGTGCTCACTATATGTATGCGTTTGCTCACTAATAAAAAACATTTCGCTTACTACGTTTCAGCATGGACTGATTATATGTATTTGTTTGCTCAGTAACAAAAAATAATAGCTCACCATAATCAGTCTTGTGCTCACTATATGTATGCGTCTGCTCACTAATAAAAAACATTTCGCTCACTACATTTATGCGTTTGCTCACGATAAATGTTGAATTATGTCGGGTAAACAATAGCTCATCATCATGAATCGTGTGCTCACTATATGTATTTGTTTGCTCAGTAACAAAAAACATTCATGTCACTATCATTAATATAGCTCACTCTGCAAAATAAATCTAGCTCACTGGAATCAGTCATGTGCTCACTAAACATAGTTCTTGACTCACTGAAGATATATATTAAGTTCACTAATATTAGGAGTGATAAATTTGTTTTGTCTGTAGTAGTACTTGAGACAAGTGATTTTGATGCTTCCCCCACTAGTGTAATTGGCTCAGTGATCTTTTCCTCAGGGTTTGTGGGTGAAGTCTTTGTTTTTGATCTGTCAAAGAGAATTATATGTAATGTTAATATTAGAGTATAAAAGATACAGCTCACTAAATTGAAGTAATGTGTTAGCAAAAAATAAGTTACATAATAATCATCTCCCTAAATTGAAGTAATGGCTCACTACCCAGAAGTTATAGCTCACTAACAAGCAGCTATGGCTCACTAAAATGCAAGTTCTGGCTCACTAGTGCTTGTATTTGTTCAAGTCACTAACACAAAGTAATGACTCACTAAACATGCTTCATAACTCACCAACAGGCAGCCATGGCTCACTAAAATACAAGTTCTGGCTCACTAGTGCATGTATTTGTTCAAGTCACTAACACAAAGTAATGGCTCACTAAACAGGCTTCATAGCTCATCAACAGGCAACCATGGCTTACTAAAATCAAGATCTGGCTCACTAGTTCATGCATTTGTTCAAGTCACTAACACAAAGTAATGACTCACTAAACAGGCTTCATAGCTCACCAACAGGCAGCCATGGCTCACTAAAATCAAGATCTGGCTCACTAGTTCATGTATTTGTTTAAGTCACTAACACAAAGTAATGGCTCACTAAACAGGCTTCATAGCTCACCAACAGGCAGTCATGACTCACTAAAATCAAGATTTGGCTCAGTAGTTAAAGTATTTGTTCAAGTCACTAACAGAAAGTAATGACTCACTAAACAAGCTTCATAGCTCACCAATAGGCATCCATGACTCACTAAATCGAAATATACAGGTTAATAACGAAATTTTAGGTTTCGTTTTTGTAACATACCTTTCTTGAGAGATTAGTGATTCATCCTTTCCAGATCTCTTGGTGCTTGCTTCTGAATGTTGAGGTTCCATCTGAAAAGATTGTAGAAATGCGATTAGTAAAAACTTTGTTTGTTGACTGAAAACCCAAAATGCGATTGGTAATGTTAGTGTATTCGAAAATGAAAACAAATTGCGTTTGTTGGTGAAATTTACATCGAAGTTCTTCTTTCAACCTTTACGGAAGAGATTTCGGCTAGAATTGTCGATGGAGTGCTGCAGAATTCGCGAAATGAATTGAGAATATGTGAAGGTCGTGGAGAGAGAACGAGGGAAGTTCGTTGGCTTTGAACCTTGAATTAGACGGTTTTTTGCGCGTTTTGGTGTTTTTGTTTTTTTTTTAATTTTAAAAAAGCGGTTTCCGAGTGGGCCAGGCGAAAATTTAGTGGACTGGTGGGGCCGGTTGTACAAATGAATTTGTACAACCGGGTGGACGGTATAAGAACTGCAGTGTTAAGATATGTAAATATCTCACTATTATCAGGCAATTGAGGCAAGACACATGAATAATTGGAAAAATACTTTTAACTTATTCAAAGATGCGATAATATTTAACATGCAATTGCATATATATTACAACACAGTAAACAGGGGCCAGTAATTGTTAATATGAATTGTACAAAGGGAAATTTACAGGCAACGCATACATCAAGTGGTGTGCAACTAAATAATTTTTTTTGCAACAACTTAGTGTTGCTTTTGGAGGGAAAAGAAAAAAACTGAAATTGGAGGAGAAACACAAATTACTAAACTACCCTTTATGAACTTACTAGAGGAAGGTTGCATGAGGAGGTAGTGGAAGTATTTGGGGTTTTATGTTTACTCTCTCTCTCTCTCTCTTCCTTCAACCTCAGAAATTCCATCAACCATCTCCACACAACTTCTACTCTTTCATCTCTCTCAACCTCTCCACAGATTATGTGAAATTTTAGTAAATTCACGGTGAATTTAGTGGTTTTTAGCATAGATCTAGAAATAGGTCAGAAGAATGGAGTGAGGCAAGGTATGTAGTAGTCAAACTTCAGCAACACATCAACCATTTCTCTACTTCTCTACTGTTTCTGGTGAAGGTGAAGAGCATATGATGAAGGTGATCGGTAATTGTGAAGAGGAACGACTGAAAAAATCTCAGATGAGTATACCACTACAACTAGATGGGTATACAACAGAACTGTCACACTTGATAGTAATTGTCAGTTATATGTCAGTAAAATGAGCACGTTGTCATTGTTGTTGTTGCTAAATGAGTATATATGTATGCCATGATTTTATTAACTGTCTACCATGGTAGTAGGGTTAGCATTATTATGTAAATCAATTCGCATGAAAATGTAGTGAAGATCGTGTACCATGAGAGTGAAGGAACACGAACATTGAAAGAAAAAAATTTACTCACAAGCAAACTTGTAAAAATGGCAGTAAGGTTATGTTATTATGCTATTACATAGCTGCACTTGAACTTATCAAGATGTATAAATGTTAAATTCGCATAGATTATTTGAATATTGAAAGATGATCATAGGTAGTGAGATTATAACAATTTTTTGAGTGTAAAGTATGTGTGGATTGGAATATATTTGTGGAAGTGAATGAATTTTGTGAAGTATAATTGTTATAATAGTACTTCATTGTAGGGAATGTTAAGGCATGCCATTGATAGGCTTCAAACTAAGATATCATATATCAGATTCTTAGTTTACCTACATGTCAATATATATGTACCTAGGCATACTTAGTATAGTGATTGGGTAGGCTGAATACCCATAATATGTGGTAAGTTAACGATGGGGGAATAAGTATATGTTAATACAAGATAAATAAGGGAAATTGATGATTTAACAGTGGGGGCCAAATTTGGTAGCAAATTTCAGGAATGTGTCATTTGCGGTGTTACATATAGGTATATGTCATTAACATGTTTGATAGCTGCAGAATTCAATATTGCTTAAAAGAAGTTGTTATATGTAATGACTTGCAATGTATACCTACATTGCAATAAGTGTAAACCCTAGTAGACATCATGAACTTAATGGGTCAACATTGAAAAACAGTTTTTGTGAAGGCCACTTTACCTAATGGAGTGAATATTTGATAAAGGGAACCTCATAGTGATTGTAATAGAGTTATATGCCCAGTGTAATGTGTATGTAATAGTGTGTGTTTTGCAGGTGTATGAAATGGAGTTGTAGTCTTGTAGAGTGTATAAAAACATATGCGAAGCCTCACGAAGGAAGTCGCATATGTAAGTGAAAGGATTTCGGAAATGGAGAGTTCGTGAAGTGCCTCTGCTCATGTGAATGAAAAAGGGCAAATATGATGAGCAATCCATCTGTATCTTTGGAAGAGGAGGAAAGTACAAGTATTGTGAGCAAGTCAAGGGGGATGTGATCAAAGAAGATGCACGACAAAGGTAATAGAGGTAGTACATATTGTCAGTTGCAGTCCATCATAAATGAAAGAATGAACCATAACCTAGTTGAGGGGGAGAAGACAAGATATTCGGGCACAAGAACAGGTGGTGGAAGGTCAGGGTCACCATAAGCAGGGAAAAGTGGGAGCGGGAATGACCATTCTTTTTAAAAATTGTACTGACAAGCAAACTTGTAAATTCCATGGGACATGCACAATCAAGATGTGATTGTATGGGTCAAAACCTACTAGTTTGATTGCATTTTTTGTTTGTACACATACTTGTAATCCTAATATGATCGAAGTGTACTAATTGTATGTCATTGTGGTGTTCATTGTTGTAGTTTGCAACAATAACTTATTTGTAACTATAGGACCAAAATGTTTGAGTGATGTTCAACTTATCTGTGAGGAGGTCACATTTTGCAGGTTCAGCGGTTGTACTCATCATCCTTATTGACCCTACCGTAGTGTCATATTTACTATGGTAAGCAATAACTGCACCATGGTATACATACTGCCTTTGTTGGAGTACATGGACTATGTGTGAGGATGTGCACGTTGGTGTGGAAACTCGAACACATGTCGAAGACTTGCTGTAATCCCAAAGTTGATGTTGATGCCAACTGGTGGTGCTAACATTTGGGAGATGGTTCAAATAGGATAAGCAAAAGCAGGGCATGCTTACGGGGGCAAAACATGATGGTTCGATATACATTTTGTTAATTACACGTGCTTTTAACCAAGTTATGCATGGGCTCTACTAATTGTATGCCATTATGGTCTATCTTGTTAGAGTTTGTCATAATTGATAAATATGTTGGAGTACAACCAAAATGTTTGATTGTTGTTTGAATGTATGAGAAGAGGTCACATTCGCAAGTTTAGTGGTTACATCCACTATCGATGTTAACCCACTCCCTGTATAGTGTTTACCATGGTAGGCAAGGAATGATATGTCGGTATATGTAGCATATATGTTGGATTGGATGGATAGTGTGTAGAGATGTGCACCCTTGTGTGTACCACTGATAAATGATCATGTACAAGTAATCAATTATACTTGATAAATATGTCATCAATCAAGATAGACTGTAACTGATAATATGTACCTCGAATATCATGTACAAGTAGTTCGAATTTCACACTGAATCAATTATACTCGACAAATATATCATCAATCAATTAGAACATATAATACTTTAAGAGTTCATCGACATCGAATCATAGCATCTACATCTGCCTCTGCCTGCTCTCAACTCCCTTAGGAATGGTTGTTACTACTCCCACTTTTCCCTGCTTATGGTGACCCTGACCTTCCACCACTTGTTCCTGTGCCTCGAATATCTTCTCTTCTCTCCCTCAACTATGTTATGCCTCATTCCTTCATTTATGATAAACTGCAGCTAGCAATATGTACTACCTCTATTACTTTTGTCGTGCATCTTCTTTGATCGCATCGCCCTTGACTTGCTCACAATACTTGTACTTACCTCCTCTTCTAAAGATACAGATGAATTGCTCGTCGTATTTACCCCTTTTTATTCACATGAGTAGAGGCACTTAGTGAACTCTCCATTTCCGAAATCCTTTCACTTACATACACGAATTCCTTCGCGAGGCTTCGTATCTGTTTTTATACACTCTACAACTCCATTTCATACATCTGCAAAACACACACCATTATATACACATTACAATGGGCATATAACTCTATTACAATAACCATGAGATTCCCTTTATCAAATGTTCACTCCATTAGGTGAAGGGGCCTTCACAAAACCTATTTTTCAATGTTTACCCATAAGTTCATGATGTCTACCAGGGTTTACGCTTATTGCAATGTAGGTATACATTGCAAGTTATTACATATAACGCCTTCTTTTAACCAATATTGAATTCTGCAGCTATCAAACATGTTAATGACATATACCTATATGTAACACCGCAAATGAAATCTTCCTGAAATTTGCTACCAAATTTGACCCCCCCATTGTTAAATCATCAACTTTCCTTATTTATCTTGTGTTAGCAAATACTTATTCCCTCATCGTTAACTCACCACCTATTATGGGTATTCAGTCTACCCAATCACTATATTAAGTATGCCTAGGTACACATATATTGACATGTAGGTAAACTAAGAATCTAATATACGACATCTTGGTTTGAAGCCTATCGATGGCATGTCTTAACATTCCCCACAATGAAGTACTATTATAACAGTTACACTTCACGAAATTCATTCACTTCCACAAATATATTTCAACCCGCGCATGCTTTATACTCAAAAAATTGCAATAGTCTCATTACCTATGATCATCTTTCAATATTCAAATAATCTATGCGAATTTAACATTTATACATCTTGATAAGTTCAAGTGCAGCTTTGTAATAGCATAATAACAGAACCTTACTGCCATTTGTACAAGTTTGCTTGTGAGTAAATTTTTTTTTCTTTCAATGTCTGTGTTCCTTCACTCTTATGGTACACGATCCTCACTATAATTTCATGCGATTTGGGTTACATAACAATACTAACCTTACTACCATGGTAGACAGTTAACAAAATCATGGCATACGTATATACTCAGCCAATTACTATTTATAGCAACAACAACAATGACAACGTGCTCATTTTACTAACAAATAACTGACAATTACTACCAAGTATGACAGATGTGTTGCATACCCAACTAGTTGTAGTGGTATACCCATATGAGATTTTTTTCAGTCGTTCCCCTTCACATTAACCGATCACCTTCATCATAGGCTCTTCACCTTCATTAGAAACAGTAGAGAAGTATAGAAATGGTTGATGTGTTACTGAAGTTGGACCACGACATAACTTGCCTCATTCCATTCTTCTCACCTATTTCTAGATCTGTGCTAAAACCACTAAATTTATTAAAATTTCACATAATTTGTGGAGAGGTTGAGAGAGATGAAAGAGCAGAAGTTGTGTAGAGATGGTTGATGGAATTTCTGAGGTTGAAGGAAGAGAGAGACAGAGAGAGTAAACATAAAAGCCCAAATACTTCCACTGCCTCCTCACACAACCTACCTCTAATAAGTTCATGAAGGTTAGTTTAGTAATTTGTGTTTCTCCTCCAATTTCAGCTATTTTCTTTTCCCTCCAAAAGCAACACTAAGTTGTTGCAAAAAAAAATCATTTAGTTGCACACCATTTGATGTATGCATTGCCTGTAAGTTTCCCTTGTACAAAAGATAGCAAAAGAAATATAAATGTGTATAATGGACTGAATAGTACATTAGGCAATGGAGAGTATTCGTTAGGCACTTAAGCGTGATTCGCCTAGCAACGAATAGCTTCTCTAAAGTGTACATTTTTTAAATAGGACTATATACCTAGTAGCTACCTGTGCGTTGCACCAAGATATAACTTTTCAAATCATAAGATGCACACTTTTTAAATAGCATATTATAATTATTCAACCTATATAATCTTTTAATTAAGATAGATCAAGTATATAATTAAAATTTCTAAGAAAAATAAAATAGTTTATTATTGCATTTTTAATGAAGATATTGAAGATTAATCCACTCAATTTCGTGATAAGAGAAATCTATGAAATTGACTTTGGCAAAGTAGAAAAATCACATTGTTAATCTATTGTTTTGGATTATAATTTGCATACTACGACTTGAGAAATTTAATGTAATTTGTACTCTACACCAATAAAATTTTAAAGTATGAAAAAAAACAAAGAAAAATAGTCGAATCTCAATTGAAGAGGTGACCTGATAATTATCAACTCCCCAATCCCTCATCTTGTTTGGTCCCTATCTGCTTCAACCTAAGCACTACACCCAAAAAAATTTATACGCTACACCAAAAAAAATTTAAAAGTATGAAAAAAAAACAAAGAAAAATCATCGAACCTCAATTGAAGAGGCGACCCCCTAATTATCAACTCCCCCACCCCCCCCCTTTTTTTGGTCAATTCCCATTTAACCCCCCCGCCCCCCCCCCCCCCCAAGAAAAAGTTGTTCTAAAGTCTTCCAGCTTCAACGCAAGCCAACCCTAAAGCTGATTTAAAGCCAACACATTTGAACCCAACCCCCTCCCCCCTCAAAGTTGTTCTAAAGTTTACCCACTTCAATCCAAGGCCCCCCTAAAAAGCTAGTCTAAAGTCTACCCGCTTCAATCCAAGTGCCCCCAAGTATCTACCCCATGATTGACCTTTTTATTACAGTATGTTAATTTGAATTTTTTTTTTAAAAAAAATTCTCTATTTACCTAAAACATAGATGATGTCAAATGGTTCGAGAAATACAAACCAAGTAAACAAAGTATAAATTGAATGGATGATTTTAATTATATTTCATCAACTAAATAATCCAAATTCATAAAGCACATGATTATTCAAAAGTACATATTTTACTCATATTGAAATCTAAAAATCAAAATTTAAACAAATTATGTCACTTAACCCTTTCCAAAACAAAGGCCATCTAATAGTTGATGATCTGAGTATAGATTGCTACATAAACCACTTATAACCCACTCTTGTCATGCATCCTAATGTGATGCGCCCTCCATTAACTCCCCCACAGTGTTTGTATCAAGATCCTAGAAAAGTAAGAATAATACTAATAATACCGAGTTTGATCAACCACAAATCACTTGGAAACACAATGGCCTTCCAATGAATCCCCCCCCCCCCAAAAGACATAGGCTTAGATTCCAAATGGCTAATACAGGAAAACTAAGAAAAAGAAATGAGTTTGTAAGGCGAAATTAACTACAGTAATTCATAAAGTGCAATGTCCAAACAAAATGCATACGTCCAATGGCATGTAAATAAGATAGTAGACTATACTATGGTAATTATTTTAGTGGACTGACATGGTAAATTGACCAACACACTTGAAAATATTAGAAAAATTTAGATTGACTAAATGTACACTTGTAGACCTTAAACCACCATAATTCTTACAGCTCGGCACATGCCCATGGCTTCAATGACTAAAATTTAAGAACAAAAAATATGTTTTCAATCTCAATGAAACCCTAGAAGTAGCTTTTAAAGCAATAGAAATTCTTCATGGAAAGTGACCAATTATATTTTTATAGGGTCAAGATCATATGGCCGAAAATTGAAATATACCATATAGTTTGATCAATAATTGTTGTTTTTAAATAAACCGTGAAATATCCGCCTAAATAGATCCAAAATTGAATACTACGTAGAATGTATTGATTAGCCTTAAAAACATGTCAAAACAACCAATAAAGAGTTGAAGATATTCTTATGAAATGGATAACAACTCCAAATTCCAACCCAGCAATCAAAGACAGTCACTAACCCCTCCCTTTCCTGAGAATGTATAATAATCTTGCCTTCGAAAGCAAACAACACGCTTAGTCATGCACAATCGAAAACAACCTTACTTGATCAAGGCTAAATGTCAAGATTTATGAAAGGATCAATAAACTTATTTTAAGTGATACTAAATCATATTGAAATGCGAGTATAACTAATTTTGAACTACTTCACATTGGAATGACTTTATTAAAAAGGAGCACTGTAATTTTCCCACCAAATGAAAAATCAAATGCATACGTCATTTACGGTAAGAATAAAATTTGGCTTCTTAGGTTATAAGAGATGATAAACATTGTGAGAGAGCCGTTCTTTGCATACTAAAATTCTTTGTTGTAGCTTTCGCCAATGAATGAAATTCTTTCCCGCTCTGTATTGAATTGCACCATTGCAATTAAACGCTATATTTAGTCCTACTTGTGAAATGATTTCTTGCAATTACTACGCACCAGATGAGTATTAATCCAAATCCAAATCCAACGTGACAGCACAAATGAGTATAATATTAAATCCAAACCAAACTCATATTAATGAAGCAAATTGTTTAAAACAAAGAAAAAGAAACTCGTTGCTAAAAACACCCCAGGCAATCTCAGTTTGGGGAATATCCGCTCAATTCCAAATCATCGGGGACCAATCTATCGAGAGAGAAGTAGAATGATTTAATTGTGAAGATGCAAAATCAACTA
>JACYFF010003369.1:80801472-80812432 GCA_017589665.1 Selenicereus undatus
CATGTTCCTGAACTCTAGCAATGCAAAGAACAACCCCAGCAAACAAGGTGGCCTTGGTGTTCACAGCAGCTATACAAATCTTGGACAAGATGACTGATTCAAAACAAGAAGTCTTGGGTATATAGGTTTTATTTATTTAGACTCTTGTTAATATGCCAATATTGAAAATGCTTTTTAAACACCTCTTGAATCGGTATTTGCACTACTTCAGAACAACAGTTGCAAACAACCCTGCAAACAGGGTGCCTAGGGTGTTTCTGAACTAAAGTGGCCATACCCGGTTATCTTTGAAAATTCATTTCGGTTGGCCAAGATCTCCAGAATACTTTCCTTAAACTCCAAGATTGCTATTTTTCTGGAAAGGATATCTCTTGAAAATATTATGGGAGATTTGCGAAAATAGGTTTTTGAAAATTTGCCAAAACTAAAAGATTTCCTTTGCCATATTTTCGGATAAGATAAAAATTCCAAAGCTGAAGATTTCTGGTTGCTTTTTGAATCCTCTTCACGGCTATGGGAAGATAAGGGTTATCTCTTAAGATAACAAATCCCCTATACATTGGAAAAAACTTGTCACTAGCCGTTGAGGAGTATTTTTCTTGAAAAATCATTTTCCATACTTAGCTGATTCTCTTGGTTTTGACCGTTGGAATTCTTGTTTAAATACAACATTTTACTCCTATTGAATGACACACATACAAGGTGAGAATAGCAAGAGAATATCTAGAAACACAACACACGCAAAAAGCAAAATTCCAAAAGTGGTTTTTCTAGTGAAAAGAATTTTTCGAGCTACTCTTGAGAAAAGAAAAACCGGCACAAGTTGTGTTTAAACCAAACTTTCAATATATTGGCATACTAGGACTTCATTGTACCTTACATCTGCTTAAGACAGAAGCACCCAGTAAGGTGTTTTGTAACCCTGATCTTGAATCAGAAAAGTGAGTGAGTGGTCCTCAGTCGTGTGGACTTTGGACGTGTCCAATCTGGTGAGATTTGGACGTGTCCAATCTGGTGAGATTTGGACGTGGTGTAATCTGCCTTAGAGAAGGAGGTTACGTAGTTGCAAGTTGTAACAAGGTGTGTTATATTTGTAACGAGTTAAGGCCGGTTTAGTGAAGTGGTTAAATCCTACACGAGGTAGGTCGTGGTTTTTCACACCTCAGTTGGGCTAGAGGTGTTTTCCACGTAAAAATTGTGTGTGCTTTATTTTCCGCATTTATCTTGGTGATTTTCGCATTTGCAATATTTGAGAACACCCTCTGCAAACAAGTCACAACGGTGTTTGTTATTTACAACGCAAAAATCAGACACCACAATTCACCCCCCCTCTTGTGGTAGAATACTCACGATCTTAACAAGTGGTATCAGAGCAGGTTCTCTCACAAAAGGCTAACACCTTGAGAGATTCTGAAGATGAGTACACCACAAGGAATTCTTGAAGGGAAATCCATTACTCATCCACCCTATTTCAACGGCCAACATTATAGTTGGTGGAAGAATAGGATGGAAAACTATATTCAGGCAAAAGATTATGAGTTATGGATGCTCATCAAGAACGGACCCCTTGTTCCCACCATGGTGCTTGAAGATGGTAAGACGGTTTTCAAGGAACCTAAAGAGTTTGATGCTGAAGATTATAAGAAAATGGAGAAAAATGCCAAGGCCAAGAAACTACTATATTTTGGCCTAGGACCCGATGAATACACTCGCATCTCTGAGTGTGAATCAGCCCAAGCTATCTGGACCGCCCTGCAAGTTGCCCATGAAGGTACGAGTCAAGTTAAACAATCTAGAATTGAGCTACTTATGCGACAGTATGAGTTGTTTGATATGGGTGATCGTGAGACTGTGATGAAAATGTATACACGGTTTACCCACATCACGAACGAGTTAAAATCTCTGGGAAAGTCTTTCACCACTGAAGAGTTGGTGAGGAAAATCCTCAAAATTCTACCTCGTACATGGGAGGCCAAAGTAACAGCCATCCAAGAGGTTAAAGACATGAACAAGATCACCCTGGACGAGTTGATTGGTAATCTCCAAACCTATGAACTCCGAAAAAACTCACAACAAAAAGAGGAGCAAAAGAAGGATCGTGGGCTTGCCTTGAAAGCACATGAGGACACTGACTCTGACCTTGAAAATGAAGATATGGCCCTAATGACCAGAAAATTCAAGAAATTCTTCAAAAAGGTCAAGGAAAACAACAAAAGAAAAGACGTCAGTAAGTCCAGAAACACCCCCAAAGAACAGCTCACAGGGTGTTTCAAGTGCGGCAAACCAGATCACTTAGTCAAAAATTGTCCTCTGCTTCGAGAAGATCAGATGCCCGAATATCCTCGAAAACAGGGTCGAAAACACCCTGTAAACAATCTGGGCAAGCGATTCTCGAAAGCTATGCTGGCTGCTTGGGGAGATTCCTCTGAGGATGAAGGAGAATCTGAAGCTGAAGAAGAAGTCGTAGCACTGATGGCACAAAGTGATTCAGATTCAGATGATGAATCAACAATCAGCCTCTCAGATCTCAAGAACAAGGTACATGGTCTTAACAAAGCTACTTTAGAAGAACTTCTATATAATTTGATAGACACCTGTGCTGATCTGAAAAGAGAAGTTCGTGACCTAGAGCTTGAAAATGAAATTCTTAAAAATGAAAAACTTGGTTTACATGAGAGTATTAACGTGCTTAGAGAAGATCTCTTTCTAAAAGAAGGCGATTACACTCAAGTAGAGGAAAAACTCTTCAAAGTGGAAGAAACAGTTGAATCCCTGCTAAATGAAAGGCATAGCTTGAATGATACCATAGAAAAATTGGAAACTGATCTTGCCACAAACAACCGCTAGAACAAATCCTCACAAACCCTTGATTGGTTAAACACTCACCACAATCGAAACAAAAAGGGACTTGGATATAAGCCTAAACGGACCGTTTACCCAATACATAGGAAGTATGTGGGATTACCTGAAAACATCGTTTGCTTTCATTGTGGTAAAACGGGTCATTATAGATACACTTGCCCTTTAAGAAAACATGCCAATGAAAAGAATGAAAGGTATGTGAAACAAATCTGGATTAGAAAAGATGAGCTTTACTTGTCTAAAAGAATGGGACCCAAGTGGATCTGGGTTCCCAAAACTAACACGTGATTTGTTTTGCAGGCTGAAGTGAGAGAGAACAACCCTACGAACAACCCCACGAACACCCTTGAAAACAGGCAGTTGTGGTTTGTTGATAGTGGGTGTTCACGGCACATGACTGGTGAAAGATCAAATTTTCTCTCACTTACAGCTTTGAATGGTGGGAGTGTAGCATTTGGAAATGGCAAGTCTGGGACAATTGTCGGTATAGGTAATATTGGTAAAACTCTCTCCCACTCAATTGATAATGTGCACTTAGTTGATGGGTTAAAACACAATTTGCTAAGTGTGTCCCAACTGTGTGACAAGAACAACCTAGTACTGTTTTCAAAAACACGTTGCTTGGTTGTGAGTGACGACACAGGAAATGTTGTGTTGAGGGGGAAGCGATGTCAAAATGTTTATAAAGTTTGTATTTCCACTCTTCCCCAAAATAATCTGACTTGTTTAAATGCATTAAATGATGATATAATGTTATGGCACAAGAGACTAGGTCATGCAAGTCTGTCCTTGTTAAACAAACTCGTTTTCAAAGATTTGGTTGTTGGACTACCTTCCATCAAGTATAATGATGACAAGGTATGTGAAGCTTGTGCAAAAGGAAAACAAGTCAGATCTTCTGTAAAATCTAAAAAGTGTGTAACCACTACCCGACCTCTTGAGTTATTGCATATTGATCTATGTGGTCCCATGAGGATAGCTAGTAGAGGAGGGAAAAGGTATGTGCTTGTAATAGTGGATGATTACTCTTGATTTACTTGGACCCTGTTCTTGGCCTCCAAGGATGAAACTTTTGAGAATTTTATTACCCTTCTCAAAAAGATTGAAAAGAGAGTAGGACACTCATTGGTTAGCTTGAGGTCTGATCATGGTACTGAATTTGAAAATTCAAGCTTTACAAAATTTTGTAATGAACATGGTGTTGATCAAAACTTCTCAGCCCCGAGAACACCCCAGCAGAATGGGGTGGTTGAACGAAAAAATCGTACCCTAGAAGACATGACTAGAACAATACTTATTGCTAGTGGTCTTCCTAAGAACTTTTGGGCAGAAACTTTGAACACATCATGTTACATTATAAATAGATGCATGATTAGACCCATTTTGAACAAAACTCCTTATGAACTTCTTAAAGGCAGAAAACCCAACATTATGCATCTAAGAACATTTGGTTGTAGATGTTTCGTGCATAACAACGGGAAAGATGTCTTAGGAAAGTTTGATTCAAGGAGTGATGAGGCAATATTTCTTGGTTATTCCTCTCACAGTAAGGCATACAAAGTCTTTAACAAAAGAACCTTGTGTGTTGAGGAAAGTGTGCATATGTTTTTTGATGAATCTAACCCTTTGAATGAGAGTAATGCACAGGATGAAGAGTTTGAATTAGGTCTTGTCCAAAAGGATTTGTTGAACCAAGAAAAACAAGGTGAGAACACCCTGAAGAAAACAGGTACAGAAGTTGTTCCTCAAAACGACAGGCAAGGTGAACATCAAACAGGGGGAAACACCATTGAACCCTGTTCGGAACCATGCTCTTCAGGAACCAGCTTGCATACAGGTGCAGAAACAGGATCAAGAGGTGTTCTTGAGCCTGATCCTACACACACTTCAGTTAGAACAGAACATGTGTCTGTGTATCCAATTAATCCAAGACCATGGAAGCACCATAGTTCGCACCCTCTTGATCAAATCTTGTCAGATATTAATACTGGAGTGCAAACTAGATCTAAACTTAAGAATTTTTGTGCTTTCTATGCTTTTCTTTCTAATATTGAGCCAAAAAGTGTGAATGAAGCTCTTGTAGATTCAGATTGGATCGCGGCTATGCAAGAAGAACTTCATCAATTTGAAAGAAACAAAGTGTGGCACCTTGTACCTAAACCTGCAGAGAGAACAATCATTGGAACCAAGTGGGTGTTCCGAAATAAGCTAGATGAGTCAGGAACAGTCACTAGGAACAAGGCAAGGCTGGTGGTTCAAGGGTACAATCAAGAAGAAGGGATTGATTATGAAGAAACCTTCGCACCAGTTGCTAGAATTGAGGCTATTCGAATCTTAATAGCCTTTGCAGCTCATATGGAAATCAAGCTATATCAAATGGATGTTAAAAGTGCATTCCTCAATGGATACCTTAAAGAAGAGGTGTATGTCAAACAACCCCCTGGTTTTGAAAATGGTGATTTCCCAAATCATGTTTTTAAACTTGACAAAGCACTTTATGGTTTAAAAAAAGCTCCAAGAGCTTGGTATGAACGGTTGTCAAGCTTTTTACTTGAAAATGATTTTAGAAGAGGCAAAGTAAACAATACCTTGTTTCTGAAATCTAAGGGGGAACATCTATTGATTGTCCAAATATATGTAGATGACATTATATTTGGTGCGACTCATAATGATTTATGCAATGAATTTTCAAATATGATGAGGAGTGAGTTTGAGATGAGCATGATGGGTGAGCTTAATTTTTTCTTAGGCTTACAAATCAAGCAAACTCCAAACGGCATCATGATCCATCAACAAAAGTATATCAAGGAGCTACTTAAGCGTTTTAGGATGGAGTCAGCCAAACCCATAGACACTCCTATTTCTCCGTCAACCAAGTTGGTTGCGGATGATGGGAGTCCCTCAGTTGAGGAGAAACTCTATAGGGGCATGATTGGGTCACTCCTATACCTAACCGCTAGTAGACCGGATATCGTTTTTAGTGTTGGTTTATGTGCCCGTTTTCAGTCTAGCCTTAAAGAATCACATCTTAAGGCTGTTAAACGGATACTAAGATATTTAAAACACACACCTGATTTATCTCTTTGGTATCCTAAAGGATGTAACTTTAATCTGGTTGGATATGCTGATGCTGATTATGCGGTTTCCTAGTTGATAGAAAGAGCACCTCAGGTAGGGCTCACTTTCTTGGACCTTGTTTGGTATCGTGGGCAACCAAAAAGCAACATTCAGTTGCCATGTCCACAGCTGAAGCAGAATATGTGGCGGCAACCTAATGTTGTGCTCAGTTGTTGTCGATACGACAACAACTCAAGGATTTTTGTGTTGACACTGGATGCATTCCTATCTTTTGCGATAACACAAGTGCAATTAAGATTGCCAAAAATCCATGTCAACACAAAAGGACAAAACATATTGACATTCGACATCATTTTTTAAGAGATAATGTGGAAAAAGGCTTTATTTCAATGAATTTTTGCTCCACTGAAAATCAAATAGCTGATATATTCACTAAGGCACTGAGTAGAGACCAATTCGAGAGAAACAGACTGGAACTGGGGTTGGTGAAAACACCCTGAGAACACCTGTTCTCAGAGTTGGACCAAGCTGGCAAAAACACCCTATAATACCTGCTCTCTCTCCTTGCTTGGAAATTGTTACCCTTAACGAATTTGTGCAGTCTATATGCTACTAAGTTCATGCGTGAAGACTGCTACCTTGAGAAATGGAGCAGAGTAATAAGGGAAGCATGTTCAAAAACAGGCAGCTCGAACAGGTATGTCCCTTGGTTGTTCGATACATAGGGAATGTGTTTTGCTTTTAATATTTTGACCCGTTGCAATCTTTTAAAAGATCTCGGTTGCTCTCTCTCTCTCTCCCTCTCTTCTTAAGTGCTCTGCTTGCAGTCTTGTCCGTCCTCTCACGCAAACAGCTCTAAAACCCTAATCTCTCTCCTCTGCAACAATGGCTTCCAACCAACCCTCTAACTCAAACTCTCTGGTTCTTGCGCCCTCAATCCCTGCTCCCCCTCGCCCAATTCCTTACAAGCCTTTCACATTTCTGAAAAGCTTGTCCCTCGCATCAGTGGGGATAGGGATGGATGACATTTCCTTCAATTGTAGAAGGGAATTGGTACTTTTGGTAGGGTCAGTTGCTTGCCCTCTTCAAGTCGAGTCGGAGGATGTACCATCAGGGGCTCAAGACAAAATCTTGGAACCTTTTGTAGAGCTTTATGGTGAATTCGAGCCCTGTTCTTTTGGGCTTTTTTCAGAAATAGCACCGGAAACTAGGAACGAACCCTTGAATGCTGTGTGGGTAGAGGATCTGCATCCGGATGAGGCATCCGAGGAAAGTCAGGAGAAAAATTCTCTCCCTGAGTCCGAACTCCCCACTCCGGCTGTTCAAACCGGAGAGAAAAGAAAAAGGATAAAAATTGTTGCCAGACATAGCAGAACGCCCAGAACAAGGCTACAACCAAGGTTTCAGCCCTCTGAAACTCCCTCTTCTCCTCCTTCTTCCAAGCCTTCTCAAAAATCTGTGAGAATTGCTCTCAAGTCAGTCCCTAGAACCTCAAAATCATCTGCTCCGGTCATTGAGGAGATTTCCTCCTCCTCAAGTTTGTCTGGGTCTGACTCTGAGGATCCCTCGTTCAAACAAGGGACCCCCGTGTTCTCAGAACCTTCTGATGAACAAAACCCGTCAATACCAACCACTTCCACAAAATCCTCAGCCTCAAAAACACCCCTCAAGAAGAAACTGAAAACAACCCCTCAGTCCAAAACTGCATCCCCTGCTCCTCAAATCAAAAAGACAAAATTGACCACTCCCTCTCCCTTGTTTGAGAAACATGCGCAATTCCTTAAGCGTAATGTTGTAAGGGGGAAGGTCGTGAACTTACAGTTTTTTGAGGAACAGGGTCTGGGGGTGTTCTTGAATAAGTTGCGTGTCCAAGGCTGGCTTGAACTGTTTGCAAACACCCACCAAGGGTGTTCTGTGGCTGAGTTGGCTGAATTCTATGCCAACTGCTCTGTCACCAATGGGGTGGTGACAAGTGCTGTCAATGAGTGGCATTTTTCCTTCGATGCTGCTACTCTTGGTGAAATACTGGGCATCCCCTCTCGTGGGTTTGACGTGTATGTGAGGGAAGACAAAACCGCTCTAGACCCAGCCAGGTTCCTGGAGATATCTAGGCGGGTAAGCCAGAAATCGGGCCTGAGAACACCCTCCTCTGCCAAAAAGGGCGATCTGATTCCTCTCCACCAACTCCTTTTCATGTTCATCATCAAGAACGTGATACCAAGAGGTCAGGGGAGAAACTCAGCCGACCTTTTTGATCAATGCCTGGTCGACCTCTTGTCCAAGGAGGAACCCATAAATCTTCCTGCTATCATGATTCGTCATTTTAGGCGAATTACAAACACCACCCGAAACCATGATCTCGGGTATGGGTTCTTGTTGACCAAAGTATTTGAACACCTTGGTATTGAGCTCACACGGAGAGTGCCAGCTCAACTGGTTGATGAGATTGGCGTGGACACTCTTTTGGGATGTGGCTATGAGGTTGGCCAAGGGTCAACTCACAAATAGGGTCCTCGACCCCCTGTTTCTGAGACACCAAGCCCTTATGTTGAAGCTGTTCTTGAGGATCATGCACGCCTCAAAGAAGAGCTTTCGGCTGTGAAGTCTGCTCTCGAAGCAGAAAAGGCCATCTCAGCAAAACGTCATGAAGAACTCCTTGCACTCCTCTCCTCTCTTGCCCCTAGCATTCCTCCTTTGCAAACGAAACCACCCTCTGCCCCTTGATTGTCAAGCTTGTTCTCTGTTTTTGTGGTTTGTTGCAATGGTATTGCATTGATTATTAATGAAATATCTACTGGCAGTCTTTCTTGCTTGTTGTTTCTTAAGCTTTATACGCTTTACCTTATATTGTTCTTGCTTTTTATGATGCCAAAAGGGGGAAAGCAGAGTGAGAAACCAATTGACAAAAACCTTTTGATTGAATATGAGAATAAAGGAGAGTGAAAATGACTTACGTGGATCACTATCAGCATTCAATTTTTTTGTGTTGTTTTGTCAATATGGTCACTTGGTTTGTCATCATCAAAAAGGGGGAATTTGTTGAGTTATTTTGATTAAGTTTTGATGATAACAAATCCAAGTGTAAAAATTTGTCCAAGTAATGTTGCTCCAAACACGATCTCCAAACAGGCCTAACTGGTGTTTTCTTTTTTGTATTAACTGGTTTGCTACATGTGAGAACAAGTCTTTACAACAGGTTCTACTTGGTGGTTCTATATTAAGAACAACTCGATTGTAAAAGCATGTTGTTCCTGGACTCTAGCAAGATCAGCTCGATGTAAAGCATGTGGTTCCGAAACTCTAGCAATGCAAAGAACAACCCCAGCAAACAAGGTGGTCTTGGTGTTCACAGCGGCTCTACAAATCTTGGACAAGATGACTGGTTCAAAACAAGAAGTCTTGGGTATATAGGTTTTATTTATTTAGACTCTTGTTAATATGCCAATATTGAAAACATCATTTTAAACACCTCTTGAATCGGCAGTTGCGCTAAGCGTTTCAGAACACCAGTTGCGAACAACCCTACAAACAGGGTACCTAGGGTGTTTCTGAACTGAAACGGTTATGCCCGATTATTTTGAAAAATTTATTTCGGCTGGCCAAAAGCTCTAAAATACTTTCTTAAAATCCCAGGATAGGATATTTTTGAGATGCGAAATATTATGGGAGATTTGCCAAAATTGTTTTGCTAAATATTTTCCAAAACCAAAAAGATCTTTATCACCTATATTTTAGGAAGTGATTTATTCAAATTTCAAAGTTGAGATTTCTGGTTCCTTATTTGAAATTCTCCACGGCTATTTCAAACGAAGAGGATAAGTTTTTATCTTTTAGAAACAAATCCCTTTTATCTTGGAAATTTATTATCCACTAGCCGTTTGGAAAATCCTTTGCTTGGAAATCTCCTTTGATACCATACTTGGCAGATTCTCAGCAACTTCCTTGACTTTTTACCGTTGATCTTTTTGGTTAAAAAGCTTAGCTCTTCTCTCCCATTCGTAGACACAACAGATATTGTGAAAACACAGTGTGGTAAAAAGGAAAAATTCTGAAAACCCGGTTTTTACTCAAAAGTAAGAAAAGATTTCTTGAGCTTCAATTCGCAAAGAAAACCGTGACAAGTTGTGTTAAATTGAGTTTTCAAACCATTGGCATAATAGGATCTTCAGTGTACCTTACATTTGCTTAGTGAGAAGCACCCCCAGTAAGGTGTTTTCAACCCTGATCTTGGATCAGAAAAGTGAGTGAGTGGTCCTTAGTCGTGTGGACTTTGGACGTGTCCAATCTGGTGAGATTTGGACGTAGTGTAGCCGTTCTTAGGGAAGAAGGTTACGTGGTTGCAAGTTGTGACAAGGTGTGTTACATTTGTAACGAGTTAAGCCCGATTATAGTGAAGTCGTTAAAAGCCTACACGAGGTAGGTCGTGGTTTTTCACACCTCAGTTGGGCTAGAGGTGTTTTCCACGTAAAAATTGTGTGTGCTTTATTTCCGCATTTATCTTGGTGATTTTCGTATTTGCAATATCTGAAAACACCCCCTGCAAACAAGTCAACATGGTGTTCGTCATCTGAGAACAACCTCTGTCAGGGTGTTTGTTACTTATAACGCGAAAATCAGACACCACAATTCACCCCCCTCTTGTGGAAGTATACTCATAAATTCAACACCCATGCATAATGTTGTCTACAAAATCTAAAAAAGACATAAATTTTCTCCATGCCATCAACACATCTTTGATATCTATGGTTGAACCGAGCTGAGCCTCATGGTCATGTGGTCTTCAGAGCAAAGAAACCCATACTTCACCTTGGCCAACTTTTTCCAAAGAGTGTCCTTCCCTTTTGCAAAACCTCCATGGTCACATGGTCTTCAGAGCTACATTCATCGCACGAAGAGGCCTAATGCCTAAAGCCCCCTCTTGCTTGGAAGGGCAAACATCTTCCCAATTTATAGAAAGGCAATCATTAGTGATTTCACTGTTAGACAAAAAACCAAGAAAAAAAAATCTCCCATGTCTTTG
>JACYFF010003369.1:80812532-80824405 GCA_017589665.1 Selenicereus undatus
ATCTGAGTGACACACACACACATATATATATATATATATATATATATATCAGTGCGCTGAGGTTTTAACACCAATCTCTCAAGCATTTAGGGCCTGTTCTATTTCGCGTTTTAGATAGATAGATGGATATAAGGAGATCTAAGGAGCTGTAAGGAGCTGTAACAAGATGTAAGAAGTTGTAAGGAGCTGTAAGAAGCTGCAAGGATAGATATAAGGAGCTGTTGAATTGTACAAGAGTTGTATAGTATAATTTGTTTTACAATGAACGTTTTGGATGAAAAATGATAATATTAAAAGAATATACTTATTGAAAATAAATAATTAATTAAGTTAATTATACAACAATAGAATATATTAATTCCCATAAATTTGGTGAATAAAATTTCGTCCACTTGAGGTGATTTTTTATATGAACATTAGTTTGATAGAATAAGCAAAGTATAACAAAAAAAAATAATTTTTTTTTGACAAAATTGAATACAACTCTTCAAATAAATTCCTATCTTAAGTAAATAATGTTTAATATAAATAAATGTATGCTCATCTATAATAGTATATGTTTTATGTCGAAACTCAAATATAATTTACGTCGTTATATTATGTTTTTATGTTTATGTAAATGCTGTGTTCAAGATATATTTATAAATTTTGTATATTGTTAGTATCATTAAAAAATATACATATTTCTGTAACTAAAATAAATGAATGTTATAGAAAATCTATGAGATGTAAGAAGATTTATGAAGATGTAAGGAGATGTAAGAAGATGTAAGGAGATGTAATGAGATGTAGGAAAATGTAAGGAGATGTAAGGAAATGTAGGAAGATGTAAGAAGCTGTAAGGAGATGTAAGCTCTTAGCTAAATTCTAAAAAATACGAAATAGAACAGGGCCTTATTAGGACCTCATTAAAAAAACAAAATTGTCAATTCCAAGTTCCAATGTTATGTATAGGTAGGCACCAACAAAACTACCTGTATAATTGTGATTCCCTCATTTACAACCCTCAAAACAATTTGAGGGTTCATGGTTTTCCCTCAGTACCAACAATGTGCGATGATCAGCTTGCTTTTGTTAAGCATTCTCGTTGCAGACCTGACTCCCTTCTCGAATGGGCAGTTCCTTTCCTCCAAGGATCGTTGTGCAACTTGTATTGCAAGGTCTAGCAGAACATAAAAAATTAGTCACAATTGTCCTCAAGTCATGGGAAAACCCATACTGGCTGTCAAAGCCTCCCAGTTTAGGTTGTGCAGGAGTACAATATCAAAACTATGTTACCTAAGGAGGGGGGCTACTGAACCACTATTTAGAATCACAATTGTCATGAAACCAGCTTGAATAAATAGATCTCTATGATTCTTCGTAGCTACAACATCACCTAATGTAGATCCCACATACGTAGGGACGGATATATCCAGATGTGTACAACCCTACCTCGCAAGCAAATGTCCAAGTTCAGCTCCATGTCCAAATTAATACCTTATTAAGGCCCTTCATGTTTTTCTTATCAACAAATCCTTTAATCACAATTCTCATGAAACCGGCTTGAACAAATAGATTTCTATGATTCTTCGTAGCTACAACATCACCTGATGTAGATTACGCCTACGTAGGGGCGGATATATCCAGATGTGTACAGTCCTACCTTGCAAGCAAATGTCCAACAATTTTAATATTTATAAACCCAAAGTGCAAGGTGTATCGTTGAGTACTTGGGGTGTCGTCCGCAGGGAGTTGTGTTTCTAACTATCAAAGTTCACTCAAGTGTACCAATCTAGGCGAAATCAAAGGTGAAGAGAAGTAGAGCTAACTACTAAAAGAAAGAAGACTTCAATTGTAATCAAACCTAAGGTAGACTAACTAATCAATCTAAACCCTCACCTTCCCAAGCTATGCTAGTAATTCAAGGATGATCGGTTGCGCAATTAAAGTCCACCTAAGCCATCTCTTAAGGGTCAATAGGCTAGTCTAGTTGCTTTAATCACCTATTTTCATGGGATTAGTTTAACTAAACTATAAGATTGACAACCCTTGACCTAGCTAGCGATAAGACTATTTTCATGTCCCAATCCCAACTATTCTCTCTACCCACACTAGACAATTGACCTCACCTCTTAGCATAAGTCGATTGCTCTAAAACACGGATGAAAGCTCTTTCAAGCATTTTATCGAACACTTGGCGGGCGTAAAAGAAAAACCTTTGATTCTAGCATAAATAAGAGGGGTAAAGGCCCAAACAAAGATTAATCAATTATCTAGAGGCTAATTACAATCCAAGATTCACAACTATAATCACTAAACATCACAAAGGATTATAAACTAAAATGTGAACATAGATAACAAAAATAGAGAGAGAAAGAGGAGAGAAAACTTATGCTTGAATTGATTGAAGGATTGGAAATTCACAAGTTTGAATCCTGAAATATAAACTACAATCCTAATCTAATCCTCCTGTTGAGGTTTTTATTGTTTAAAACTTAAAATAGAACTAGCCTAAAATCGCCAAAGAGAACCCCTAGCGACCCCTAAACAAAAACGTCGAAAAGGGGTTTAAATAGAAAATCTAGCGAGCGGGGGGGAGGCATGACCATGCCATGTGGCACGACCCCACCATGCCACTTCTCTAGCATGGTGGCTTGGCCCCCCTGTCATCCCTTTTTGCCGGTTTTTCCTATTTTTCTTCGCTTTGTCCCGTCTTCGCTTCTTTTTGCAACGTTTGCTCGATTTGAAGTTGATTACCTACAAAAGTAAATAAAACAAGTAAAAATCCTAAAGATTAAGTTATTATACGAGCTAAAAGTGGGTGAACGAGGCACGTAAAATAGGACAATTTATCGCCTAATAAATACCCCCACACCTATCTTTTGCTCGTCCTCGAGCAAAACAAAATAAAAACTAACCTAAGAACCTAACTCAGTTTCGTGGAAATCACGGTTGCATTTAGCATATGCAACAAGCCCTTTAAACCCCTTGGTTCCCCCAAGTGGACAAGTGAGGTCTCGTGGGGGTTTGCAGAAGATATACCCACAAAATCTCAAAAAGGAAAACAAAGAAAAGAGAAACAAAAATTGAAAAATAAAAATGACAAAACACAAAATATACATCGGGGTAAACTGTACACAATTGGATCAACCAAAACCCCCTAGTAACTCAAGTATCAGTCTGGACACAAACATTATTTGTATTTCAGGACACATCATCCCAAAGAATGACATCCAGACATCAGCTTTTCACCCCACGACGCATGACAACATTGAATCCATCTTGGTGCCTGGTGTGCAAGTGTTTCATCACCCTGAAACTTTGGCTTACCAAAAATCAAACTCAATCCCACTTAACTGACACAAGCTACCTTATTAATTTGCCAGCATGGAAAACAAGCTTCCCCAGTAGCAGTATTGCCTCAAAGGGTAGCACCCAATAGCGTATGCCTCAAAGGGGTACTTGTCTTTCCAAACTCTTTTCTCCCCCCCCTTTTTTCTTTTTCTTCTTCTTTGTCATTCTAAACTCTTGTCACGCCTCAAAGAGCTACACCCAGTAGTGCATGAGTTTGTTTGTTTTTGTTTGTTTTTGTTTTTGTAAAAGGGATGCAAGCACATACAAGGGTAGCTGTGCAATAGACAAGTGGGAGAGCTGATTATGAAAGACTAAGAACGTAAGATAATGATAATACATAAATCTGGGCTGGATTACAAAATTACAATGGACTGTTGGGGTTAGAACTGAGGCTTAAAATGACAGACTTGGGATGAATATCT
Source organism: Selenicereus undatus (assembly GCA_017589665.1). Classification (NCBI taxonomy): domain Eukaryota; kingdom Viridiplantae; phylum Streptophyta; class Magnoliopsida; order Caryophyllales; family Cactaceae; genus Selenicereus; species Selenicereus undatus. The sequence continues at coordinate 80,816,291 of JACYFF010003369.1, forward strand.
ATCATGCACATCATATTTATATACGAGCTAATAGCCAAGGTATCGAAGATCAAGGCTGATCAAAATAGTACAAAATTCCCCTAAATCCAAAAAAAAAAGATAAAATTATAAAAAAAAAGAAAAAAATTGAAAGATTTACACAAAAATGAAAAATTTTCACAAAAAATACGAAATAAAAGGATAGATGACCCTACCCTCAGACCTAAATCTCACAACGTCCTCATTGGAAGCTAAAGAGTCACAATCACCAACAAAAACACAAATATAGACAAAAGAAATAAATCTACAAAATAACTATACAAAAAAAATATTAAGAAGAAAGGGCAAAAGCTATATATACAAAAAGAAAATAAAGAAAGAGAACGGAGGGAACGAATTTACTAGGTTAGGTGCTGAGTGCACCTAAATTACCACCTCCTCAAGACGGTGCTATGGGAGGTTGAAAGAGCATCAACCATTCCTCCTCATCTCAAGACCCGAGTTACCAAATCAGATGCCGTCAAAGCTTGCATGAGCTTATTAAACACCAAAGCATGCAACTCAGATGAATGTAAGTAAGAGCACACAAATATGAACACATGCATAACAACAAGTGCTCTCCTAAACATATCAAATGTGTTGTAAAAATTAGAAGAATAATCGAATGCACTAGTCAATATGATTTTTCCAAGCATGTCATCTAGGTAAAGACTATAAAGATCAAGGGATGGGTTGTACCCTCTAAGAGTACCTAGGGACTCAGAATAGTCAACCTCACTCCCCTCAAGTATTGCATGAGAATCAATAAGTAACATATCACAACACTCAGGGAAATGGGAGGGTCGTGAGCAGGAAGAAGAAGCATGAAATGTATCAAGAGGATTGGGGGATATATTATCAACAAAATCAGAATTAGCTGACCCCACAACCATAACATCCATACATGAAGTCCCTATGGGAACTTCATGAAGATCATACTCCTCAATAAAAACATAGCCTAACTCAGACCAAGTATCATCCTCATCAACACTAGTGCTAATACCAAAGGTCTCACCTACCTCGAACTCCGTCGACTAAGCTAAAGGGGAAGGTGTATCAAGAAAGGTCATGGTAAACGCAGTGTTGTCCCAAAGGGTATTAGGAAAGGATGGAGCAACGATGAGTAAAGTAGTCAAGGGAGGGTCGAGTACGTCCTCTAGTCCGGACTCTAGAGGAGGAAAAGACGCACCATCATCACACAGGTTGACATCAAGTCTAGAAGAACTAGAGTTAAGGTCAGTCTCAGATGATAGGTCATACTCCCGCAGTTTATTAGCAAACTCAATTTGTTACTCATTCATTGTCTCTATCATATTGCTAAGTTTACCAAAGCCGTCATCAGAAATATAATAGGGACAAGAACTACTGTCATTATTAGAACAATGACAAATTTCGCACATAGGAGGAGCGTAATTAGGTATGTAAGGGGGTGGGATATATGAATTAGTGCAACTAATCTCATATTCATAAGTATCCCGAGCCAACCAATCAAGAAAATTACATGCTTCATTAAGATCTTTAGAACAGAAATCCCAATACTCTAAAAGAGCACGGGTCTCACAATTCACACCCTCGTAGACTATATTCAAAAATTTCCACTTTTCCAAATAAAAATCGCAATGAGCAAGAAAAGCATGTAATCTATCATAATATCTCCAAAATGGTTCATGCTCATATTGAGGAAAGTGGGAAAAAGACATTTTTTTCAATTTTCAATTTTTTTTTTCAAAATAAAAGCTAGTCTCGAATGCCCAAGTAAGCTATAATATTGGAAAACGCCTACTCTCCGGCAATGGCACCAAAAACTTATTAGGGAAAAAACAACAATTTTAATATTTATAAACCCAAAGTGCAAGGTGTATCGCTGAATACTTGGGGTGTCGTTCGCAGGAAGTTGTGTTTTCAACTATCGAAGTTCACTCAAGCGTATCAATCTAGGCGAAATCAAAGGTGAAGAGAAGTAAAACTAGCTACTAAAACAAAGAAGACTTCAATTGTAATCAAACTTAAGGTAGGCTAACTAATCAATCCAAACCCTCACCTTCCCAAGTTATGCTAGTAATACAAGGATGATCGATTGTTCAATTAAAATCCACCCAAGCCCTCTCTCAAGGGTCAATAGGCTAGTCTAGTTGCTCTAACCACCTATTTTAATGGGATTAGTTCAACTAAACTACAAGATTGACAACCCTTGACCTAGCTAGCGACGAGACTATTTTCATGTCCCAATTCCAACTATTCTCTCTACCCACACTAGACAATCGACCCCACATCTCAACATAATTCGATTGCCCCAAAACATTGATGAAAGCTCTTTCAAGCATTTCATCGAACACTTGATGTTAAGCTTGTCGAGAGCTACAAATTTAACCACTACTTCGGTTATTAAATATTTTTTTATAGCGTAGGGAAGTAGGGATCGATCCACGAGGAAAGATTGTTTTAAAAAGGCTAGCTTAATCCTAAATGATTTTACTCATCCAATTTATTAAATCTAATATTAATAATTCTAAAATAATTAAAATCTAATGAATAAAAATCTGAAAAACACCCAATGATGCTCCTAAATATCTTGGATTATATTCTGGAAAGAAAACAGTAAAAAGCTTTCCTAAATAATCTAGAAAAATAAAATCAGAATAGTAACTGAAATTCTAATTAAAAATCAAAATGGCAAATAATAATCAGAAAATAAATATTAAAAATTTCAAACAGTAACCTAAAATATTATTCTTCAGGTATATAAGCTTATAGATCCTCAATTGTATCCAAATAATTTCAGAAAAAAATCAAATCAGAAAATTACCACAGAATATCAATGGAGAATATTAGATATGAAATTAGAAATAAAATAATATGCATAAATATAAATACAAAAATAATCAAGAAAATTACCCTAATTCTAGGACACAATTTTCTGGACTTAACAATACCTAATAATCGTGAATTAACAATTAAAATCGAAATTTTCAGAATTAATAACCTAAAATCCTGCACATATCAATTTCACAAAATAATTATGAAAAATTATCAAATAACTTCCAAAAATTACAAAATTAAATATGGGCAGACTAGGACACTCTATAAACTCTAGTAACTGATAAAAATAAAAAAAGAACAAAAATAACTATTTTTAGTCTAATTTCTAACAAACTGGTAATTAAATACTAAAACTGAATATAAATCAATCTAAAATTATAACCACTCTAAAAATCAAAATCTGAACTATCTAAAATTACCTAGACACTGCTAAAAGACTATACTTTTTGGGGAGGGTCGATAAGCAACAAATAATTATCAAAGTTGTCAAATTTATTAAGGACACTTAGTATGATCTCAATCCACCATGCAAATTAATATTTATCATCAACACACAAGCTAATTTCATTCATTAGTTAAACTGTAGAAGACATTCACCAGCGGTTCTTCCCCGTTTTTCCTTAGATTCTAGTTTACTTAGGTTCAACCCTAATATAAACCCTACTAATTTGATAATCTTTACACCAGCGCAAAAATTTAACCAAACTAGAGCATTAAGAATTAGAAAAACATCATTTAACACTTTGTAACCAATTTACCAGCAAATTGATTTAACGAAGATCTAAAGCGATTACCTAATTAAAAGAGATGGGTTTGAGCCATCCATGATTAATTAGGGTGATACCTAAGCATAAAAGACTATAACCTTTACGTATTATAGTCTTCTAAATTATCAATCGAAATTGTATTTAATCAATTAGCATGCATTCTAATCGATTTAACACAATTTTCATAAACGATAAACGCTAATCGCTAAAGAATCATGAATAGAAATCAACTAGGCATGAAAGCATAAAATTTGTTTCAAAATAATTAATTTAGCATGGCTTCAAGAAGATTATACTAAGCATAAAAAAAAATTACTCACTCATATTAAAAATTAAATCACAAAATTCACCCAAATAATCCATGTTTAATAACTCAACTTCTAAAATAAAAGGAAAAAAACAACAAAACAAAACAAATCAATACTACTTGATTTGGTGAGGCTTTTGACGATGATGGTGGGGTTGAAGATGATTAAGATGATGATGGAAGAAATAGGATGGAGATTAATGGAAGTGTGAGGGGGTTGGCGTGGTGATTGAAGATAGTGCGAGGGATGATGATGGTTTATGGTGAAGATGTTGCCGTGTGGCATGATGATTAATGGAGAGGTTTTTGCATTCTAGGGTTAGGCGTGGCTTTATGTGGAGATTGAAGGAGGGGATGCCGTGAATATGATGGACGTGAGGATGGTCGATGATGATGATGGGGGTGAGAGCCATGGGTTTATATCTAGGGAGTGAGGGAGGTTAGGTTTAGTATATTAGGGTTTCCTTCCTCTCCTCCTTAGACTTCTTCTCCCTCAAAACTTCTAACTTTTCACCAACTCTTGAAATCCTAGCCCAATTAAATAATTATAGAAATAATATTCTCCATAATTATTATTTTTAGACTGTCTTTATAGCCAAACGTGTAAAACCCGAGTTTCGACGTCATCTCTTCTCCTCTTTATTAAAATAATACTAACCCTGAAAAATATATAAAATAAAACAAATTAGACGAAATAATATATATAATATAATCGAAATAATTATAAAAATAATGCATGATTTTTGGCTTAACACTTGGTGGGCGTAAAAGAAAAACCTTACATTCTAGCATAAACAAGAGGGGTAAAGGCCCAAACAAAGATCAATCAATCATCTAGAGGCTAATCAGAATCCAAGATTCACAACTATAATCACTAAGCATCACAAAAGATTATAAACTAAAACATGAACATATATAACAAAAATAGAGAGAGAAAGAAGAGAGAAAACTTATGTTTGAATTGATTGAAGAATTGGAAATCCACAAGCTTGAATCCCAAAATACAAACAATAATCATAATCTAATCCTCCTGTTGAGGTTTTTATTGGTTAAAACCTAAACTAGAACTAGCCTAAAATTGCCAGAGAGAACCCCTGAGCGAACCCCGAGCAAAAACGCCAAAAAGGAGTTTAAATAGAAAATCGAGCGAACGGGCGAACGGGGGGAGGCATGACCGTGCCACTTCTCTAGCATAGTGGCTCGGCCCCCCTGTCGTCCATTTTTACCGGTTTTTGCCGTTTTTCTTCGCTTTGTTCCGCTTCGCTCCTTTTCTTGACGTTTGCTCGATTCGAAGTTTATTATCTACAAAAGTAAATAAAACAAGTAAAAATTCTAAAGATTAAGTTATTATACGAGCTAAAAGTGGGAGAAAGAGGCACGTAAAATAGGATAATTTATCATCTAACATGCTTCATTTCCAAATTAATACCTTATTCAGGTCCTTCATGTTTTTCTGATCAATACATCCTTTGTGTAGCATTTCAAACAGCAAAACAATCGAAAAGCATATGTTTAAAGGGCCTTAAGTATGGTCCATCTTAAACCCTATCTTAAGAACATAGGAAATTTAGAGATTACATTATGTGAAAAGACTACCACATGGTTTTTCCTTTCCCTGGGCGGTCACTTTGCAAGAAGAGAGAAATCTAGCCCGCTCATTTTCCATGGATATTGCTCTTACGCCCTGGCCCCAAGCAGGACATATATATATATATATGTGTGTGTGTGTGTAGGAGGGGGGCAGCAAGGGGTGTTGTTTGTCCCCCCCCCCCCCCCCCCAAAATTTCCTCTGCATTCTACAGATTCCAACTGCTGAATGAGTTAAAGAATTGTTGAAATCAGATCATTAATTTAATGGAAGTAGAACACAATAATGAGGTTGCAAAATTAAGAAGCAACTGGACTTTGTCCTCTAAATGGTACAGTCTATATGCTAAGAGTTGACTTCTGTTTCAGCCCCTTCCCCTTTCTTCTCCTGCTCCCAATACTCACGAAAAGAAGGTCATCAACACCAAATAAATCCCTTTCTTACCTTCAAGACCAATATGCGATAGCACTGTCCCTAGTTCACCTACAGTCTCTGCATCCTGCAATTTGTCTTCCTGAAGTCACCAACATACACCGTCTACCTCAGCTGAAGTGTATGAATTATTATCTATTGACAGTGACCAAGGAATTCTAAGCACTAAAATGCCAATGACACCAGAGATACAGCAGCCTTAAGCTCCTAGCAAAGAGCCACTAGGCTATACATGGGCATAAGACAGATTAAAGGCCACAAACAAACTGAATGAATTGATCAAAAAATAGATATAACAAAGTGCAGTAAGAAGCTGTTGGTTCATGAGCAATTAGGTCTAAACAATGACTCTTTATATGGAGATTACATGAAGTTTACATGAATTCATCACCTTGGTAAGAACAAGCTCTCCCCATGGTGTTTTGCATGCCTAAAAAGATCTCTTCATAGCTTGAAACAAGCAACAAAACAGTATTCCAAGATTGGTCAAGTTCTACATGCAAATGAAGGGTCAAAGGCTGACTACTCAATTTTGAGAAAAGATAGCCCTATGGTTCTTCTGGCTATTTATGTGGATGGTGTATATACTATACACATAAGGAAGACCAAATTTAAAACACAGTTTGAACACATTTCCTGATGTTCAACTCAATGTTAAAGATCTTGGCTCCATCACTTCCTCGTCAAATAAATTAAGAAGCAAAAGTTATTACTGTTATTTCGAAGGAACTCGTCCGTGGACACACTCAAGCCCTGTTCTTTTCATGGGTAAATGCTTCAATTCCACTCTTTCTCACTCCCTTCCCCTCTTTTCCACTTCTTAAAATAAATGTCTCTCATTTCCACTCTTTCCCACTCCTACCCACACCCACCAATTTTTATTATGATTTTCATTATTAACATTAATGAGTAATATTGTTGTAATTATTATTATTAATTATTATTATTATTAACATTAATCATTATTATTTATGATCAAATATTACTTTTATTATTCATTAATAATAATATGAATAGCAATTATTTTTAATAATAATAATTATTATTAATCAATTAATTAATTATTAGATAACAGTCATTAATATTAACAATTATTAATACTAACCAATAATAATAATAATTCTTATTATTATTAATTATTATTTTTATTATTAATAATTATTATTAATATTGGTAATTAGTTGATTTCATTATTATTAATATAAATGTTAATAATAATTATTATTGTGATTATTAATAATTTTTAATCATAATAATTACTGTCAATATTAATAATTATTATTACTAATATCAAAAATTATTGTGATTATTATTAATATTACTAATTATTATTATTACGAATAATTATTTTTCATTATTAATTTACAATAATTATCCTAATAACTATTATTAATTATTAATTATTAACTAATAATTTAATTATTAATAATTATATACATTAATATTACTATTAATACTAAAGATAATAATTAAAACTATTATTAACAATTATTATGATTATTAATGTTAATAATTATTATTATAATAACTATTATAATAATAATAATAATTTATTATTATCATAAGTTATCATTAATAAATAATAATATTAACTGTAATTTTTGTTAACAATAATAATAATTATTATACCAATAATATTATTAATTAAGTTTTTATTTTTTGTTAATTATAATGTTAATAATTATGAATATTAATTATTTATTATTATTATTACTATTATCAAATATTTTTTAATTATTTAATAATAATATTAATATTCATTATTTTCAAAAATAATAATAATAATTTATTATTAATCATTAATTAATTATTATTGATAATATTATTAATTAATTATTTTGTATTTACTGTAATGTTCATGTTCATGATTATGAATATTAATTATTAATTATTATTATTATTCTTAATTATTATTGATCAATAATAATATTAATTGTATTATTTTCAATAATAATAATTATTTATTATTAATTATCAAATAATTTCTATTAATATTAGCAATTATTATTATTATTATTATTATTATTATTAGTATTATTATTATTATTATTATTATTATTAACAGTAATTATTATTATTCGTATTATTAATTATATTTATATTATTATTGATTATTATTAATACTAGTAAGTATTAATTATTATTATTATTATTATTATTATTATTATTATTATTATTATTAT
>JACYFF010003369.1:80830216-80860627 GCA_017589665.1 Selenicereus undatus
TGAACCACCAGCCTTGCCTTGTTCCTAGTGACTGTTCCTGACTCATCCAGCTTATTTCGGAACACCCACTTGGTTCCAATGATTGTTCTGTCTGCAGATTTAGGTATAAGGTGCCACACTTTGTTTCTTTCAAATTGATGAAGCTCTTCTTGCATAGCCGCGATCCAATCTGAATCTGCAAGAGCTTCATTCACACTTTTTGGCTTAATGTTAGAAAGAAAAGCATAGAAAGCACAAAAATTCTTAAGTTTAGATCTAGTTTGCACTCCAGTATTAATATCTGACAAGATTTGATCAAGAGGGTGCGAACTATGGTGCTTCCATGATCTTGGATTAATTGGATCCACAACCACATGTTTTGTTCTAACTGAAGTGTGTGTAGGATCGGGCTCAAGAACACCTCCTGATCCTGTTTCTGCACCTGTTTGCAAGCTGGTTCCTGAAGAACATGGTTCCGAACAGGGTTCAACGGTGTTTCCCCCTGTTTGGAGCTCACCTTGCCTGTCGCTTTGAGGAACAACTTCTGTACCTGTTTCCTTCAGGGTGTTCTCACCTTGTTTTTCTTGATTCAACAGCTCCTTTTGGACAAGACCTAATTCAAACTCTTCATCCTGTGCATTACTCTCATTCAAGGAGTTAGATTCATCAAAAAACACATGCACACTTTCCTCAACACACAGGGTTCTTTTGTTAAAGACTTTGTATGCCTTACTGTGAGAGGAATAACCCAGAAATATTGCCTCATCACTCCTAGGATCAAACTTTCCAAAGGCATTCTTCCCGTTGTTATGCACGAAACATCTACAACCAAATGTTCTTAGATGCATAATGTTGGGTTTTCTGCCTTTAAGAAGTTCATACGGAGTTTTGTTCAAAATGGGTCTAATCATGCATCTGTTTATAATGTAACATGATGTGTTCAAAGCTTCTGCCCAAAAGTTCTTAGGAAGACTACTAGCAATAAACATTGTTCTAGTCATGTCTTCTAAGGTACGATTTTTTCGTTCAACCACCCCATTCTGCTGGGGTGTTCTTGGGGCTGAGAAGTTTTGATCAACACCATGTTCATTACAAAATTTTGTAAAGCTTGCATTTTCAAATTCAGTACCATGATCAGACCTCAAGCTAACCAATGAGTGTCCTACTCTCTTTTCAATCTTTTTGAGAAGGGCAATAAAATTCTCAAAAGTTTCATCCTTGGAGGCCAAGAACAGGGTCCAAGTAAATCGAGAGTAATCATCCACTATTACAAGCACATACCTTTTCCCACCTCTACTAGCTATCCTCATGGGACCACATAGATCAATATGCAATAACTCAAGAGGTCGGGTAGTGCTTACACACTTTTTAGATTTTAAAGAAGATCTGACTTGTTTTCCTTTTGCACAAGCTTCACATACCTTGTCATCATTATACTTGATGGAAGGTAATCCAACAACCAAATCCTTGGAAACAAGTTTATTTAACAAGGACAGGCTTGCATGACCTAGTCTTTTGTGCCATAGCATTATATCATCATTTAATGCATTTAAACAAGTCAGATTATTTTCGAAAAGAGTGGAAATACTAACTTTATAAACATTTTGACATCGCTTCCCCCTTAACACAACATCTCCTGTGTCGTCATTCACAACCAAGCAACGTGTTTTTTAAAACAGTACTAGGTTGTTCTTGTCACACAGTTGGGACACACTTAGCAAATTGTGCTTTAACCCATCAACTAAGTGCACATTATCAATTGAGTGGGAGAGAGTTTTACCAATATTACCTATACCGACAATTGTCCCAGATTTGCCGTTTCCAAATGCTACACTCCCACCATTCAAAGCTGTAAGTGAGAGAAAATTTGATTTTTCACCAGTCATGTGCCGTGAACACGCACTATCAACAAACCACAACTGCCTGTTTTTAAGGGTGTTGGTGGGGTTGTTCGTAAGGTTGTTCTCTCTCACTTCAGCCTGCAAAACAAATCACGGGTTAGTTTTGGGAACCCAGATCCATTTGGGTCCCATTCTTTTAGACATGTAAAGCTCATCTTTTATAATCCAGATTTGTTTCACATACCTTTCATTCTTTTCATTGGCATGTTTTCTTAAAGGACAAGTATATCTATAATGACCCGTTTTACCACAATGAAAGCAAACGATGTTTTCAGGTAATCTCACATACTTTCTATGTATTGGGTGAACGGTCCGGTTATGCTTGTAATCAAGTCCTTTTTTGTTTCGACTGTGGTGAGTGTTCAACCAATCAAGGGCTTGTGAGGACTTGTTCCAACGCTTGGTCGTGGCAAGTTCGGTTTCTAGGTTTTCTATATTAGCATGCAAGCTCTTGTTCTCTTTGAGCAAGTCTTCAACCATTCCCTCTACCTCAAAGAGTTTTTCTTTCACTCGAGTATAATCTCCTTCTTTTATAAAGAGATTTTCTTTGAGCATGTTAATATTTTCATGTAAACCAAGTTTTTCATTTTTAAGAATTTCATTTTCAAGCTCTAGGTCACGAACTTCTCTTTTTAGATCAGCACAGGTGTCTATCACATTATATAGAAGTTCTTCTAAAGTAGCTTTGTTAAGACCATGTACCTTGTTCTTGAGATCTGAGAGGCTGATTGTTGATTCATCACTTGAATCTGAATCACTTTGTGCCATCAGTGCTACACCCTCTTCTTCAGCTTCAGATTCTCCTTCATCCTCAGAGGAATCTCCCCAAGCAGCCAGCATAGCTCTCGAGAAACGCTTGCCCAGATTATTTACAGGGTGTTTTCGACCCTGTTTTCGAGGTTGTTCGGGCATCTGATCTTCTCGAAGCAGAGGACAATTTTTGATTAAGTGATCTGGTTTGCCGCACTTGAAACACCCTGTGAGCTGTTCTTTGGGGGTGTTTCTGGACTTACTGAAGTCTTTTCTTTTGTTGCTTTCCTTGACCTTTTTGAAGAATTTCTTGAATTTTCTGGTCATTAGGGCCATGTCTTCATTTTCAAAGTCAGAGTCAGTGTCCTCATGTGCTTTCAAGGCAAGCCCACGATCCTTCTTCTGCTCCTCTTTTTGTTATGAGTTCTTTCTGAGTTCATAGGTTTGAAGATTGCCAATCAACTCGTCGAGGGTGATCTTGTTCATGTCTTTAGCCTCTTGGATGGCTGTCACTTTGGCCTCCCACGTACGAGGTAAAATTCTGAGGATTTTCCTCACCAACTCTTCAGTGGTGAAAGACTTTCCCAGATATTTTAATTCGTTTGTGATGTGGGTAAACCGTGTGTACATATCCATCACCGTTTCACGATCACCCATATCAAACAACTCATATCGTCGCATAAGTAGCTCAATTCTAGATTGTTTAATTTGACTCGTACCTTCATGAGCAACTTGCAGGGCGTTCCAGATAGCTTGGGCTGATTCACACTCAGAGATGCGAGTGTATTCATCTGGACCTAGGCCGAAATATAATAGCTTCTTGGCCTTAGCATTCTTTTCCATTTTCTTATAATCTTCAGCATCAAACTCTTTAGGTTCCTTGGGAATCATCTTGCCATCTTCAAGCAACTTGGTGGGAACAAGGGGCCCGTTCTTGATGAGCATCCATAACTCATAATCTTCTGCCTGAATATAGTTCTCCATCCTATTCTTCCACCAACTATAATGTTGGCCGTTGAAATAGGGTGGACGAGTAATGGATTGCCCTTCAAGAATTCCTTGTGGTGTACTCATCTTCAGAATCTCTCAAGGTGTTAGCCTTTTGAAAGAGAACCCTGCTCTGATACCACTTGTTGAATTTATAAGTATACTTCCACAAGAGGGGGTGAATTGTGGTGTTTGATTTTCGCGTTATAAGTAACAAACACCCTGACAGAGGTTGTTCTCAGATGACAGATGACGAACACCCTGTTGACTTGTTTGCAGGGGGTGTTTTAAGATATTGCAAATACGAAAATCACCAAGATAAATGCGCAAATAAAGCACACACAATTTTTACGTGGAAAACACATCTAGCCCAACTGAGGTGTGAAAAACCACGACCTACCTCGTGTAGGCTTTTAACCACTTCACTATAATCGGGCTTAACTCGTTACAAATGTAACACACCTTGTCACAACTTGCAACCACGTAACCTTCTTTCCTAAGAACGGCTACACTACGTCCAAATCTCACCAGATTGGACACGTCCAAAGTCCACACGACTAAGGACCACTCACTCACTTTTCTGATCCAAGATCAGGGTTGAAAACACCTTACTGGGGGTGCTTCTCACTAAGTAGATGTAAGGTACACTGAAGATCCTATTATGCCAATAGTTTGAAAACTCAATTTAACACAGCTTGTCACGGTTTTTCTTTGCGAATTGAAGCTCAAGAAATCTTTTCTTACTTTTGAGTAAAAACTGGGTTTTCAGAATTTTTCCTTTTTACCACACTGTGTTTTCACAATATCTGTTGTGTCTACGAATGGGAGAGAAGAGCTAAGCTTTTTAACCAAGAAGATCAACGGTAAAAAGTCAAGTAAGTTGCTGAGAATCTGCCAAGTATGGTATCAAAGGAGATTTCCAAGCAAAGGATTTTCCAAACGGCTAGTGGATAATAAATTTCCAAGATAAAAGGGATTTGTTTCTAAAAGATAAAAACTTATCCTCTTCGTTTGAAATAGCCGTGGAGAATTTCAAATAAGGAACCAGAAATCTCAACTTTGAAATTTGAATAAATCACTTTCTAAAATATAGGTGATAAAGATCTTTTTGGTTTTGGAAAATATTTAGCAAAACAATTTTGGCAAATCTCCCATAATATTTCGCATCTCAAAAATATCCTATCCTGGGATTTTAAGAAAGTATTTTAGAGCTTTTGGCCAGCCGAAATAAATTTTTCAAAATAATCGGGCATAGCCGTTTCAGTTCAGAAACACCCTAGGCTCCCTGTTTGTAGGGTTGTTCGCAACTGGTGTTCTGAAACGCTTAGCGCAACTGCCGATTCAAGAGGTGTTTAAAATGATGTTTTCAATATTGGCATATTAACAAGAGTCTAAATAAATAAAACCTATATACCCAAGACTTCTTGTTTTGAACCAGTCATCTTGTCCAAGATTTGTAGAGCTGCTGTGAACACCAAGGCCACCTTGTTTGTTGGGGTTGTTCTTTGCATTGCTAGAGTTTCGGAACCACATGCTTTACATCGAGCTGATCTTGCTAGAGTCCAGGAACAACATGCTTTTACAATCGAGTTGTTCTTAATATAGAACCACCAAGTAGAACCTGTTGTAAAGACTTGTTCTCACATGTAGCAAACCAGTTAATACAAAAAAGAAAACACCAGTTAGGCCTGTTTGGAGATCGTGTTTGGAGCAACATTACTTGGACAAATTTTTACACTTGGATTTGTTATCATCAAAACTTAATCAAAATAACTCAACAATGAGACTATGAGAGCTTCACTAAGATTTTAAAAGTTATTTTAAGAATGATTGAGAAATTAGTACTGGCTCTATTGGATAGGCGAGCTTCACTAAGATTTGTCTAGGGATACTACTTTGAAGACCTTAAAAACTTGAAGGTTCTACGCATGACTATTTAAAGTTCAGTGTGCCCCTCTAAATTTCCTGAAACTCAGATTTCTAGCATGAAATTTCATAGTAACACTATAGAAGTTAAATAGTTTGGTCAATCTTGTATTTAGCCAAGGCATACAAAGCAATCCCTTTTGCAAATATTGTTGGAAAATTGGCTGTCCAACTGGCAAATTCAACAACATAAATAATGGATACATCAAATTCATACTTTTATAGATGTGGCAAACACATCATCTTCACTCAATTGTGAGAGTTGTACAACCCAATCTTCCAAATGATCGAAAACAGATTTCTGCCTCTCAGTTTCAAATAACATAGAATCACGATACAAAAAGCGCTGCCATATTCTCTGCACGTTGGCCTATTTGAACTCTATCTCTGTATCATTAGATCCCTGAGGTTAACAATAAGGACCCATGAATCGGACACTAGCACCTCATAATTTGAAATACAGACCCAAAAAGTAAGATGTGGGAAATTACCCTGAGAATGTTGTAGAAGGCAAAAATTCTACGACAAATCGGATGGTGCCACGTGTAAAAAACTTGACCAATTACAGATTGCCATGTGTCATGTTGACTTTGGTGGACCCACTTGGTCAAAGTTAAATTCAGCTAATTAAAAGTTGCCTTGTGTCATCAATGATATGGAAATTAATAATTATTTTCTTTATTTAAAAATAAAAAATAATTACTGGGCCTAGGCCCAAAACCTGGCTCTAACCCTAGCTGGTAGAGCATATAAATAAGGGTTATTCCCCTTCATTTGGAGCATTCGGTATCTGTAGAATTTAGAACTCAGACAGCAAGGAGCATTCAACTACTAAGCGAGAAGGATCAAAACTTGCAGAGTTTCAGAAACTACAATCAACCACTTGCAGATCAAAATCAAGAACCGTCTTCAGAGTTCTTCAATCGATTTGCGTCAGTCGAGAATAAGCATCACGCCCTCGGAATACTCAAATCATCTGGAGATCGAATCAGAGAACTACCTCATTGTATTAAATTCAGAGATTGTACCCTTATACAACATCAATACAAAATTCAATTTGTTTCTGAATTTCTTGTCTAATTTATTTTAGACGCGAAATTTGCGTTTACAAATTTTTGGCATGCCCGGTGGGACCATCTCTGCCTCCCATCTCTTTCTCCAAACCATAAACTCTACACTTTCCCAAAGACAATATGGCCCCAAAGAACGCCATCCCTCAACTTTCAAGGAAAGTTGTCCCATCCACCTATCAGGGATCAACAACCGCTAGCGTTACGTCTGACGGGGTTATGACTCGAAGTATGGCAAAAGCTGCTGCTGTAATTTCCATAAAACAATAAGTTGGGACTGTCCCGTCACAATCTCGCGGGATCCCAAGCCTCGACTCCAGCTTACCTAAAGGAGTCAACAAAGTCTCTTCGCATCCTTTGAAGCAAAAATCTGTTGCAGGCTTCAAAATGCACCCAGCAATATGTTAAGAGGTGGGAGAGCTCCAAACTCAGGCAAACCCTACCTTCGAACCTTTCGGTGAGGAAGATCAGGCTATACTAGCAGTGACTCCTCACCGGCATTGCCAAGACAGTTGGTCGCTGAATCAGAGACCGAATCCGCCAATTCTGTTATTATGTCAGCCATGGTGACAGAGGCGACCAATGTAGAAGAACAGCTAGCAGATATGAAAGCAACATTGGAGAGGCTCGCTAAAGAAAACCTAGAGAAAGACGCTCAAATCAAGCGCCAAAGTGAACAGATTGCTACTCTGATGAAGAAGTTGGAGAAGCGATATTCGAATCTTCTAGAAAAGGCTCAGACGAAGAAGAGTCCGACAAGGAGTCTAATCACAGCGAAGGCTCTTATGACGAAAGTATGAAGAAGAAGGAGACCTCATTGGCGTCGATGTCTGCTGAACAGATTCAAAGCCTGATCGCGAATACTGTTAAAGCAGAATTAGGGGGAGGATCTCGCAAGACGCATCTATACACAAAACCTTATACAAAAAGGATCGACGCTCTTCGCATGCCTCATGGATACCAGCCCCCTAAGTTCAACCAATTTGATGGAAAGGACAATCCCAAACAGCACGTCGCCCATTTTATTGAGACGTGCAGCAATGCTGGCACCGAGGGAGACAGATTGGTGAAGCAGTTTGTTCGGTCTCTCAAAAGAATCGCCTTCGATTGGTACACGAACTTGGAGCCCGAGTCTATTAACAGTTGGGAACAAATAGAGCATGAATTCCTCAACAGGTTCTATAATACCCAGCGAACTGTTAGTATGACGGAGTTGACAGATACTAAGCAACAGAAGGATGAGCCGGTCCTCGATTACATCAACCGCTGGAGATCTCTCAACCTCGAATACAAATACCGTCTGTCCGAGGCCTCTGCCATCAAGATGTACACTTAGGGCATGGAGTGGGACCTGCTTTATGTCTTGTAGATGAACAAGCCTAGGACCTTCCAAGAGCTAGCTACGAAGGCACATGACATGGAAATGACGATCGCAAATCGTCGCAGCGAGCCATCCTCCTCATATGAGTTCAAGAAGGACAAAGGTGAGATCACGAAGAACTCAAAGCCTTCCAAGGCACCAGCAAAGGAATCCATGGCCACTTCCATTGAGGAACCAGTACGGATTTCAGGAAAATCTAGGCCAGAAGAAAAGAAAGGAGCATCCTCGAGGGATGTTGGACGGAAGCGACCTACGTTAAAGGAGCTCCAAGAAAAGAAGTACCCATTTCCTAATTCGAACTTGTTAGGGATGCTAGATGACCTACTTGAAAATAGGATCATCGAACTCCCTGAACCTAAGCGACCAGAAGAAGCTGGAAGGACAAGCAACCCAAAGTACTATCGCTATCACAGGGTTGTTAGCTATCCTTTAGAGAAATGCATTACTCTTAAAGAGCGCATTATGCAACTAGCCAGGGATGGAAAGATCATATTGGACCTAGATGACTTCGTCGGGGCCAATTATATTTCTGCTGATGTGGAGTACTCTCCTCTATCGCGGCAACAAAGGACTACTCGATCTTATCAACAAAGGGAGAGCAGTGCAATCCGCTCTCAAGGACTATTCACCATTCAGTTCGAAAGCTTGGAACCTGTCGTCGTTCCCTTGACAGTTAGGGGACCGGTGATAGAGAAAAATTCCAATCCAGTCGAAGACGAAGAAGGGTGGACGCTTGTCACTCGAAAGAGGCCAAGGAATCCAAAACAAACTCAGCCACCGCCCCTTCGCCAAAGAAAGAGACAAGGCAGGCGGAAGACTCCTCGGTATGCGAAGAGTAAGAAAAAGTCAAAGGCTAGCAAGAAACAGGAAGTCCAGCCTATTGACTTACTCAAGCAGGAGCTACTCGTTCCTATCACACTGGAGGAATTTTTCCATTGAGATTTTTTGAGAAGATCACTGTTAATATGACTTCGTGTTATGAGCTGGAGAATGAGGAAGATGAGAAGGAAGCAAAGTTAGAAAAACCTCCCAAAAATGATGGTGAGGCTTTAACTAGTTTAGAGACCTTACCGATCTGTGACGATTGGAGGCAAATATTCAGCTTGCCAAAAGAGATACGTCAACAGATTGTTGCTGCCTTGCAGCACCCAAGGCTTTATGTTGACAAGGTGAAAAGTGCGGGTCAACCAGTGAAAGATGTTGCTCATTATGCTGCTTGCAACACCGCCATCACTTTTACTGATGATGACCTGCTGTTGGGCTCTAAGCCTCATAACCACCCCCTGTTCGTCACTGGTTACATCAGGGAGCAAAAAGTCATACGGATCCTTGTAGATGGAGGGTCAGCTGTTAACATCATGCCTAAGTCTACGATGAACGACTTGGGGATCACAGTGGAAGAGCTTTCTAAGAGCCGAATGGTGATCCAGGGATTTAGCCTATAGAGTCAACGCGCGATTGGTATGATCCCTCTGGAGCTGATGATGGGAGACCTATCAACATCTTCGATCTTTCATGTAATTGACTCTAAGACTTCCTATAAGTTGTTGCTCGGACGCCCATGGCTTCATGAGCATGGAATAGTAGCTTCAACTCTCCATCAATTCCTCAAGTACTATCGTGGAGGAGAAATAAAGATTGATGGGGATGCTAGGCCATTTACTAAAGCAGAGTCACATTTCGCTGATGCTAAATTCTTTGAAGAAGCTGCAACACCTAAAGAGATGATGATATCAACGATTGCCTCCCTAGGTGACTCAAAATTTACCAAGAATTCGCAAACAACCATAGAACACGATGGTGTGAAACAACAATAACAAGGCAAAGAAGACGATGAAGATGCTAGTGAGATGCAACCCGCTAAACAGGTCGCAAAACAGGTGGCTGCTTCAACAAACTCCATGACACCGATTTTGAGGTATGTTCCGAAATCCCGTCGTAGGGAAGGAGAATCACATTTCAGTGGCGTTGTATATGGAAATGCGGAAGGTAAGGCTATGAAGAAGGATAACGGGGCCAACTTGAACATCCGTAAAGAAAGTGTTATGTTGCCAGTGCAAAGCATGAACCAACCGAAGGTGAGCAGACACCCTCTCCTAGGGTTTGTTTCCTCTT
Source organism: Selenicereus undatus (assembly GCA_017589665.1). Taxonomy (NCBI): domain Eukaryota; kingdom Viridiplantae; phylum Streptophyta; class Magnoliopsida; order Caryophyllales; family Cactaceae; genus Selenicereus; species Selenicereus undatus. The sequence goes on from JACYFF010003369.1 coordinate 80,840,326, forward strand.
CTAAGGCTTTGTTGAACGAAGAAGAGGTGTTGCTGCATACACGTACCAAGGACGGATTTGATCCAAATGCATACAAGCTTATGGAATGAGCTGGTTATAACTTCCAAAACCCAGCTATCTTAGGGAAGGTAATCGAAGTCAGGCCTCATGGCCTCAATAATAATCAAAAAATGATCCAAGAGCAAGGAGGTTCAGTGAGTGTCTCTAAAGTCGAACTTGGTTACACACCGTTATAGCCAGTCAAAATCTCGGGGTGACGAAAGAACAAGCAGTCAGTCGTTCAACACATCTCCGCCGAGGAGATAGATGAGAGTGAAAAGGAGGAAGATCCACCTAGCAAGAGGACTTCTATATTTGACAGATTACAATCGTCGAGTTGAATAAGACGGCCATCTGTCTTCACCAGAATTAGGGCACAGCCAAAGCCTTCAGTATTCAATAGGATCAAGAAGGAGCCCTCGAAGATGTCTTCCCAAAAGTTCAAAGGTTCCATATTTAACTATCTAGGTGATACAAACGAAGTACGAAGTTCTATTCGTTCACGGATGAAACGACTTTCAACCTTGGATGTTAAGACGGAAGGTTCATTGTAAGTGAATAGGCGCACTGTGATCCTCACTGGTCAACAAAGTAACCCTGACTCGAACGAGGAGGAACAGCGAGGTGAAATGGCTTCCTCTCACCATATCACAGGTCCAGAATGCGAGGATTCAGACTCAGAGATGGAGCTTGTAGAGACTCCTAAAACCCTTGAGGACGGGGGGCAAGCTACGGTCGATGATCTGAAAGAATTGAATCTTGGTACCACAGACGAACCACGCCCTATTTATATAAGTTCGTTGCTGACGCCCGAGGAAGAAAGTCAGTACTTTAATCTCCTCTCAGAATATAAGGACGTGTTCGCATGGAGCTATAAAGAAATGTCAGGGCTTAATCCCAAAGTTGTTGTTCATCGCCTGTCCATCAAAAGGGGAGTGTCTCCAAAGAAGCAGCCCCAATGACGTTTTCGTCCAGAGTTGGTACCAGAAATTGAAAAAGAAGTCAATAAACTCATTGAAGCAGGGTCCATTCGCGAGGTAAAATATCCAACTTGGATCGCAAACATTGTCCCTATAAGGAAGAAAAATGGACAACTCCGCATCTTTGTAGACTTTCGGGATCTCAATGACGCATGTCCAAAGGACGATTTTCCATTCCTTGTCACCGAACTCATGGTTGATTCGACTACGGGGCACGAGGCCTTATCATTCATGGGTTGTACTGCAAAGTATAATCAAATCCAAATGGCGCCAGAAGACCAGGAGGCCACAGCCTTTCGCACACGCAAAGGCATTTTCTGTTACAAGGTGATGCCTTTTGGCTTAAAGAATGCGGGGGCAACATATCAAAAGGCAATGCAAAACATTTTTGATGATATGCTTCACAAGACAATTGAGTATTACGTCGATGACTTGGTGGTCAAATCTAAAAAGAAATGGGACCATATTCCTTATCTTCGTAGCGTCTTCGAATGTCTGCGAAATGTCAGTTGAAGATGAACCCACTCAAATGTTCATTTGGAGTCACTTCTGGGAAATTCTTGGGCTTTGTCGTCCGCCATAAAGGGATCGAGATTGACCAATCCAAGATCAAAGCAATCCAAGAAATGCCTGAGCTTAATAACCTCAAATAGCTTTGTGGCCTTCAAGGTCGCCTGACATATATTCGAAGGTTCATATCAAATCTAGCTAGACGTTGTCATCCTTTCAGTCACCTCATGAAAAAGGGAGCACCTTTGATTGGAACAAGTCATGCCGCGAAGCCTTCGTGAAAATCAAGAAGTACTTGTCGAACCCTCTTGTATTGGGAGCACCAGTCCCTGGCAAGCCTCTTATACTCTACATCGCAGCTCAAGAACAATCATTGGGAGCACTGTGTGTTCAAAAGAATGAGGAAGGAAAAGAAGTAGCTCTGTACTACTTAAGTCGTACATTGGTGGGGGCTGAATGGAAGTATCCACCCATGGAAAAGATCTGCTTGTCACTTGTATTTGCCGTTCAAAAACTCAAACATTACATGCAGGCATATACAGTGCATGTGGTTTCTAAAGCCGATCCTATCAAGTACATTCTGTCGAGGCCAGTCCTCAGTGGGCGGCTTGCGAAGTGGGCTATGATCTTGAAGCAGCATGATCTTGTCTATGTGCCACAAAAAGCGGTCAAGGGGCAAGCACTAGCAGACTTCCTAGCTGATCACCCAATTCCTAATGAGTGGAAGCTAAACGATGACTTACCAGGTGAAGATGTGCTCTTTGTCGATATCCTCCCGCCTTGGGAAATGTACTTTGACGGAGCTGCAAGAAGCGATGGAGCTGGCCCCGGTGTAGTGTTTATCTCTCTTGAAAGGCATGTCCTCACCTACTCATTCGTGTTAACCCAGTTATGCTCAAATAACACGGCTGAGTACCAGGCATTGATCTTGGGCCTTCAAATGGCTACCGAAATGGGAATTAAAGACCTTGACATCTACGGTGATTCTCAATTAGTCATCAAACAGCTTCTCGATGAATATGAAGTCAAAAAGGACAACCTCTTATCCTACCATAAATATGCATTACGACTGCTCGACAAGCTTGAAACTGCAAAGTTACAGCACATTCCTAGGAGTGCTAACAAGATGGCTGACGCACTCGCAAACCTTGCAGCCACTTTGGCACTAGGGGCAGAAGAAAGCATGAATGTCCCCATTTACAACCGGTGGGTTGTTACACCTCTCGCTGAAGAGTCTGAGGAAGAGGTCAATGTGATTAGTGCCCAGGAAGTAGACGAAGAAGACTGGTGCCAACCACTCATTGATAACCTGCAGCATGGGAGGCTCCCTAACGATCCAAGGCATAAGACAGAAATCTAACGAAGAGCTCCCCGCTTCCTTTATTTTCATGGGGCTCTTTATCGGCGTTCCTTCCTTGGCATTTGGTTACGATGCTTGAGAGACAAAGAAGCAAGACAAACAATGGAGTAAGCACACTAAGGAATATGCGGAGCACACCAAGCAGGGCCTGAATTACATGATCGAATCAAGAGGATCGGTTACTACTGGCCTACCATGGTGCAAGACTGCATTAACTATGCAAAAAGGTGCGAGCCTTGCCAGTTTCATGCAAATGTTATTCATCAACCTCTGGAGCCACTCTATCCAACTGTGGCATCTTGGCCATTTGAAGTTTGGGGGCTTGATGTTGTGGGCTCTATTACTCCAAAATCCTCTACTGGCCACTCGTACATCTTGGCAGCGACTGACTACTTTTCCAAATGGGCAGAAGCAATCCCACTGAGAGAGGTCAAAAAAGAAAATGTTGTTGATTTTATTTGAACCCATATCATCTACCGATATAGCGTGCCTTGATATATTATCACTGACAATGGCAAACCATTTGTCAACAAGCTGGTGATCGCCCTCTGCGAAAAGTTTAAGTTTGCCCAGTGTAAATCTTCGATGTACAATGCACTTGCAAATGGGTTGGCAGAAGCCTTCAATAAGACACTTTGCAACTTGCTAAGCAAAGTGGTGGCGAAGTCAAAACGCGATTGGCATGAGAGGTTGGGGGAAGCTCTTTGGGCATACAGAACCACGTATAAAACGTCAACCCAATTAACTCCTTTCGCTCTGGTGTATGGGGTCGAAGCAGTATTTCCTTTGGAACTCCAAATCCCTTCACTGCGTATTGGCATACAGGAAGGCTTGACTGAAGATGAAAATCACAAGCTTCGCCTGGCAGAGCTCGAAGCACTTGATGAAAAAAGACTTCTAGCGCAATAGAAGTTGGAATGCTATCAAGCTCGCTTATCATGAACCTTCAACAAAAAGGTACGACCTCGTTCATTTCAAGTTGGAGATCAAGTACTGCGGTAAGAAGGCCAATCATCATCCCACACAAGACTGGAAGCAAGTTCACTTCCAAGTGGGATGACCCCTACGTGATTCGAGAAGTCTACACTAACAGAGCTTATAGGATTGTTGGCACCGACAGAGTGCGAGTTGGGCCGATAAATGGCAAGTTCCTAAAACTATACTATCCTTAATGTATTCATATATGTAAGCTCCTAAGCAAGAGCCTAAACTGCTCATTTATGCAAAATAAATAAGAAAAAAAATTGGAAACCTTTGCACTACTCCTGGCCCGCAAGAGTCTAAACTGTGAATGGCAAAACAAAATGAACAAAAAAATGTTATGTCCTTGAACTACGTATGGCTTGATCCTTTAGGGTATTACATCCCCTTTAGGTACGTAGGCAACTTGGGCATATTTCCTAAGTACAGTTGTAAAAAAAAGGATAAATAAATTTTATTAGTACTCGTTGGCTTTGGTCGTTTTCTATTATTACATATAGGGGTGTTCATTATTCGGTCCAAACCCGGACCGGACCGAAGACCGGCCTAGACCGGACCGGACCGGACCGAACCGAATGAATTCGGTCCGGTCCACGGTCCACAAATTTTTTTTATTCGGTCTTCGGTCCGGTCCGGTCCGGTCCACCGGTCCACCGGTCCGGACCGAGGACCGAATAAAAAAATTTAAAAATCGATTTTTTACTAACTAAATTTTAATTTTCTTTTTCAACTTATAATTTTTCAAACATTCAAGAATATTGATTTGTTTTTCATGGTGAAAATATGTAGAAATTGTTCATATTGAAATAAATATAAAATGTTCATATTGTAAAAATTTGCTAGCTTTACAATTCGGTCCGGTCCGGTCCGGTCCTACTTTTTTCGGTCCGGTCCCGGTCCGGTCCTTGACTTATTCGGTCCGGTCCACGGTCCGTAACTTCCCTCCTATTCGGTCTTCGGTCCAACCCGGTCCGGTCCGGTCCGGTCCGGGTTTGGACCGATGAACACCCCTAATTACATATTATTGCAAGAGCTTGAATTGAAAGATTCCTCTTATTGCAATATATCAAATCCAGTTCCAAAAGACTATGCTGAGTCCTACAAAAAAAAAAAAAGAAGGAAACAACAAGTTGCACAACAAAAAAAAATAAAAAAATAAATCTAGAACAAAGCCACTAGATATGGTCTAGGCATCCAGTGCGGCCAAAAGTTCTTGGGCATGCTTCTTTGCTGCTTCAACTTGAGCCGTTTCTTCTGCCATAATTTGGGGGGCAGCATCCAATTCAGCAACCTCTCTTTCAAAAAGAGATACATCATCTCTGGCTTTCTTCAATGAGGCTTCAGTCTCTACTAATTTGCTTTGCAATTCCAGCTCATTCGTTTTTGCACGTTCATGATCAGCCTCAAGTAGCTTCCGCCGCTTATGAGCTTGGGCGATAGCAGTAGTTGCCTCATCAAACTGCGCACCAACCTTTTCCACTGAGCCTCGTGCCTCCCCAAGCTTGTCTAACAGGGTCGTTCGCTTGTTTAGCATATCGTCAGTATGAGTCCGACCTTCTAATTGGGCTTTCAACTTCAGGTACTAACCAACTTCATTCAAATACGCCTTGACAGTATTCTTTAGCTCTAAATAATCTGCCTAGAAGGATGATAAAGTTTCATATATCTGCTCGGCTTCCTGGCGGATGTTTGCGATGTCACTTTCTGTCTTTGGGACAAACTTTTTTAACTGTTGTTGAAAACGTTGCTTCACACTTGAGGCTAGGTCATTAAACACGTTGGAGGCAATTCTCCCAGGGAAGTAGGTTACAACAGAGGGAGTAGGCGATTGACAATGCTCTACTTGTTTTACTAGCGATGGCATTATGTTAATAGAATCATCCTCGACTGACTTAGTGGCAGGCACAGTCAAGGTGGCTTCACTGTCTTTGTCGCCAAATGCAGCCTTAAGTCCATCTTCGAATTTTGCAGTACATCTCGACATAAAAGGACGATTAAGTTAAATAAAAAAAGGGGGGAACAAAGGACAAAAAATGAAGGGAAAGGGGGCAGGATAATAAGGTGCACCTCCCCCTTTGCTTTTCTCTTTGATTTCAGCGAGCTCGTCGCACTATTAGACTTATCCTTGGAACTAGGTAGCTTGATTATACTATCTGGTTTGCTCTTTGAGGCTGATAAATTCTTCTCTCTGCTAGCAGAATATCTGATACCTAAGCCTCTCAAGGCTTCAATCTTCTCTTTCCCAGGCAAGCAACTCCTGCTTTTATGAGAAGATGCATCTGCTCCCAATAAGGAGCCATCACCTCCTTCCCTTCTAAGCTCAGCCGGCGATAGGGCATGTTTGTTAGGTTGTTGCATGATTGGTTTATGTGCACTCGCTTTACCGGAAGTAACAACTAAGGCGGATGCATCATCAGCAACTCTCACTTTAGAAGCTCTTCGTGGCTGAGCAGCCTCACCTCTAGGATATTTAGGCCCTTGAGAGAAAAGATCGCCCCGCAAAGATCGCCACCAATTAGCATATGCAATAGTAACCAGTGTAGACTTCTTATCAGGAGGAGCACGAATTGTCACGCTGGACCTTGTTACGGGCTCGATAAGGTTGAACCAATAGCGAGCTACGTCTTGTAAGATGCCTTTCGGTCATTCATTCGTGGCTCACTTAGTACATCTTGATAAAAGCCAAACTGTCGGCCAAACTTGCAGGGGAAGTACGGCTCAATCACAATTGTTCGTCCTCGTCGCAAGCTCAAAAACCCATAACGAAGACAGATCAAATACGTTCTCCAACTTGGAGATAAATTCTAGGTATCAATCAAGGTTATCGATGTGTCCTTCATAAGAGCATTAGAATACATGATAGACAGATCTTTGCATTTCAATAACTCTCGAGCTTCTTGTGTGTCAGGGGTCCGATTCATCTTTTCGCTAGAAAACCTCACCATTTTAGGGTGGCCTTGCCGATGATGAGGATGATCAAAATAAGTCCCTAACCATCCATAAACGTAGTGAATGGGGAAAATTACTTCCAACTTATTCAGACTTCGAGCCGTAAAAATTCTATACAACCCCCGATAAATGCTAGCCAGAGTAGGAATTGTGAGGTTTAGGCATTCCCCGTGGGCCAGTTTGCTTGCAGCTACAAACATAGCTGGGCGAATAAGGCACACTGTTTCAGTTGGTAGCACAAAGGAGCACAACTAACAGGAAATAAGGGCAACAAGGTACGTCTCTTCGATTAGGTCCTCGGGAATGTTGAGCATCACAAAAGGGTCCTTCTCTCTCTTCGTTCGCCCTGTGTGAGGAGCGATCATGCCAGATGGACATGATGTGTTTGTTGGAGCTCTAACTCGCTTTCTGTTGTCACGACTGGGAAGAGGTGTGTAAATCTGCCGCCCTCGAAACCAGAAGCGTATTCATTCCGAAGTAGTAAGTTGAACGATGCCATGAACATCTTGGCATAGTTTGTGGAATGCAGAGAAGAGGAACGAGCACGTCATTAAAATATCATTATCTCCACGTTCTACGGAAAGGAGTTCTCTGGCAGATGAAATGACTTCTTCGTAGTAGCACCGTCAGTTGGAAGTCCAGCTATAGCCCACAAATCCTATAAGGAGATTGACATATCGCCGCTCTCTGTGCAAAAGGTGTTGGTGGTGTGGCACCACAATTCGCAGAATGCTTTGAAAACGGTGAGACTCATGTCATAAGAGAACAGGGATGCATACAGTCCGTCGTAAAGCCTCCATTCCATAAGCTTGTGTTTGTTGCGACCAAGAACGTCTTCAAGCCATTCCCAATAGTACTGTATGAAGAAGTTGTCAGAAAAACAAGGTGAAAAATTACCCTAGGATAGTGTCCCGTCCATGACACGATGTCGGAGTAAGGGTGTTGCTCCTTGAGAAGGGATTGAAGATGTAAATAGTGGCGAGCTAAGCTTCAGGACTCTCAAAGTCGAGATGACTTCATCTGATCTTTGTATGTCACGGGTGGATTCAACACTCCAGCATGAATCTACAAGGTAGTTATGGAGTAACGAACGTCTGGACGGTAGGGGTGTTGGCATATCTACGTAGAGAGTCACGCCTTCTTCAATTGGATCGTCTTCTCTGTCCAGGATGATAAGAATTGGCTTCTTAGGATCGGATGATAAATCCAGAAAATGCACCATGGTGAAGGAAGAATGGCAAGTCGACTCCAATTAGATTAAGTGAGGGATTCTCCTGCGAAGAATCGAATCTACGGGGAGAAATGATTTCTTGTCTTAAAAGTCGATCTCACTTCGCGATTTAATCGGAAGAGTTGTGGCTGGAAGGAAGAATGGCAAGTCGACCCTAATTAGATTAAGTGAGGGAGTCTCCTGCGAAGAATCGAATCTACGGGGAGAAACGATTCCTCTTCTTAAAAGTCGACCTCACTTACGATCTAATAGGGGGAATAGTCGATTCAATAGCTTCCTAAAAAAAAAAAAAAAGAGGAAAGAAGTGTTAGTTTAAGCTTGAACAAAAAAAAAGGGGTTGCAAGAAGAAAATGATTAAATCAACCACAAATTGATTTAATTAGATGACTAATTCTTGAACTAGTCACCAAAAGAGAGATCAAGGGGACCTAAAAAAAAGACAAAACAAAGGGATGAAAAAAAAAGAAAAAAAGAAAAAAGGAAAGAAGGGTATTGGAGCAAATCTAAACGCTGGAGATCACTGGGCAGCAACAAAGAAAAGACAAGATGGCAAAATTCCTATGGAGTGTTGGTCCTGATGAGACCAACACTTTGAGGTAATTTGCCTCTAATTGTCATAAACATAGATTGGGCACATGCAAGCTGCTTTGTTCTTCGTTCTCGCTACTTCTTTCTCTCTCAAGGCCCCGTTGTCATGGTTGCCACTCTCTCTGTCTCTCATACTCAAATCAAACCATTGAAAACTCAAGCATTTTACAGAGAACAACGAAAGGGGTGAAAAAAGCAAGAACATAAAAAAAAAAATTTTAAACCAAAGAACAATTGCTTAGAGATGGATCCATTAATCAATTAAATTAATGGCGGAGACCAAAGAATCTCTGCAACTAACCCTCAAGCCTGTTTCCCTAATCCTCCCTCAGTATTGGGATCCTCTCAACACCCACAACTCCTTGCTCCAATTCACAACTGATTCTTAACGAGGACCTCGATACTGCGTCTATGCCCAACTTAGAGAATCAAAGCTCCGATTAAACCGGAGCAAATTCGAAGAGCCCTACTCATATTTCACATTACCCAGATTCGAATTCCCACCGGCAAAGAAGTCTGTAAAAAAAAATTCAATCGATTCAAACAGAAAGCGAAGGTCCTCTGTTTTGGCTCAACCGGTGCCGCACTTCTCTCCGGCAATGAGGAAGAAGATGCCCGAAAAAAAAAAAAAGGAGAATCACCTCAAGTTGAAATACTGTGAACTGAGAAAAAATTGGTGAATTTGAGGCATCTGTATGTATGTTTATATAGTAATAGGCAATTGAATCATCCATTGTGTGATCAGAATATTTGGAAAAATATTATGGTTTTAGGAAACTTTCCTTATACATTTAATTCCTACCTTTGTACTACCCAAATATTCATTCTCCAATATATTCTATACATATTTGTTCTTGATTTGTAAAAAAATAAGGCAGTGAGGAGAACACCTTTAAAAAAAAAAAAAAACAAAGGAAGGAAGATAAAAGGAAAAAAAAAAGAAGGATTATGAGAAAAAGAAAAGGAGGGATGTTTTTGGACCCATTTAAAAAAAAAATATTCGGATAAGTGTCAAGTCAAAAACATAAAATAAAATAAAATAAAATTAATTGGCAGATAAAAAAAAAGGGTTACTCATCAAATTTTTGATCATCAGCATCATCAAAGTTTTCGAGACTCAACCGCTTCAAACACTTTAAATTCGTGTACGTGACCGACTCTCGAGGGGGCATTTGTAGAAGGCAAAATTTTTTTTAATCAGGTACTTGATATGGACAATAATGCCCTTTCTGCTGCATTCGTAGAGACATGTTAGGTGGTCTTTTCAACATCAAACAAGTGTCAGCCAGCTTACAATGACAAAGGTATTTGAAAGCTAGAACACACCAATTCAGCGTAAGCATGTTATTTCAGATCAAATCAGCCACCTGAGCAAAACTCTAGTGCATAGATGCAATGCAAATGACAAAGGAAACACCAGTCACAAATTTGAATTTTCCGTACTCCCCAATATCTTCACAGAATACATACCCGCTTGCTACTTCACCCTCCACTCTCCCATCACAGCAATTAGAAACAAAATGACTCATTTCTTCCACATAGCTCTTCAAGTTTTCCATTGAAAAACTCAAGCGATTATGACTCTGCTGTAAATTGTTTTGCGCAGACAATTAAAATTAGTGCAACCGTTTAATTGCTCCCTCTTAGTTGCAGTCATTATTTTTCAGACCATTCCCAGACATGATGCAAACTTAACTGAAAACTGGTGCTGAGGGAGATGTTTGACCAGGTAAGAAGATATAGAGAGAACTGCTTTTCATTGGTTTTTTGTTTTATTTTTTCTCCCCGCTGATAAGCCAAATGTTCTCACTGAATAAAACAGAAACTCAACACATCATCATGAATGAGTTCTCCACATAATAGCTGAGCATCGAAGCTAAGAGGCCCTAGGAAGGCAAATGATTGTAACATGATGCACTAAATATAAACTTCATGCCACATAACTTCACATCATGGCTTATGAATTCTGATTTTTGCATGAAAACCCCCCACAACATAGTTTTTTCACTATTGTAGAATCTGTCGGCTCTGGCACACATGATGCACGACCAAATCAGAAAACAGTGCAAAAAAAATCAATAAAATACCTGAATAATCACAGAGATACACCCTCGAAGAACACTGTCTTCCATTCTACCACTCCAACCACCCTCTGGAAAAACCCAGCAGAAAGTTGAACTAGCTAGTTCTTCATAATAATTTTGCGAGCATAATGGGGTCACAATCACATCAGGCTGGTGCTGCCTGCCCAGCTTCCCATCCTTACCGGGGCTTGAACCAAATTCTTCTGCTAGCTTTTGTCTTGTTGAGTTATTATATTTAAGTTTTGATGATAACAAATCCAAGTGTAAAAATTGTCCAAGTAATGTTGCTCTAAACACGATCTCCAAACAGGCCTAACTGATGTTTATAATCTTTATTGTATTAACTGGTTTGCTACATGTGAGAACAAGTCCTTAAAACAGGTTTCACGTGGTGATTCTATATTAAGTCAAGAACGACATCTCGACAGTTGATTGTAATGCATGTTCCTGAACTCTAGCAATGCAAAGAACAACCCCAGCAAACAAGGTGGCCTTGGTGTTCACAGCAGCTCTACAAATCTTGGACAAGATGACTGATTCAAAACAAGAAGTCTTGGGTATATAGGTTTTATTTATTTGGACTCTTGTTAATATGCCAATATTGAAAATGCTTTTTAAACACCTCTTGAATCGGTATTTGCACTAAGTACTTCAGAACACCAGTTGCGAACAACCCTGCAAACAGGGTGCCTAGGGTGTTTCTGAACTAAAGTGGTCATACCCGGTTATCTTTGAAAATTCATTTCGGTTGGCCAAGATCTCCAGAATACTTTCCTTAAACTCCAAGATTGCTATTTTTCTAAAAATGATATCTCTTGAAAATATTATGGGAGATTTGCGAAAATAGGTTTTTGAAAATTTGCCAAAACTAAAAGATTTCCTTTGTCCATATTTTCGGATAAGATAAAAATTCCAAAGCTGAAGATTTCTAATTGCTTTTTGAATCCTCTTCACGGCTATGGGAAGATAAGGGTTATCTCTTAAGATAACAAATCCCCTATACATTGGGAAAAACTTGTCACTAGCCGTTGGGGAGTATTTTTCTTGAAAAATCATTTTCCATACTTAGCTGATTCTCTTGGTTTTGACCGTTGGAATTCTTGTTTAAATACAACATTTTACTCCCATTGAATGACACACATACACGGTGAGAATAGCAAAAAAAGAAAGCAAGAGAATATCTAGAAACACAACACACGCAAAAAGCAAAATTCCAAAAGTGGTTTTTCTAGTGAAAAGAATTTTTCGAGCTACTCTTGAGAAAAGAAAAACCGGCACAAGTTGTGTTTAAACCAAGCTTTCAATATATTGGCATACTAGGACTTCATTGTACCTTACATCTGCTTAAGACAGAAGCACCCAGTAAGGTGTTTTGTAACCCTGATCTTGAATCAGAAAAGTGAGTGAGTGGTCCTCAGTCGTGTGGACTTTAGACGTGTCCAATCTGGTGAGATTTGGACGTGGTGTAATCTGCCTTAGAGAAGGAGATTACGTGGTTGCAAGTTGTAACAAGGTGTGTTACATTTGTAATGAGTTAAGCCCGGTTTAGTGAAGTGGTTAAATCCTACACGAGGTAGGTCGTGGTTTTTCACACCTCAGTTGGGCTAGAGGTGTTTTCCATGTAAAAATTATGTGTGCTTTATTTTCTGCATTTATCTTGGTGATTTTCGCATTTGCAATATTTGAGAACACCCTCTGCAAACAAGTCACAAGGGTGTTTGTTATTTACAACGCGAAAGACACCACAATTCACCCCCCCTCTTGTGGTAGAATACTCACGATCTTAATATGTCTAATACCCATGCTATATCTGAATAAAGATTAAATTTCTATTAAAATGGAAACTAGAAAATGAAGAAACCATTCACAACGCAAGCTATTTCAAATGACCCAGTGGATAATATTTGATAGAGGTGCATGCCTAGTTGTCAAATTAGATGTTCAGTACCCAAGTACCTGTACCCGTGCACAACTGTCAAGTACCTAGCACAGGTACATTTTAAGAAATAAAAGGAATCTGTCAAATATAAATGAATGAAATTAATTTTACAACCAATGAAATCAATTCCTGATCGCCACTGTCTTCTCGTGGAAACTATTTCCCCCGCCTCTCTACTAATATACACCATCCGACCGTTGAAACTTCTCCAAAGCTCCACAAAAAAATAATGCTTATATATTGTTGGCGACTCCTGCTATAGTTGAAATGCTAAAACTTCTCATCTCGAGACATGGGGTAGTATGCTCCCTGTGCCGGGTTACGTGCAATAAGCTATTAATTGAGGAAAATAGATATCTAATTTGCTTGTACTCTTCCTCTATAAAGAACTTACGAAGCTTCCGGTCTGCCATCCTCATAGGCTAACCCCAGATTCCCATTGAAGTAAAACAGTATGTTCGATTCGGCACAAGGCCTGCAGCAGAAAGCAGACACAGTTCAGTGTGTTGTGAAATCAGACCGCAGCATTTCACATTTGCAAAGACCTCAAGGGAAGCAATATGAGGAGAAGACAAATTCTACTTTGGGTACATACCTGGCCCAAAGTTTGGCCCTAAAGGAGTTACCATCAGGCTGTTTCCAAGCAGGAAGAACAATATCTTTTTTAGGATCAAAGCAGGGGTGATTGCCTCTTGGGGAAGGGGAAATAGAATCCCAGTTGTCAGGCTCGTGGCCAGTTGTTGAATGGTTATGCTTCGAATTTGTGTTACACCAGTGAACCAGCATTGTGCTGGTCCATATCTCCTTTGGGGCATAGCAAGCACCTTCATCCCATGAGAAAAACTGCCTTCAGGAATATAAAAGAAGTCACGACAGATGATTTATCATTAGACAGGAAAGTCGCAGTACATCCTTTGAAATGTAAAACAGGAAACTCTTATACACAACATACCCAGATATGGTCTTTTCCTGATGACTGATTCCAGTAAGAATATTGCTGTACAATGTGATCATATGCTTTCTTATAGAATTCCAAGGCTAGGGAACTCCTCAAACCCCTGTGATCCTGAGAATTTGAAGTAATCAGAGAATAAGGGGGAGAAAGGACGCATAAAAGGAATAGCTCTCCCAGAGATCTTGTGATTTTAATCAATAAAGGATTTCAAGCATAAAAAATAAGGTAAGAATACAATTTCGGAAAAGTTCAGAAAACAAAAGGCGACCAAACTGATGTGAGAAAGGAGAAACGCATTATCCATGGGTAGGCACAGGGCTCCAACCCAGCCAAAGTCTTATGTCCTCCCTTAGATGTCACTTTGTACCAAAGAACAAGAAGCCATCAATAAAGCACCACCTCAAGGTTAAACAACGTGCAGGCCATGGTCATCTCAACTAATGTACAAAACCTAAATAAAAGGTGTAACAATGCTATCTTAGTGATGAATTATGGACTGGTGAAAAAATTTACTAAAAAAGGAAACAAAAGCCACAGCCATCAATTATTTAAGATGAGGAAAGAAGTGGCAAGTAGTTAACACAGCTAGTAAGAAGAGGGAGCCCAGTGAATTGAAATTCCACTTAAGAACTTGAAGAAACTAAGGAGTTGAAATTATGTTCTACATATATGATTAAATAAAGCGACACGCTCTATGTTCTGAAATGTATTTGAATAAAATGCATAAGAGATTAAGAAGAAATAAAGTAACCCCCACCACAATCTGTTAATCTATGCACAACATTCTAATGACATATGTAATTCCCATTATACAGTTTCCAATTTGATCAACAGATTTTTTGTTTCTTTTTCTTTTATGCTTTAGTTTCTTCCTCATCCACATGGTGTGAACATGTGTGCATGGGGGTGGGTCAGTGGTTTGTTCCCATCCCTCTGTATGCTCTAACTCTAATTGATGAGATGTCCCAGATACCTATCTCTGTTTTGCCCATATTTACCCTCGATTGACGTCAAGCAGAAACCTAGCCGGATTTCGGTGATACCATGGTGACAATTGAGACAGAATTTTCAATGAGCAACAAAAAACATCATACGATTTTAATGAACTTCAGGTATAAAGAAGGAGGCTAGAAAAAGAAACCTAGCCAGAAACAGGTAAGGTTCCGAACATCAACTATGAAAACAAGTATTTCATGCATCATATCACTGCCTCTACATAGCACTACCTCCAAACTCAGGTGAGGCGTGTCGCCCGCACTAGTTACGATGCATGAATCAAGAACAGGAACAAAAAAAAAAGTCTGCTTCTTCACCGTTTAGCGTTCTATATGGACTGGCCAAAATGCTCTCGTAGGTTGCTATCTGCAAACAAGAAGCATGGACCAGAGTGTAAAAAATCAATCCAAAGAAAATAACTTTGGTCACCCAAAAATTCATATTCTCTTCATCCCATGAAATTTGATAAATCTTCCTTTTGCTAACGTCGCCAATTATTGTCAAATTTTGTTATTCCAATAGAAAAAGCAATATTCTAATTTAAAAGTAGACAGAACAGAGAATATCCAATGACATTTCTTAAAATTTTACTTCCCAAAGTTTGTCATGTTTTATAGAGCAGAGAGAGTAATAATAGAGCTCTAAATTTACATAATACCTGAGTGCCATACAGTTGTTCTGTCCAGAAAGTAGCATTTCTTTCATCATAGAGTCTGTTTATGCAATGAAATTTGAAATGTCGTCCCTACATCATAGCATAAAGCTTAAGCAAGCTTATACCTCCAAAATCCACCCCTACATCAGATAGTATGCTCACTCATCTCGAGAAGCAAACTGTTCAATTGTGGGGGCAAATCATAAACATATATCAGGGCCTTCTCTTCTTACCTTCAGCATTAAGGCTGGCAATGCTTTCTCCAAGATTTGCATTTCCAGGAATACCAACTTGAGCTGGGTGTAGCCATGAGGCCAATCCATGATGGATGAGAAAACTGATGGAATACTGCAATCAACTCCATACCAGCCCTTGTGACACTGATGACAAATTGAAATATATCAGTTGCAATATAGTGTGCATATCAATACCACCTCACCACGCTGCTTATTAGCACAGGGGAGGGAGGAGGAGGAGAAATAGGCAAGCAGAAGGAAAACGGGAAGCATTAAGGAATATCCTAGATAAACGGGTTCATCAATCCAGTCAAATACAAAAAGAATGAGCATCTAACTGGATTATGGCGGCAAATATAGTTTTCCATGGCATCTTTCACAGCCACAATTGCACTGAGTACTTTGGCTTCGAGCTCTTGCTTCCAACAGCCTACTTCCTTTAATGCCTTCTACTAGGTAATCTCAATTTCACAGTCCCGAGGACAGAAGTAGGCACAAAGATTTGCATAATGCAGGTCTTTCAAACGCAAAAGCCAGGGGGTGGGGGCCTATTGAGAGAAGGAATCACTATACCTGACAAAATCCACCACGGCAATGGCCATGACCAGAGCACTGATTAATGCAGGTGGATAAAACAGGTATTTCAGAAAATTGCCCAGTGCGTCCATCATAGGTACAATGACATTCCTCTTTGAATTTCACCTTTCTAGCATAGCCTTCTTCCGGGGGTCCACAGTACACCAGCCAGGCACACTAGTATTTGTGGTAAATACATCCATGTCAGGTTGCCCCAGTCAGTAAACATTGGAACTCCGGCTTCAGATCTTGACCACAAAAAATGCAAAAGTATTGCAAATTAGGTCATGTTCATGGACTGAATATAGCAATACAGTTAAAGTTGTTTAAGTTCTGAATTTGACACTTTAGTACCTTGAGGTATGGTCACCTTATAATTTAATGAACTACTTTGCAATAAAAGGAATTCACCACCCACAATTTCAAGGGATGAATTACACGGTCGTTTCCCGGAAAAAGCTTCTAGAAATTATGCTTTCGACCTTCAAAAAATTTCTGTCTTTTTGGGTTGTCCTGATCAAAAAAAAAAAAGAAAATGTTTGAATTTTTAAGAAACTTTGCTTGCTGTGATATTTTGACTTCTTATAATGGCTCTTGACAGTTCTAGTACTTGCCATTATTTGAACTTAGGCATTGCCATTTATACCATAGAAATGGGAAATTTTTAATTAGCCCATTGAAAGGGTAAAATTACAAAAAGTATACTGTTTAGAGACCAAAACGTAATTTCTTGGAGATTTGGCCAAGAAAAAGGGCTAAGATATTGATCTCTTAGAACCTCTGGGTCGTACATTATCATTGCTAATTTATTAGCTGGTCATGTCTCTGGGTGCTAAAGTGCCACGTGTTCTTAAGTTTTCGTACTTGATCTCAAGCCCACACGCCTCTGCCACAGGACGATTTGGACATTTTGTGCCTTCTCCACAAAAGCACATGCTCTTGTCGTGTCACAACTAGCCGGGCAAATAGAGACAGCCCATGGGCCATAGGGTTGTTCTGGAGACGCAGGGTAGTTGCACGCCAGATTTAGTGCTTCGGAACATACGTGGCCTGTGCCATGGGCAGACAATCTTGTCTTTAGCTTACTAGTCCACATGATAGATGATAATTGAAACACAAAAGTGGGAGGACCATTCCCGCAGGGACATCACACATTCAAGTTTAGCAAGCTATTTGCAATAACAAAATGGGTTCGTCATGTCAACTCAGTGAACCTGGCTTGCACCTAATTTATTTTTAGCTTTCTACATAATCAACATAGGATCCAAGAAGATTGGTCTTCATGAGCCACTGTGGAAGAGGGGTCCGACCAAGTATAAAGGGAGGACTTTGTGCCGCGTTGAAAATTCACATATTATTAACCATTCATATACATAGCCAGTTAGCCACCTAACAAAAAATGAGTGGTTTTGACACTTTAAACACTTCGGTTCATATGTGCTTGCTTGGTTGAGGCATTTCTTCCATGTTTCCTATAATATGTAACCAGAATTGATCAGTTTGATGGTGAAAACTGAACGAATAAACAAACAAAAGACAGACAAAAGTTCTAATTTCAGATAGCACCATGTGCCATATTGACTTGAGACTTCATATTAAGAATGAATTAATTGAACAAAAACCCAGAATTGGGCAAGTTCCAGCATCCAACCTCTTCGAAAGAAGAGTACTGACCACTAAATCCATGGAAGCATCGACATTGTCCCAATTCATAATTGCAGACTCCTTGCCCACTGCAATCATTTCTGCTAGCCTTCCCGCTAATTTTTCTGCCAACAGAACCAACAGAAAAGCACAACTCAGAATAAAATCACACGTTGCCAAAGACTAAATCAAGATTTCCCATATGAATTAATCTAGAACTGCAAGAGCATGATCCACACTATTTTGATGAAACAAACGTGAAAAAACCAATCACAGCTGACAAAACTAAAATGAATTTAATAAATAATACTCCATTCAACAGCAGTTCATTTGGGAGGAACCTCACCTTAGTGATGTGTATTTCTTCAACAAATTGTATCACAAGGAGAAAGCCAACGTCCAATCTCTGCCTTCCATGGAGCACCACGATAAACAACTGCGTTGTGCAGATCAGCAGGGAACTCATAATCTAAATCGAGTTCCACATTGTGTTGAATGCTCCGTATTCCTCTGGTCGATTCAGATGTTGGAACACATGATGTTTGAGCTTGCCTTACACCAAAGTAATCCAATGTAGGTCCCAAAGGGAACAAGAACAGGTGAACTACAGAGAACAGCACTAATAATGTACCAACAGCAGCCAAGAGTGACCATGAGCAATTCCCCTTTTGCATTGATGGCATCATCTTCCAAAACCCTCCTCTTCAGTAAACCGTGTTAGCTCCAAATACTGCCAAACCTCTCACCCACTGACAAGTTCAAGCTCTGAAGAAAATGTGAGAAATCTTGTCATGAGTAAGGGGGGAAGATGACAACTCAGACCCAGAAAGCATGTACCAAACCCACATCACAACTACTCCAAAAACAGTCGATTTGTCCAGATGGGCATCTCTAAGTACGTCTCAATTGCAGAAAATCAGCAAAATATTTGCAGAAAAAAGGGGTGCTAGATCACAAATGCGGCAACAGGGCAAGTAGTGAGGAGATGTACAGCAGACAATTGTTGACTGGAACGACAAATGGGTCAAATTTCAACTGAATTTTCAGGTAGAGAGAGAATTTATGAATTGAATTTCACCGAAACTCCCTATTTGATAAAGTAAAGCATAAAAGACTTGCATTAGAATGTTAAAGAAGACTTGCCCAGTTGCACTCAAACAAGAAAGGAGAGAGACAGAGAGGCAGAGAGAGAGCGAGAGAGAGAGGGAACTCGAACAAGAAAGGAGAGAGAGAGAGAGAGAGAGAGAGAGAGAGAGAGAGAGAGAGAGAGTCACAGAAAAGCCGCCAAGGTGAACTCCAAAATGGGCATTTGAAGTGGGCAGCCTGCTGTTATGATTGGAGGAATTGGTCATTCCCGAAGGTGAATTTTTTTCTTCTATGTTTATCTCAATCAAGATTATCACCCAAATATTTAGGGAATTTACATTGGGAAAGTAAAAATATTGTGATCAAGGAAAGTATTTCCTTCTTTATATGTGATAATGGTGGTAGAAAAATTAACTAATATTTACTCATTTTGCTATTCATAATTTTTATGCAAGCAACCTTTGTGTAAAAAAAATAATAAAATAAAACGAGTTATAGTACTAATAAAATAAATTGACACTGGAAAGCAAAGATATTGTAATAAGAATAATTTCTTTCTTTTGATGTAATGAACTTATGTAGATAAATTGATGGTATTTACCCATTTTCGTTACTTCTAATTTGATTTGTGAGAAAGCTTGCATTCACACAACATCAATACTCTGATCGGCAATAACATTTGGAGTAGCATTTAGAGGATTAACTAGGTCAAAACTCTATTTCCTCAAAACTTGGATGTTCGGTGGAGCAACATCTCACACCAACATGTTCAACATGGCATGTCCCAAACATTAGACTTGTTAATGTTTTAACTCTCCCATCAAAGTTTTTTTTTTTTTTTTTGGTATTCCATGAATACCCTTTATCCTTCATTCCATATCTCATTTGACAAAAGATAAGCAATTTTGCAATAAAGATGTTGAGTGACAAGTCCCTGCCTTTTGGGTGCCCCATTTTAAGCCCCTTATCTAATTTGTGAAAACGAAGAAAAAAGAGACAGAAATAAAGATACTTTTTCATTGACAGAAAGAGATACTTTTTGAAATAAGAAAGATAATTCTCGCGTCTGGAAGCAAAACGTGCTTCTTATTGTAAATGTCTGCATTTGTTATGAGTTGAATCAAGTCCCATTAATGCAGAAAATGAAGGGCAAAGTAGGATAGAGACAGAGATGTGAACTGAAGGGAAAAGTAAGAGGGAGAAACCATAAATGTTTATTGTATGTGCCATACTAAAATCACATAGGGAATACATTATACCAAATTAACTGATCATGTCAAGACAAGCAACCGTCAACTTGTTTTCTTCTTTTTGGGCTCCCTTTATTAAATTCCATGTCTGATGTCTCAAGGTCCAAGATCGTTAACTTAGGATATGAAATGCAATTATTGGTACGTGTATATTATTTGATAAATGATATCAGCTCTTGGAGAAAGAACTATTGGCTATTTTTATAATTTTTCTAATTAACAATAATAACAACAATATCAATA
>JACYFF010003369.1:80879750-80900612 GCA_017589665.1 Selenicereus undatus
ATAATAATAATAATAATAATAATAATAATAATAATAATAATAATAATAATAATAATAAGAAAAAATATATTCTCATGCCTCTTGATTTTATGCATCATTACATTCCTTTCAACTATTGGACCCAAATGTCCCCTTATTTCTTTTATTCGGTAGTCATGATTGGAAAACAAATAGTGTGAACATATTATCCCCTCGCCCAACCCTTACAAAAATTAAAATAAAAAGGTATATAGTTGACACTTGAAAGCAAAAGATTCAATTAAACCAAGAATGAAAAGTAAATAAGGAAGTTAGCATGGTTATTTTTTGGAAAGGTATCCATGACAATCATTTTATATTAGGAAAGGTATAAATTAGGCTGCATTGAAGGATCCATAAAGAAGCCCACACCAAAAGAGGGTGATGATATGAATGAATTGCAAGCCTGGGAGGACTGATTAGATCGAGCTCCATACATCAATGAGTACTGATTAGAATTTAAGCTAATGTACTTGTTGATTCAAATTCTAATACTTGATTTAAATTGATTAACTAGTTTTAGTCTAATTTCTTTTATGAATAATTACTACAATTAAAAATGTATGAGATCTTTCATATATCGTGTGGATCTTTAATACTAATTTTTTTATTAAAAAAGAAAAAAAAGGAGACAAAGAGACATTAAGGGAAAGGGGGATAAAACATTCTTTTTTATTCAATTTTGAGGGCAACTGGATCATGTGATCCATTTCATCTTTCCTCTTCTTTTTATTTTTTTTATTTTGTCTTTTCTTTCCATTTTTTGTGTGGGTTGGGATTTGGATTTTGTTTGGGTAATAATCTTTGGGCCTACTATTTGAACTTTGGGGTTTGGTTAATTGTGGTTCACATTTGAGCTGTGGTTCACATTTGAGCCTACATTAATTTTTAACTTTCTTTAAAAATATTTGTAAAATCATATTTAAAATGTGTCCTAATAAAATGTTAGTCAAGATTCGGTATCTACACAAATGCAAGAGTGAAAGCGAATAAGTTCAGGCATCAGTCTACTAAACTACTATTTTTGTTTCACATCTTTTGATGGTTTGAATGTGCGATGTCATACTTGACTATATCTTTATTAGGACAATGAAATAAGCATTTTGCAAAACTAAATAACACTACTTGAATAAGGGAAAAACCGAATAAGCGTTCAAGATCAAGGGGATTTGGAGTGTGCATTTTTAAGTTCCAAAATCTTTAACCAAATGAATATCTTAAGCATGGAAGTCATCTAAGTAAGTAGAGTGGAATGTTCAGTTCTATCAACCTAATTGTTGGGGGTTGGTGCACTTTTGCACGTCGCATGCACTAAGGTGTACATCATACTATTATGCGAGTGTGTACGTGTGTGTTTTTTAATATTTATTTCGCATAAAATAATGTTAATCCAAGATTTGATAGAAATCGACCCCAAAACGGTGTCAAAGATGGAGTTGTGGCATGCAGTGCACGTATGAGGAGTTACGGAAGATTCACGAGAACTTGTGAAAAGTTCACAACATTGCCCTTCTCACACGCCAGTGCTTGCGAAGCGTTCAACCTCCCGA
This sequence comes from Selenicereus undatus, assembly GCA_017589665.1. NCBI lineage: Eukaryota > Viridiplantae > Streptophyta > Magnoliopsida > Caryophyllales > Cactaceae > Selenicereus > Selenicereus undatus. The sequence continues at coordinate 80,881,319 of JACYFF010003369.1, forward strand.
TGCCATTGACACAGGTAGCCATGTCATATGGTATGAGCGTGCCAAATTCCTACGATGTTTTATCCATTTTTTCTCCCAAGCTGACATGATTGTGCCATTACTGTGATGCAAGGGCCTGTATGTAGCCTTTTTTAGCCTGCTTTTAGATTTATCTTTCAATCTATCTTATTTACTCCAAATTTCTATGTTGGGTTTAGAAAAGACAAAGTAGTGCTTAGTGGTATATTTTGAAGATTGAGCTTTGGCTGTTGAAGATTGTGCACCTTTGCATCATTGATCGTAATTCTCCTTCCCCTTCTCGCTATCCTTTTTAGTTATTTGCTAGTTTGCAGTGTTCATACTCTTATTAATGCTAGTTAATCTATAGCTAAAACCCCAAATCAGGTTGGGGTTACATTGTATTATGCCTACATGAACTTGCATCAGCATCAATTTTGCCTAATAATCGCTCAAAAAACATGAAAATAGTTGGGAACTTGTCTAGTTTCTTCAGAGCTATTTCTTGTAATTTACTTGTTTCATTTTCATGAAAAAAGTAATTGCATATTAAAAGTAGCCATTGACCCTTAAAAGGGGCTATAGAGAGCCCGATCGGTGCAATCTATCCCTAGAGGTTGTGAGTATGGTAGGAAGGATTTGTGAAAAATCCCAATAACTTGACATAATGTTAATCGATACTTCAACCCAAGACCTTTTCCCCTTTGAGTTAACTCTTACGTGATTTGCTATTTTAGACTATAATTTAGCTTTATTCCTCAATTGAACCTATATACTTAGCTTAATCACTCTAATTTTCTTGGTACTCAAAAGACCATCTTCTTATGGATGACATCCCAAGTACTCCCAAAAAACCATGTACTTGTTACAAATTTTTGGAACTAAAAACCTCAAATCGTTTTTGAAGCAGACTCAAGTCGGCTAGCATTGTCTTGAGTCTTGAACCTGATTACATAGGTCAACACATAGGCACAAGCACAAACCCATGAACCTACCTACCTCTTTGATGTTGATATTATAACTTGTAATTTTCCCTATTTCATTAATAGATGATGCCAATAATGATAGATGGCATCAAGATGCACTCCACCCTGATGACAAATCTTCAGCCCCAAATGTAGTTTTTTTTTAAATTTTAGACCCATGAGAATCAAACAATTCCCACAACCAATTTTATTAGGGAACCTGCGAAAACCTTCCCTTATCAAATCTATGTTCTTTTGGTTAGATGCCAAAAAGAGTAATGATTAAATAATTTTTGCTTTATTTTTTTAGCTAAAATTCATTGGCGACTCTACTTTTTTTTTTAATAATAATTCAGAATAAAAAATAAACTGATTTTTAGAGGAGGAATAGATATTGGGCTAATCAAGTCTGGGTTAGGAAACCTGACTTCCTAATCCAAATAGGCAGGCTCCCAATTTATGGATCTAGGCCCTGTAGCCCATCTTTGTGGTCCAAGCAACTTAGCCAGTTAGGTTGAAAAAGTGGGCAACTTCTAATCCTTTGCAGTATTAGGTCATGTTTTTTTCGTTGGAAAATATGGGTTAGTAAATAGGTAAATTTGGTTGAGATTGATAAAACTGAATTGAAGTAAGTTGCAGTAAGTTAAAGTGGGATGAATTTTTTTTGTATGATGAGTAGAGGTTGGTTAAAATAGTAGGAAGTGGGTTGAAGTTGATTAAAATGGGTTGAAGTGGGTGAAGTTGGTATTTTTTTATTAAAATTCATAAAGTGGGTTGAAGTTGGTTAAGGTTGGTAAATTTGGATTTACCAACGAAAGGAACAAGGCCTTAGTGATAGATATTCTTGCATACCCCTCTCTCTTGGTTAACTATTTTAATTCTTAATTATACCTCTAACTGATTGTTTGGGTTCAAGATTAGGGAATAAAAATGAAAGTAAGAAACTTGGAAGAGTTTGTGATGATATCTCGTTTTATTGACTATTATTCTCAATCGGCCTGATTCAAATGCCAAATGGAGCCACCCGTTGGAAATGAGTTTCAAATAGAATTTGGACCAATAATAACAAACTACACAATGGGTACGTTCACACACAACATTATTATTAAGAGGAGATAAAGAAAAACATTACATATTGTAGGTGTGCATACATCTGTAGAAAAGATGAAGATACACACCCTTTACAACATTCATTATGCCATTATTTACTAGTACATCAAGCAATTGGCATCTTAATTTTACTATGACTTAATTATTACACAGGATACATGAAGGATGCATATTTTACTAGGCTTAAGCAACGCCAGATTGCAGAGGAAGGACAGATGCAAGTTGAGCAGCGGCTGCCTTTACAGGGCAATGGTTCACTTCTACTTGCAGTGAGTAAGCTGATCCTCTGGCAATCCACTGGTAGACTCTAAACAAGTCTCTATATTTGAGAACGCCACCATCATAAACATCCACTTTGACATAGTCCAAAAACCAACCAGGCGAAGAACCAGCATTATTGTGACCTATGCTTATCTTGCAAACCTCCTGACAGCTTTGCGTAGAGGGGATCCTGAAAAAGTCATGATTGCCTAAACGAAAATATGGGTACGATGGCCCTGCCAATCCGAACCTTGAAAGGTCCGGTACATGTAAAAAACACGTGGTGCGCGTGGAGCACAAGTGCAAATTCACAGTGGCAGCTGTCCCTGCCCAATTACGATTTCCAGTTTTTACCTCAACCCTGTAATCGCATCCCTGACCCTGGAGACATTAACAAATAATTTTCTTCTTGGATTATTCGTGCTCTGATCTTGTATATAAATTTTCATCAGCTTCAATTCCAAACATATCCATGGTAAAATCACTTTATGTCTTTGTCAGAGTATAAAAACATTCATCTACCTTCTTCCATCAATTTAATCTTTTCATTCATATAGTTGTTAGATATACTATTAAAAGAGGGTCATCAATCTTCATTTGTCACTGTCTAATTTTGACTAATTATGTGTACATTCTGGGCCTTTCATGATCTTTTTTTTGTTTAATAAGCTTTAGTATATATTTCATCAGATTAGAAGTAGATATGCAATTTGCTCTCGCAAGAAAATTAAAAGTAGACAATAATAATATAACAACAATCTACAGAGAGAATGTTTGTAGGAAGCAATTTCTAGTGGTTTAAATAATTGGTTTAAATCATGTATTAGTATGTGTGTCTATATATACACTCACACACAAAATTACGTTCTAATCGAATCAATCATATCCGAGAAGGCGTATAATACACACAATTTTCGATTTTACACCATTTGTAAGTTGTAATACCCTTACGCTATTCAATTATACTATTTTTAAAAAAAATTGATATATCATAAGATAACTTTTTAACTGAAACAAGTCACTAAAAAAAGTATCTTTGCAACATGAGTATAAGATCACACAAGCATATCATAGTTAAACGGCGATGGAATTAAACTCACCGAGGAATAGGAAACGGAACACATAAGGATCAACAACATACAGAACCAAACATGGCTTGCTTTCATCCCCATGATCATCAAATTATGCATGCAAACAGTGGCGGTAGTACTCAGAAATTTCCTTTTTTGGTATAAACATCCACAATGCGATAGCTGGTATTTGTAGAAAATTAAAGCTCGGCCCACGTAAATCACGACCAAACGATTGCCGACCTTGCTAATCAAACTCGTGTTCTTGCCTAAAACTAATTACCCGTCTATTTAATGTCCCAAAAATAATCACAAGATACTTTTTAAGTATTTTATTTTATGAAAAAGTAATATGTTATGTCATTCAGAATCATCAAATTTTTAATATTTACATATAATTATGACTTGTTTAACTTAAGTACTTACCGGTTACATCAAATTTTCTGTATGGAATCCGTCAATCGCAGACTCTATGAGATAAAAAAAAAGGAACCATAATACAAATTTTGTGCAGTAAACCAAGTTCAAAGTACATTCTAATTATATTCAAAATAAAGATATACCTGATTTTTTCATACAGAAGATCATTTGGAATATTAATTGTGTAATAGCCATCAACAATGAACAATCATCACAAGAACTCTAGACATGTAAATATTTGAACAATCATCAAAGATATTTCACAAGTACTCCTAGCGGAACATTGATTTCAAAGGTACACACGACTAAATAAGAAACATTGGCTAGCAAAATATTTGAACGAAACCCCTACAATAATATAACATAAAAAAATTCCATTCAAATTTTGATTGAAAACCGAATTTAACCCCCAAAAAAACAAAAGCAGAGTAAGCTGATAAAAGAAAAAGCTGTTATTGAGATAATAATATTAATTACTAATAGTTATTGTGATAATAATTATTAATTAATAACAAAAATAATAATCAATTATAATACTATTAAAGTGTAAATCTATTCCTAGCCTTTCAATATATATATATATATAGGTCACAAGTGTCCTTACTGTTGGTACAGCCGCCCACGTTTAAATTACGTTCTTAAATTATTGCCTTGAATTATTGCACAGATGAACAGCATCCACGCATACAAAGACCTATAAAATGTTCACAACAAACCCTTGCTGTTGTATTGATGGACGGCATTGTGGGTATTTGAGTGTATGCCTTAAATTATTGCCTTGAATTATTGCACTGATGAAATAATATTAATATTAATTACTAATAGTTATTGTGATAATAATTATTAATTAATCATAAAAATAATAGTTAATTATAATACTATTAAAGTGTAAATCTATTCCACCTTCAATCATGTTCTTTAAATATATATATATATATATATATATATATATATATAGTTGACAAGAAAGTGTATGCCTCAAATTATTGCCTTCAATTATTGCACTGATGAACATCATCCACACATGCAAAGAGCTATAAAATGTTCACAACAAACCCTTGCTGTTGTATTGATGGCATTGAGCCCACAATTCTCTGAGGAAATATTTATGCGAAATTTGCCTGTAGGCTTTGCAATTAGGGATGGGCAAGATCGGATATCCGGTCTAATTTTTTGAAATCGATTTTGGTTGGCTCGGGTCCAATAATTTTGAAACCGGTCCCGGTCCCGGTTGAACCGGTTCCAAAATTTTTGGATCCGGTCCCAAAACCGGTTGGGACCGGTTCTGTAACCGGGTATCCAGTGCCCTTTTTTTGACTTTTGAATTTTATTTTAAAATTAGCTTTTACAAGAAACCAAGTCATTAAGTACACCATTAACCTAACAACTACTAAGCGCTAAAGACGTTAGTACTTCCATTTCTAAGCAAACATCACAAAAAAACAAGAAAAAATCTCGAACTTTAACTAATAACTATGCCTGCAAAAGGTCATCAGGTAGTTAGACTGGGTAGTCGAGTACCGGGACCAATACCAGTTCCAAACTTCCAGGAACCAAACCCGGAACTGGTTGCCACCAGATCCTGAATTTTGGAACTGGTCCCGGTCCCGGTTGGACCGGGTCCGAACCGATTCCGGGTCTGGGTTCAAGTAACCAGTTTTTTTGCTCAGCCCTATTTGCAATAGGAAAAATTAGTACAGATCCATACGTTGTCTTGAAATTAATTACTTGAATAAATATATGCGATTACTTGAATAAATATATGTAATTAATCATTAATAAAAATACAACTTATTCCGACAAAATACTCCAACCATCGGAAAATAATATTAAAAAATTCAGCTTTTTTGACCCCGGTTGAATGGAGGGAAAATTCAATTTGTTTTTGAACTTTCTGACGAATTTTTTTTCATGAATTTACACATATGTTCAGAAATTTATATATCTCACTATTATCAGGCAATCGAGGTAAGACACATAAATAATTGGAAAAATACTTTTGACTTATTCAAAGATGCGATAATATCTAACATGCAATTACATATATATTACAACACAGTAAACAAGGGCCAGTAATTGTTAATATGAATTGTACAGAAGATAGCAAAAGAAATATAAATGTGTATAATGGACTGAATAGTACATTAGGCAATGGAGAGTGTTCATTAGGCACTTAAGCGTGATTCGCCTAGTAACGAATAGTTTCTCTAAAGTGTACATTTTTTAAATTGGACTATATACCTAGTAGCTACCTGTGCGTTGCATCAAGATATAACTTTTCAAATCATTAGATACACACTTTTTAAATAGCATATTATAATTATTCAACCTATATAATCTTTTAATTAAGATAGATCAAGTATACAATTAAAATTTCTAAGAAAAATAAAATAGTTTATTATTGCATTTTTAATGAAGATATTGAAGATTAATCCACTCAATTTCGTTATAAGAGAAATCTGTGAATTTGACTTTGGCAAAGTAGAAAAATCACATTGTTAATGTATTGTTTTGGATTATAATTTGCATACTACGACTTGAGAAATTTAATGTAATTTGTACACTACACCAAAAAAAATTTTAAAGTACGAAAAAAAAACAAAGAAAAATCGTCGAATCTCAATTGAAGAGGTGACCCGATAATTATCAACTCCCCAATGCCTCCTCTTGTTTGGTCCCTATCCGCTTCAACCTAAGCACTGCACCAAAAAAAAAATTATACACTACACCAAAAAAAATTTAAAAGTATGAAAAAAAAACAAAGAAAAATCATTGAACGTCAATTGAAGAGGCGACCCCCTAATTATCAACTCCCAAACCCCTCCTCTTGTTTGGTCACTATCCGCTTCAACCCACGCCCCCCCCCCCCCCCAAAGAAAAAGTTGTTCTAAAGTCTGCCAACTTCAACACAAGCCAACCCCAAAGCTGATTTAAAGCCAACCCACTTGAACCCAACCCCCTCCCCCCTCAAAGTTGTTCTAAAGTTTACCCACTTCAATCCAAGCCCCCCCCCCAAAAGCTAGCCTAAAGTCTACTCACTTCAACCCAAGTGCCCCCAAGTATCTACCCCATGATTGACCTTTTTATTACAGTATGTTAACTTGATTTTTTTTTTTAAAAATTCTCTATTTACCTAAAGCATAGATGATGTCAAATGGTTCGAGAAATACAAACCAAGTAAACAAAGTATAAATTGAATGGATGATTTTAATTATATTTCATCAACTAAATAATCCAAATTCGTAAAGCACATGATTATTCAAAAGTACATATTTTACTTATATTGAAATCTAAAAATCAAAATTTAAACAAATTATGTCACTTAACCCTTTCCAAAATTAAGGCCATCTAATCGTTGATGATCTGAGTATAGATTGCTACATAAACCACTTATAACCCACTCTTGTCATGCATCCTAATGTGATGTGCCCTCCATTAACTCCCCCACAGTGTTTGTATCAAGATCCTGGAAAAGTAAGAATAATACTAATAATACCGAGTTTGATCAACCACAAATCACTTGGAAACACAATGGCCTTCCAATGAATCCCCCCCCCCCCAAAAGACATAGGCTTAGATTCCAAATGGCTAATACAGGAAAACTGAGAAAAAGAAATGAGTTTGTAAGGCGAAATTAACTACAGTAATTCATAAAGTGCAATGTCCAAACAAAATGCATACGTCCAATGGCATGTAAATAAGATAGTAGACTATACTATGGTAATTATTTTAGTGGACTGACATGGTAAATTGACCAACACACTTGAAAATATTAGAAAAATTTAGATTGACTAAATGTACACTTGTAGACCTCAAACCAACATAATTCTTACAGCTCGGCACATGCCCATGGCTTCAATGACTAAAATTTAAGAACGAAAAATATGTTTTCAATCTCAATGAAACCCTAGAAGTAGCTTTTAAAGCAATAGAAATTCTTCATGGAAAGTGACCAATTATATTTTTATAGGGTCAAGGTCATATGGCCGAAAATTGAAATATACCATATAGTTTGATCAATAATTGTTGTTTTCAAATAAACCGTGAAATATCCGCCTAAATAGATCCAAAATTGAATACTACGTAGAATGTATTGATTAGCCTTAAAAACATGTTAAAACAACCAATAAAGATTTGAAGATATTCTTATGAAATGGATAACAACTCCAAATTCCAACCCAGCAATCAAAGACAGTCACTAACCCCTCCCTTTCCTGAGAATGTATAATAATCTTGCCTTCGAAAGCAAACAACATGCTTAGTCATGCACAATCGAAAACAACCTTACTTGATCAAGGCTAAATGTCAAGATTGATGAAAGGATCAATAAACTTATTTTAAGTGATACTAAATCATATTGAAATGCGACTATAACTAATTTTGAACTACTTCACATTGGAATGACTTTATTAAAAAGGAGCACTGTAATTTTCCCACCAAATGAAAAGTCAAATGCATACGTCATTTACGGTAAGAATAAAATTTGGCTTCTTAGGTTATAAGAGATGATAAACATTGTGAGAGAGCCGTTCTTTGCATACTAAAATTCTTTGTTGTAGCTTTCGCCAATGAATGAAATTCTTTCCCGCTCTGTTTTGAATTGCACCATTGCAATTAAACACTATATTTAGTCCTACTTGTGAAATGATTTCTTGCAATTACTACGCACCAGATGAGTATTAATCCAAATCCAAATCCAACGTGACACCACAAATGAGTATAATATTAAATCCAAACCAAACTCATACTAATGAAGCAAATTGTTTAAAACAAAGAAAAAGAAACTCGTTGCTAAAAACACCCCAGGCAATCTCAGTTTGGGGAATATCTGCTCAATTCCAAATCATCGGGGACCAATCCGCTACAAAATAAAATTAAGACCTCGAATAGTTTTCCATCTCTATATTCGCTACCAAACAATGGACCAGACATTCCCCACCTTCAAAAAAAAAAAAAAGGAAATCTGTGGAGGTAAGAAGCAACAGAGTTGAATCCTAAAATTTGATGTACTGAGCTAGGAAACTGCAAATTTCATGAGATGAACACATTTGTTGGAGGTGGGGATGAGAGACCTGTATCACTACAACAAAAAAAAAGAAAAGAAAAAAAACCAGAGGGAGAGGAAAGAAGAACTTCTTACTCACCATATGTGATAGTGTCAAGGCCTAACTAATACTGGAATTAACACAATGATTGAAGAGAAATTAATAAGTGAGGATTAGATGGGTACATGAGCCATAAAGTCAAATATCTAATGAAAAAAACAAAGGAGATATCAATGTGATTTTAAAGCAGAAAACCCCGAACCTGCTTCTTTGTTCATCATTGTGCATTGGCCAAAACCATTCAAACTCCAAAGCAAACTCAATTTCCTTGTTTTGCACATATTGTCTACTGGAGTTGTTGACGGAATTAGAGGAAGGTAATATTTGTGATATTATTCTTAGGTAGGTTTGTAAACAGTATCAATTTTTGTATCTTTAGATTCATTTTATTGCCTTATTATAGGTATAGTATTTTGCATATAACCTCTTGTACATTTCTTTAGAAGACACCTCAACATTCAACTTTTCCCAAATTCTTGTTCTAGTTGTTTTGCTAATAAGGTATTAGAGCATCTCTAATTTTTTTTTTCAAAAAAAAAAGGAGCACATTTGTCTTGCCTACAAGGATGAGTGGCTAAAACAGATTTTCAAAACCTATCACTTCCTTTAAAGGTACTGTAAAGTTTCATTGAAAGCCAATTCATTTCATTCATTAATTGGCTTCTTTGCTCAGCTTCATTCTCAGAGAAACTTCATTCCCAGAAAAATTCTTCCATCCTCCTTCTCGAAATTTAGCAATAGGGAATTGCACTTGCCTAGTTCAAGCTGAAGATTAATTGTCAAGCTGACCATTTCTTCTCTCACTTCTACCAAATTTACTGGGTTGCGTCTTATCCGGCGCTTCAGTCTCTGCCGATTCTCGTCTGTTTTGTAGTAATAATCGGATCCATATCAGAGCTTCCATCACTGATTTACCTTGATTCATTTCGTTCACACAAGAATTGGAAGAAGATACCAGGTTTGTTCACTTTGTTTAATAATTTGCATCTTCATGCTATTCCCTTGCAATGGATAAATTTGATGCTGCTCAGCCTATTAAGACCATCTTGGATGGTACCAACTATGGACCTTGGTCTCAAGAGATGTCTAGTTTTCTCAAGGGTCGTAAACTTTGGTGTTATGTTACTAGTGATGTTTCAAAACCAGTTCAACAAACTGGAGAAACTGATGCTAAACTTGCTGAAAGATTGGAAGATTGGGATAGTAAAAACCATAAAATTTTGACATGGATTCGGAATACTAGTATCTCATCTATTAGGCTACAATTTGGTCGATTTGAAACTGCCCAAGAAGTGTGAAGTCTCTTGTCCAGGAGATACTCTACTATTGATGTTGCTAGTCAATATCAGTTGCATGAAACACTTCGTACCATGAAACAAGTGTCTGGTCAATCTGTCAATGAATTTTTGTCCAGTATGCAAGTTGTGTAGGATCAATTAGCCTTATTTGAACCTGCTTGGGAATGTAGTAAAGATGCTGAGAACTTTGTTATGTATCGAGATAAGTTACGAGTAATGCAGTTTCTCATGGCCTTGCATTCTGATTATGAACCTGTAAGGGCATCACTACTACATAGGGAGACTTTCCCTAAACTTGAAAGTGTAGTAGCTGAACTTTTGCCCGAAGAAACTCGGCTTGGCATCCTCAAAAATCGCAATTAGACATGATGGGGTAACAAGTTGTATTGGCTGTATCTTCCAACAGTGTTTACTCTAAAAAATCTTATAATTACTGCAAACGGCCTGGTCATCTCATTTCAGAATGTCGAAAATTACAAAAGAAAAAGAAAGAGCAGAGCAAACAATTCAAGCCTTTCCCTTGTACCTCTGTAGCAGTCACTGATTCTGCACCAACATCTATATCTCTTAATAATCTCCAAGCAATTCTCAATCAAATAACTAGACAGTCAGTCAACTCCTCCTTGGTAGCAACGTCAGATGCGAATCCCTCGTGGTTCTTTGATTCTGGGTGTTGTAATCATATGACCTCTGATGTTGGTAGCATGGTAACCAAAATTCATTCCACATCAACTCCATGTATAAGGACGACTGATAATACTGAGATGAATATTAGTTATACTGGAGATGTTTTGACTTCAAACCTCTCACTTCCTAATGCCTTACTTGTTCTCAAATCATGGTTGTCGTGTGCAGGATCCGCAGAGTGGCCAAATTGTGGGGACATGATGTAAAGTTGGACGATTATATGAAACCGTGTCCATGAAAATTCCTACTCAGACATATAGGCATTGTGCAACTGCTCAATCTCAAGATATTTGGCATTCAAGATTAGGTCATATTTCTTCTGATAGGTTACAATATCTTATTTCTCGTGGTGTTTTGGGTCAAGTTAAACAAAATAAAGTTGATTGTGTTTCTTGTAAACTTTCAAAACATCATGCTTTGCCATTTAATAATAGTGCCTCTATATCAAGTGCACCATTTGACTTGGTCCATTCTGACATTTGGGGTCATTCACCAACTAAATCCATGAGTGGCTTTCAATACCTTGTAATTTTTATTGATGACTATTCGAGATATGTATGGATATATCTTCTCAGAAGTCTATTAGAATTGGAGCAAATTTGCTACAACTTTTTGCAGCTATGGTGCAAACCCAGTTTTCATGTAAGATCAAAACTTTTCGATGTGATAATGCCATGGAGTATAGAGAAAAGGACTTTAAAGCTTTTCTTGCACAAAACGGTATTGTACTTCAGCATTCTTGTCCTGGGGCTTCTTAACAAAATGGCAAGGCCGAAAGAAAGCATAGTCATATCCTTGATACTGTTCGTGCATTGCTTATATTTGCTTCCTTTCAAGAAATGTTTTGGGGAGAAGCTGCTCTTACTGTTGTTTATAACATTAATCTTATGCCCTCTCCAGTAATTGGTAATCAATCACCACACGAGCGTTTGTTTGGTAACACTCCTAACTACAACATGCTTCGTGTGTTTGGTTGTGCTTGTTTTGTCCTTCTATAGCCCTATGAACACAGCAAGTTAGAGCCAGGTGCTCGATTGTGCTGCTTTCTTAGCGAAGGAATTGAGCATAAGGGCTATCGTTGCCGGGATCCGATTTCCAAACGTCTTCGGATTTCTCGCCATGTTTTTTTGGAGCACAAAATGTTCTCCCCACTTTCTAGTTTCCAATCATATGAGCAAGCCACACCATTTTTCATTGGTCATTCAACTGACTTGTTTCCAGATAAAGATAGCATCAGTTCCCAGCTTCAAGATTCAATTACGCTATCTAATTCAACAAAGTCATTTGACACATCGACTGCTACTCTGTCTCTAGTTGACCAATCTGCTCATGATACTGGTGAGTTACCTGATTATTCACCTGCAATTCAAACAAAGGACACCTCCTCAGAATTGCATCTCCGTCGTTCAGATCGAGTATGACGCCTTCCTGGATTTGTACATGATTACCAACTTTATGCAGCACTTGCATCTCACTATGAGCCCTCCACATATAGGGAGGTGAGTTCTGACCCTCTTTGGCAACAAGCTATACGAGATGAGTTACAAGACTTAATCAAAGCACACACTTGGGATTTAGTTGACTTGCCACCTAGCAAATCTGTGATAGGGTGTAAGTTTGTCTACAAGATCAAGACTCGTGCTAATGGAGAGATTGAGTGGTACAAAGCCCGCTTGGTTGTTCTTGGCTTAAGAGTATAGTATTGACTATGAGGAGACGTTTGCTCCTGTGGCTCGACTCACTTCTGTAAGAAGCTTGCTTGTGATTGTATCAAGCAGATAGATGTAAAAAATGCTTTTCTCCATGGTGATCTCGCAGAGGAAGTGTATATGCGGCCCCCACCAGGTTACGACCATCTTCCTAACAAGGTATGTCGACTACGTCGAGCATTATATGGGTTGAAACAAGCTCCTCGAGCTTGGTTTTCCAAGTTTAGCTCTACTATTTGAAGTTTTGGTTTTACACCTACCTCATATGACCATGCCTTGTTTATTCGTCGTACCCACAAAGGCAGAATTCTAGTACTTCTTTATGTTGATGATATGATAATTGTTGGAGATGATGTGGATAGTATTCATCAGTTAGAATCCTTCCTTAATTAGCACTTTGAAATGAAGGATCTCGGGAACCTAAGTTACTTCCTGGGTTTGGAAATATCATCCAATTCAGGTGGTTATTGCCTCACCCAAGCCAAATATGCAACTGATTTGTTGTCTCAAGTAGGTCTTTCTGACTCTAAAATTGTTGATACGCCTATTGAAGCCAATTTTAAGCTCACTCCAATAGCTGGTGTTCCACTCAAAGATCCAAAGGTTTATCGTCAACTTGTTGGAAGTCTTATATATCTCACCATCACCCGCCCAGACATTGCATATGTAGTCCATATTGTAAGTCAATTCATGTCTGCACCTTGTACAAGCCATTATGCATCTGTTCTTTGTATTATTCGCTACGTCAAGGGTACTCAATTTCATGGAATTTTATTCCCTTTTAACACTCCTCTTCAGTTGCGAGCATATTCCGATTCTGATTGGGCAGGTGACCCCACCGACAGACGATCCACTACTGGGTTTTGTTTTTTTTCTTGAAAACTCGTTGATCTCTTGGCGAAGTAAAAAGCAAACTGTTGTCACTCGCTAGAGTACTAAAGCAGAATACCGTGCTCTTACGGATACTACGTCTGAACTTGTTTGGTTACGGCGACTTCAAGCAGATATGGGTGCTACTTAACTTTCTTCCACCCCTCTTCATTATGACAATCGTAGTGCAATACAGATTGCCCATAATGACGTGTTTCATGAACGAGCCAAACACATCGAAGTAGATTGTCATTTTATTAGACACCATGGTAGCAAACGATCTTCATCTTGTATCTGTGTCCTCGCTTGACCAAGCTGCCGATGTGTTTACGATAGCTTATTTGCCTCAATGCTTTCAAGAGCTTATATCCAAGCTCAAGATGGGATTTGCCTCGCCACCTTGAGCTTAAGGGGGCTGTTGACGAAATTAGAGGAATGTAATATTTGTGATATTATTCTTAGGTAGATTTGTAAACAGGATCAATTTTTGTTTCTTTAGAATCATTTTATTGGCTTATTATAGGTATAGTATTTTGTTTATAACCTCTTGTACCTTTCTTTGGAAGACACCACAACATTTAACTTTTCCTAAATTCTTGTTCTAGTGGTTTTGGCAATGGGAGTAACAGAATAGTCACAAAATCAAAACCAGATCAAGGCAAACTTGAAAGCATCCTACTTGGGCCTGCACGTCCTACCTTCATCATCAATTGAATCAAAAACCAATGATGCCGAAAAGAAGCAGCAGAAGAGAGAAAACTTGAAATAAGTCCAAAAGTAACAAAATTACACTATAATCACCCCTCCCAAAAAAAAAAACACAAAAATCTCATCAAAATCCAGAGGTACCCTGTGGTTGCCTAGTGGTTGGTTGTTAGTGAAGATAATTAAGCGGGCGGTGGTGGAGACGGCCATTTTTATACCAAGGTATTCGACCATCAATAGGAGCAATTACGGAATTTGAATCAACAACAACACCACCTCCCAGTGTAGGTCCCGCTTTTGCGGGTCTGCAGAGATCCAGATGTAGGCAACCTTACCTCAACCGGCATGATTACCTGTTGAGATGCTAATTCCAAGAGACCCACAAAACAAGATTTTGTGAAAATATTTTATAGGATAAGGATTTTGTGGAAACCTTTTATAGAGGAAGGATTTTGTGAACACGTTTTATGGGGCAAAATTAAGGAAAAGTATCACGGAATTGAACTAAGGAGTACTAATAAATCAGGTGCAGTAACTACATAAACATTAATATAACAAAGTAGAGGAATGTACCATACTTTAGCCAACAGACGTAGGCAAACAATGTTTCTTCCCAGATACAAGTCCTACCTACATACAAACACAACATTCGAAAAACAACAGCCAAACCTACCCTACTACAATCGAAAGACAACTACGAAGCCACGTCTCTGCGATATAAGATCTTAATCCTATCCCGCCATAATCTCCTATCCTGAGCCAAGTCCTCTGTCAGCCCGACAACTGTTAAGTCCTCATTAATTACCTCGTCCAAACTCTTCTTTGGTAGCCCCTTCCCTCTTTTCCCTTCGGGAATGTTAATCCTCTCCCATCTCCTCACTGGAGCGTCCACACTTATTCTTTTCATATGGCTGAGCCATCTGAGTCTTGTTTCTCTCATCTTATCTTCGATAAGAGTTACTTTAACCAAGTCTCTAATAACTCCATTACTAATTTTATCCATTCTCATATAACCACAAATCCATCTGATCATCCTCATATCTGCTACCATTAACTTTTGGACATGTGTCTTTTTGATAGGCCAACACTTCGCACCATACATCACAACAGGTCTAACTACCATACAGTATACTTTGCCTTTTAACCCTACAAACATTCTCTTATCACACAGCACACCTGAAGCGTACTTCCATTTAATCCAACCCGCTTTTATGCGCTGGTTAATATCTTCATCAATATCCACGTTCTAGTGAATGATCGAGCCTAGATATTTAAATCTCTCAACCTTTGGTATCGTCATCCCCTTAATGGTGACTTATCCCCTCCCATCTTCCCTACCACTGAAACGGGAATGAAGGTATTCCATTTTTGATATGCTAACTCTAAAACCTCTAGACTCCAGTGTATGTCACCAACTTGTCACTGGCATCAATCAGAAATTGACTGTTTACTTGAGATTGGATTCTAGTGAGGAGAAGGACAATGAAGTTGTGTCATTCTAGATTTATGACTCTACATTTTAAGGCAATTTGCTTTTGAAAGCCATTAGAAGGTGATCAATTATATATGAAACGTATAAGAGGCTAAGGAATAGAAAGAAGAGAGCAGAGAGGGATAGAGAGAGAAGAGAATGGAGGGGGGAGGGGGTTAAAGTTAACTGAGAGGGGGCCACGAATTATGTAATTATTGTGAAGTGTGCTTAAGAAGACTACAAAAGCATTTACTTTGTAGATGTGATAAGTTATACTGAGAAGTGGTGAAACGTGGAAATCAAAGTCAATTATTACATCAAATATAGTTGCCAAGTTTGTGTCATACACAGTCAATACATGTTTTTTTTTTTTTAAATTGAAGGGTTGTGATCACCCAGATCATGATATCAATGGTGGTGGATCACTTAACCTCTGCAAATTAAGGGGAGAGCACATTTGACAACATTTCTTTTATGTATAGTATTAGATTACTTCCAAGTGTTGTAATTTTTTTATAATTATCAACAGGTGTTATTGTATCTATAAATATTCTTTTTTAAGACACCCTGCAGACAATACTTTTGAGCTGACAAGTTGTTGTCCAAGCTGAAAGACCTGGGTGCCCTTACTTATGGGATCACCATTTAGGAGGGAAAATGAGTTGGGGGCCATTACGTGGAGAAGGTGATCTAGAAAGGAAAGTAGGAAAAATATTCAATTTCTCTCATCCTCTCCGCTCTCTGTCTCTCTTATCCTGCCCGTCTCTCTCTCGTCCCCTTTGTGTGTGGTGATGTTGGTGGATATGAAGGTGGTGAAATCGGGATGGAGTTGGTAAGTGGTGTGGTGAACGACGCTTGCTTGGTGGTAATTGTGTAAAGTGGAGTTCACCGTATGTTGTTTAGGGACAACAATGGGAAGGTTGAAGTCAGATACAGAGGACGAGTAGTGAGCATCCACAAATTAAGTATGGTATACTTATAAACTTTCAATTTGGTTGGGTATAGGTGTCTTTCAGTATTCCCTTGCTCTTCTTTATGCTGAGTACGTTGGGCTCAAATTTGTGTAGTTGTTTGTAGGTGAATATGAATGTGGTGGCCGATATGCGAGAGGATTTAGTAATTACACATGTGAATGTGTGACAAATTTATGTAACAAGAATTGTGGGGAAGTGTGTGGCTTGCAATATAATAATCCATTAATGCGTGTAATTAAGGGAAGAGGACAAGGAATCAGGGAAGTAGCTTTGGTGTGCTCTGTGTTACATTGGAAGGTAATATGTGTAGGCAAATTGTTCTGTAAGTAGTGGATGTGAATAACATATTTCAGGCATGTAGCCATTTATACGTAGGTAACTACCCTGGGATAGTTACTACTGCAATGTGGGTTGCCTGAAATCAGTTTTTATATTGGGTAGCAATCTGTTTAAAAACTAGTGTGGACGTAGTAGTTTGTTGAGTTCAGTTTAGGGATAGTGATTGGTAGGTGAAAACTAATGTTGAAAGTGATAACTAACATAGGACATGTGTTTTTCTTGTACTGCAGGTGTGAGGTTGAAGAAAGGTATTGAGTGCGTTGACAATGGATGGTAGATTAGTTGGTAATGAAGTTAGTGGTGTGAAGGAAATTGTTGTGTATGTATGTTGGGGATCGGTATTACATGATGGGATGAATGGAGTGATGACCTATGTGGGTGGAAATACTACATGTATGTGGGTCTTAGAAGAGATAGGACTTGGTGATGTTTGGAAGTCGTTGGAGGAGGCAATGGATGTGGTTGTAATGGATAGAAACGTATGGTATAGCATGAAGTTTGATAGGAGGTTGTTGATGCCCTTTCAAAGTGATGGTCATGTCGTCAATATCATGTGAGACAATGATGGTCATGCATATTTATATGTTGGTAATTTGGAAGGACCTTGTGTTTGTCCTGTACAAGTTAATCACCAACAAGTACATGCTGAATCTGAAGTTGTTTGTGCGGGAGGCGCTTTAAATGGCAGGCTCGAAGAATAGATCACTAGAATTGGTCTAGAATGGTGATGTTGGAGCGGCTCCTTTGAAGGTCATAAGGTAATGCATATGATATGGCAAATATATATAATGTAATCAAATATGTTAATGTATTATAGTTACGGTAATAAAGGTAGTGATATTTGATTTCTTTAAATGTTGCGTATATGCAGGACTGAGGAGGTTGAAGGAGTGGGGCATAAGTAAGGGTCAATGGTGATGTCGTTCACAATAGGGAATGAAGTGGAAGATGAAGGTTTTACTGATTGCGAATAAGCATCTAAATCTGATAATGATGGAGAAGGGGTGGTGTGGGCTCGATCTGGAGTGCAAGAAGATGATTATATTAGGAGGTGGACAATTTGGAAGAGTGTGATAAAATGCGTGGGACAAATATTTCCATCGATAGATTCATTTAGATATACAATTTGGAAGTATGAAATTGCTAATAGATTTGAGTTTTACTATGTTCGAAACTGCCGCCAACGAATTGTTGTGAGGTGTACTGCCGCAGGTTGTAGTTTCTACATTTGTGTTAGAGATTGTATTCAAATGGATGGCATGAATGTGAAGGACTTCAGAGCTGATCATGTGCATAATGTGGGACACCAGTGTCAGATTGGAAGGTGGGGTAGATTAGTGGTGAGGGAAAAACTCCTGTCACGACTTATTGATGGGAATGTGCGATTGTCTATGGACTACTTACCAACGGAAATTATGAACGATTTTGAATTGGAGTTAGGAATAAGGATGGCATACATGCAGACGTGGACCAACCCTGCGTTGTGTTGATGTTACGAGGCCGATGGTGTGCCTTGTTGTTTGGGAGTACATTGGTGGTGCATGGTTTTTGTTAGCAGTACTACAATCGACTGATGCCATCTGCTGTGTATTGTCTTTTTGTGGTTTGACTTTGCAATGCAACTAAATGTGTAATGTAGTGACATAAGTCACAGTCCCTATGTATTTGGAAAATGAGGTTCTCATCCCGGGATAGCTACCTTATTATGGTGGGATTGCAGGACTGTAAATATTGATGTACTCGTTGCTGCTGACTGTGATGTTGTTACTGCATTTTATAAGTTACTAAAGGGTTTACATCAATAAGTATAGTTATGTGCGATTGATGGGGGTGCAAAAGGGGGGCTTGGGGTATCATGAATTACGGACGCAGTGGTTAACGGATTTGACATACTTTTTGGATTGACAGGGATAAACCTGGAAGACTACATACGGTAAGGTTAAACTGTAGTTTGGATTGGCATTGATCTTCATATGAATGTTGTGGGTGTTGTAGTTATTTAAAGTATACATGTGATATGAATGTCAGTTAAAGAGAATAGTTGTTAATTACGTATGTGGAACGTTATCGTTATAAGTGAATTGAGGCGACATAATTTATTTTTTTCTTAATTTTTCGTGAATAGTACTATTAATGTTAATATTATTGTTAAAATGAGTATGACTGTTGGAAATTTTTTGTTGCTGTAGCTATAAATATAAGTAAGTTACGACCAATATGTCAAACTAATGGTGTGGGTTTTGGTCTGTTTTGTGTCGTTGTTGTAATGAAGGGAAACTAATTACATATGTACTTATAGTTGTGCGTATGTGC
>JACYFF010003369.1:80921233-80933700 GCA_017589665.1 Selenicereus undatus
TCTCATGTTTTATTTGAGACTGACTTTTTTCAGTTGAGACCAAAGTGAGGAGCTTACTAAACTTGCATCAACAGCTTTGGCTTGTGTTTTGTGAGGAAGTACTGGTAGCACTTGTCTGAAGTCACCTCCAAATACGACAATTCCCCCCCCCCCCCAAAAGCTCATCTGAGTTGCATAAATCTCTAAGTAGGATGTCCAGTGCTTCGATGTTGTGTCTATGAGCCATTGAGGCTTCATCCCAAATGATAAGTGAGGATTCTTTTAATAGAGCTGCAAGGCTACTTTATTTTCCAACATTACAATTGATACTGCTTTCATGATCAAGTGGTAGTTTAAAGCGAGAATGTGTGGTTCTACTAGTTGGAATGTTTGCATAAGCTATGCCAGAACTTGCTATTGGTAAAACAATTTTGCCTAATTGCCTTACTCTTGCATATAGTGCACAATATAATAATGTCTTCCCAGTTCCTCCAAGTCCATCTATAAAAAATGCACTTGGTTTTTTGTGCTTAATGTGGTGCATGATTTCTTTGTAAGCCAATTTTTACCGGGGGTTTAGCTTTTTGAGAGCATAAAGGAGGTTTTCTGGAATTGGTGTAGCAAGTGCATCTGTTACATCTTTTGTCCAATCAATCACACAATTAGCTTCTGTTAATAATTATGATAAATTGAAATCTGCTAGTGACGTTCTCGTGCCTTCTAAGCATTTTTACACTGCTGTGACTGTTTCGTGTAAGATCCAAGCTTTATTGTTATTGTTTGCTGTGTATTGGAAGTCTTCTGATAATTGTGTATAATACTTGGACCATACATCTTTTGCATTTGGAGGCTCAGAAAAGATTAGTAGTGTAGCAAATAAGTGACGTAATGCAGATGACATTTGAACTCCAATGCCTTCTTCCATACAGGTTTCAACAATGTTGTTTGATTCAAGAAATCCCTATTGTGTAGCTGCTTCTTGAAATGAACTACATAATTTGCCATTTGCTGTGAGTAAGCCTGTGAATGATGTAGGCCCTCCAATATTAGCTAATAGTAGTCAAAGGTAGAATCTTTCACCTTCTGATGGTGTTACATAGGCAATTCTTCCTACTGCTTTCCCTTTTGTTCTTTCTCTCCATTCTTTTTCTTTTCCATCCCAAGTGAAATGCTCTGGGAATTCTGAAATGCTCTGCGATTTGGTCCCAACTCTGAATTTTTTTCGAAAAATGCAAGCAACATATTCTTTGTTTCGTTGTTCATCTTTCATAATTCTTTCAAGCCTTTCTTTGCCAGAGAATTGAACTGTTTGCATGCTTGGTGTATGTAGAGACATGGATACTACAGGAGGATACATTGTGTAAATATCAAAGCCGAATATTCTCCATGCAACTTCAGGTGGTGAAATCCAACGAGTTGATTTGTATCTTGCAATTTCATCATGTTCTGTTTCTTGATTTGTTGAAGATAGCCTAAAAGAAACTTTGTCATGACCTTTGTAGATGTATTTGTATAGGTATTTGACTGCTTTTATGGTTGAGCATGTTTCGACATTAACATGACTATCAAACATTGTAAGGAGGAATAGATTATATGGAATAACCCAACGGTTATCAAGCACAGCTCCTCTCATGTGTATTTCTTCTCCTGTATTTCTTCTTCTATAAAGTGGATATGACTAAGCATTAGTTGTCGTATACTCTGAAAATGCCTTTGGATAGTTGAATCTAAATATCTTTGTTGACCTTTTTGTTCCATGCAACCACAAGTTAAGAAGTTTGGACCACATGGACCATGCATCATATGGTTAAGCACTAAATTCCTCAAGTATAGATGGTCAGTAGTAGGTATCTCTGCACTCAGATACCTGTCAAACTCCTCAGGTTTTTTTATTTTGTATTGCCTATCAAGGATAATTAAGATATGTGTATAAGGTAACCCTTTTTTTTTAAATTCGACAACTTGTATCTTAGCTACAACTTGACCAAAAATGTGCTTGTTCATTATTTGTTCTAACAGTTCTTTTATTTTGAAGTGGAATACTCTTGCAATGAGATCTGGTCTGTTCTCAGCTTTCTCATATTTTTGTTGCTCATCTTGGATCTTTGGCCATTTAGGATTGCAAGTAATAGTTATAAACAAATCTGGTTTCCATATTTTTGGACAAGAGATGTAGCATTTAGAAATCTGCGTTTCATATCTCTTGGACTTCCAACAAATGAAGGCGGGAGTATGACTTGATGACCAATATCTTTACCTACTATTTCTCCATGCTCTAAACTATCAAGAATTCCTTGATATATTTAAGCTCTGATCTCTTTTTGCTTCTTCCGGTAGAAGTCAAGCCTTGTGTTTTCAAGTTTGACATACATATCTACTATGTACTGCTGAAATAATCTCCCCATTTTGAGTATGTAACTTGTATCTGTAAGTCTAATCTGCAGCTTGTAAGCATAATACTCTTTGCAAGATGTGCGTTTTGTCTTGTTGGTGCATCTATTTTAAACATTGCATATTGAAAATAAAATTAATAGAATTATGATGTAGCATATGACACTACAGAATATTCAGAGTATAGTGTAAGTTAATGGAATTATGATGTAGCATATGATAATCAGTAATATTAGGAGCATATAATTATGTATTGGTATTAAGTAAATACTTGAAACAAATTCATCAGTTACCAATTTCAAGGTTAGGATACTGTATCAAAAAATCACAATATTGAAACTTGTGTAATATATATTATGAAGTGTATTAAGATGAATATCATTTTTTTTCTCAATTGTTTGTGACAAAGTAACATGTTACGAAAATGCTTCATATTTATATATACGATTTTCTAGTTGAAGTTGTGGATGATTAGGTTTGTATTTTTTATCTTAAGTGGTGCAATCCTTCAATGACTAATAAATCAATAGCAATACTTAAATAACAATTTCGACAAAAATCATTGCATTATTTCTATGATGAAAGACTGATAAATTATTAGTAATGTATTACTTAGGATTCTGATAGAGATTATTCTATTACCAGTATGATCTTCCATGAGAATACTTTCTTCTGTTTGCTGAGAAGCATTTGGACAATTAGATGTTCATCTGTGACAGAGCTGTTTCGTATTCTTAGACAGCTTCTCTCACCCAGAATGCCAACCACAATCTCCAAAAGGGAATATAATTGGGTATCGTAAAGGATCATAACAACCATAGTAATGCTTTAGTTGGTGTGATTTGTTTGACTTTCCATGCACAAGTGTATGTGGACCATGGTTTACATCACTTTGAGGTGTATTAACCCAAATTCCTGCTACCTCTTCCGAAGAAGGTTTATTATATGTTCTTTGATCTAGAACAGAATTTTGGTTAACGGTGATTGTTGTTGTATCATGAAGTGCATAATCTCTAAGTGACCAGAAAAATTTGCCATAAGGATTTTCTTGAAGAATGTAAATCAGTTGAGTCACTACATCTACCTTTAGCTCATCATGTACACCAGATCTGTTTTCAACTTCATGAAATGGATCATAGAAATATAGTTGTAGATACTTTGGGAGCTGTGTATATGACGGTATAAGATTAGGAAGATAATGGTACAATTGACCTTGCAGCTTAAAGACGTATATTCCTTTCATTGATTTGCCCTCATGGTTCCCACCGATGGAGCTAAATGCAAATAGATTGTTGTAGATTCTAATAAACTATCTAAAGTGGACAACATCTTCATCCCTTGAAGTGAGAAGACGTTCCAACTCTTTAGGCACCAAGTTCGTAGTAAGCATGATTTTCCCCTTTTGACAACAGAAATAATTTGTCTCATGCTTAAACAGTTTTGCTGGACAATATTGGCAGATTGTGCACTGTGGTAGTCTGAGAGGGAACTGAGGTACATGATTTTCTTGCAAAGCAGCGCCTATTCCTGTAATATGTATGTTTTCTCTTTGCCCTTTTCTAATTTCAAGGTATAATGTAGACACAAAATATGGAAAAAGGTTTAGAAACTGAGAAAAAGTTGTACATGAAATCATACTTGGTTTTTGTGTGCGCCTTTTTTTCCTTGCAAATGGCTCTATGCATTCATTATAATAACTGTTAGTGATTCT
Organism: Selenicereus undatus; assembly: GCA_017589665.1. Classification (NCBI taxonomy): domain Eukaryota; kingdom Viridiplantae; phylum Streptophyta; class Magnoliopsida; order Caryophyllales; family Cactaceae; genus Selenicereus; species Selenicereus undatus. Next base: position 80,925,315 of record JACYFF010003369.1, read on the forward strand.
GTATCTTAACCTTTTTGTAGAAATAAATTTGCATACTTCATTTGATAATTTATGTATATCGAAAGTCCTACTTACGTAGTTGTTCTTCACATGTTGTTTGGATTGATGACTGTGCCTCTTTCTTATATGTTTGGCTGACCTTTTTTGTGGATTTTTTGATGTCCCATACGATGTACACATCTTTTGCTCTGAACCTACAGCAGTTGGTTCTGATGTGGAAGGCATCATACGAAAGCATCGTTGCCTACTACGAAGGTTTGGTAATGTATTCTCAAGATTTGTAGTTGTTTCCTTAGTAGGTATATAAGTATACCACTTTAAACGTTTTTGCTGGTGTTGTGTTAATATGGTTGTTGAGTTTTCAGCATCCTTCACAAGGATCTGTTTTTGTTTTCTATTTTTCTGTGCTTTGTTTCTTCTATGAATTGGTATACTTGAAATCGGTTTAACTTATGGGTCAATATCATTTTCCATTTGGTAGCATCATTGTCTACTTCGAATAGGAACTTTATCAATGGGAATAGTTCCATCCACAGCATCTTGTTCTAATATAGCTGTTCCAGATACTATGTCTTCAGTTTTGCTTTTCTTCATTTTAGTAGATGCCATCTAATGTAGGTGTTCCCGTGAATTTCTACACAAAGAGTAGCCTTAGACTATATACTTATATTCTGAGAAACATAATTCTATATATAAGCTAAATGAAACATATACCAAATACAATTATAAAGTTAGAAATTCATATCCAAGAAGACTTAAACAGAGAGACATTTCTAAGAGTCCATAGGTTATATATTATGGTTGTTACATTATAGCTGCATATTATGAACAAGATATATTCACTGATTGCTAAGACATTCAGTAGTAGGGCTGAGCAAAAAAACCGAGGACCCGGACCCGGACCCGGAACCGGTTTGGACCCGGCGGGTCCGGATCCGGACCCGGTCCAACCGGGACCGGGACTGGTTCCAAAATTCAGGATCCGGTGGCAACCGGTTTCGGGTCTGGTTCCTGGAAGTTTGGAACCGGTACCGGTCCCGGTACTCGGTTACCCGGTCTAATTACCCAATGACCTTTTGCATGCATAGTTATTAGTTAATGTTGGAGCATTTTTCTTGCTTTTTTGTGATGTTTGCTTAGAAATAGAAGTACTAACGTCTTTAGTACTTAGTAGTTGTTGGGATGGTGGTGTACTTAATGGCTTGAATTTTGATAAAATTTAATTTTAAAATAAAATTAAAAAGTCAAAAAAAGGGCACTGGGTACCCGGTTATGGAACCGGTCCCGACCGGTTCTGGGACCGGGTCCAGAAATTTTGGAACCGGTTCAACCGGGACCGGGACCGGTTCCAAAATTATTGGACCCGGTCCAACCGGGACCGGGACCGGTTCCAAGAAATTGGACCGGGTACCCGGTCTTGCTCACCCCTATTCAGTAGTCAATTGTTGTTTTCTTCGGGGGAATGCTGGAGCAGTTGATGGTCTAATTGTACTGCAAAATTCTAATGTTTGATGTATTAGCCTTGATGTTGAGTTGTTGAGAGTGACTTTTGCTAGTTGTGCTGTAATATTCTTGAGTTTGCTCTATTAGCCTTCATCCTGAGTATTTCACAATGGCTTTGCCCTTATCTTGCCTAGCAATTTTACTACATAGCCGTTCACACTTTTTACGCCTCTTGCAACATTGAGCCCATGCTGTTTGCATTGCTTCATAGTTAACATTATACACAGTGAACTGATATAATGCTTGTAGGTAGCTTAGAGTTTTCCTTGCAGCATTTTGCATTGCATCTGCTAGAGTCTTGCAGATATCACTTAATATGTAATGCTCTTCATCAACATATCCAAGACATTCTACCATGAGGCATGATTGATAGTGGTGATTATCTAAAGTTACATTCTCATAGGAGTGCAATCTGATAGGTAGCTTAGTGGCAATTTGTTGAAGAAATTCCATGAAGTTCATCATAACCGTAGCTTCTAAGGTTAAAGTTGAGTTATTTGTTGCAGCTGCCAGATATGTAGAAGGTGCAAGGATGGATTTCAACTTTTGAGCTTGCTGCTTGTAGAGCTGGGCAGATTTCTTGTAAGCAATTGTTACTTCCCAATTAACATTGTAAACAGTAATATCATATCTCTTTACCAAATAGGTCACTGCTTGTAGAGCAGCACTTTCTTCAGCTTCTACAGTAGTGTTCTTAACAACTCCTTGATAGATCATAGATATCAAGCTATATTCACTTTTTAGGAATACAGAGCTAACCCTTTCAAATCGACTACTGCAAACATAAACTGGTGGCAACAAATTGAGAAGAGCATTAATTTTTGTCAGAAGACTTTTGCATGAAATTTCAAATGTCATTTTTGGTGGATTCATTATGTTGAAAGAAATGACAATCAATTGTTTATCAGATGATGCTTAAGAAGGGCATGCATGGACAGTTAGCTATGACAATTAATCTAATATGCTTAGGTTAACATATTCAGTTGCAACTAAAACGTAGAGCTTATTTTAAAGATAATAATCACATAATAAGTAATTAGGTCTGCAATACTAATGTCTAAAAGCATATAAGTGGAAATCTAAACTGTAATATGATATGCAAAACTTGAGCAGAGACTGTAGATAGCATGATAGTGGAGAATGTCAAGATATTGCATATCTAGTTGAAGAACGGATACATTTAAATATTCACTTTGTTAGAATTTTAATTTTCAGTGTCTGCATTGAAGAATACAGTTTTCTATTCAATTATTTTATACACAATTTGAGTAGGATGCAGCAAACTAAGGCAATGTATCATATAGCAAATAGAAGATATATAATCTGAAATGCTAAACAGTGCATGATAGACGCATAGTGTTTGTAGGAAAATGCTTCTTTTTGCATGAAGATCCAGTGTTATCAAATTTCAATTGCAAATTTCTGATATCAGGAAAAGACTTTTCTATTTTGATCTTACATGCAAGCTAAAATTCATAGAAACACACATGTACAAAGAATCTTTGTGTTTCTATCCATAAAACTGTTTTCTATAGATTTCGTGTAAGTTCGACTAAAGTATAGTACTGTCTTATATGCAAACAAAACATGTAATCTGAAATGCAAAATGTTCCATGATACATGCATGCTATTTGCAACCAAACCCTTCTTTTTCCATAAAGATAGAGTGTTATCAAATATTAACCGCAAAGTTCTGACATGAAGAAAAGAGTTTTCTATTTTGATCATACATGCAAGCTAAAATTCATAGGACCAGACATAGATAGAGATCTTGTGTGTGTGTATCCATAAGACAGACAAAAATATATAGAAAGAAAGAAGAAGAAAAATACATAGAAATATAGAAACTGACCTTTGTGCTTGTAGTCAACCAGTATAGACTTTTCCAAAAGTTATATGAGATTCAATTTGACAAAACCAACATACACAGACACTTATATATATATATATTAGAAAAGATAATAAAGCACTGAGATAAAGCAATAGAATGAGAAGATATTTTCGATTTTGATCATACATGCAGGCTAAAATTCAGAGAAACACACATACATAGAGAATTTATGTGTTTATATAGGAGATAAGATAATAAATCACCAAGGTAGAGAAATAGAATGAGAGGATCTGGTGTTGCGTGCTATGCTAACCTGCATGAGATTTCCTAGTGAATAATTATTACAGTCTGTTGTGAATAGAAGAATATTTTGTATTGAAATTACCACATAATTTAATAAGCACATGCTGCCCACTTTATGATATATGTTAACATGCATTGTAAATGATTTATGTTGCCCCCCTTTTTTTCCTGGCCTTGATTGGTCAATTAAATTCATTGTTTAACTTGTTCTTTCTAATTGCTAAATTTTGCTCAGAAACATTCTCTCCTTCTGTCATACTTGAGCTAAGGTGGTTATGCTAATCAATATGTTTGTGTTTTACCCTACCCTCTGTTATTTGTCAGATGTCTCTGCTTCATAGTTTTTTTTTTTTTTGAAGCAACCCTTCATTACATTTAAGGTCTAATATTTTTCATATGCAATTGTACACAAATTCCAATCACTTCTAGCAATTTTGATAACTTATTGTTCCGAAAAATAGATGATTAAAATTTGACCATTTAATAACCCAATTAAAAAACATCTCAATAGCAATGTAACTTTAAAACCTCTATGCTTATACAACAAAACCATTTACTGATATAATTTTCTATTTTTTGTATGAAAGATATAAGTGCAGCCAGGAATAGCCAAAAGCCATCAGTGACCACCATTCATGTACTTAAAACCGTTGTACTTATACAACAAAACCTTTTACTCTATAACTATCTATTTTTTGTATAAAAGATCTAAGTGCAACCAGGAATAGCTACCATTATACATAGTCATAACCGAAAAACAATCCAAGTATGTACTCTTTAGTTCACAAGGATCAACCATCACTATTAGTCTTCACAAAATACCCAAAAACCATTAGTGACCACCATTCATGTTGACAAGCAAAATCAAAACCATCTGCACGGCCAAACTTCTGCACCCTGACATTCAAACCTTCACTATGATACTATGTATGTCTGACAAAGTCACCATAGCTAATCCGATAACCAAGCAAAAAGTATAATAGTGAAGAATTCCAAAAGTCCCTCCTGTACAGTTTCACTTGTACTTGTACTTTCAGTTGATCCTATTTGCATCTTGGCATTAGAATCTTATCCAGACCACCATATACACCTTGATTCCTTTAGTTAGCTGGTGCGTCTAGCGAGACCTCTTTCATTACCCATTTCAAAATCCTACTTGTGGCAAATGTTGCTCATGGTGTGAACTTGATATAGATTGGTTTTTTTGCAAGCACTTGAGCAGCTTCAACATAAAACTTTTGACAATCCTTAATAAAAAAGCAGCAGTTAAAAAAACTTCTCTCTAAATTCTAAGAAGGACATATTCTTTTATAAATTATATCTGGTAAGCTAATGTAGAAGTTACATTATATTCCATCCTGTATAGCTTGTCAACTTCAATGCCAAGCACTTTACTTGCATCATCGGAGAAAAGTATGACATTCCATGATCCAGTTATATCAACCAAATCAAATTGGAATATCAGTCTGTTTATGTTTAAAACTATTGAAGTGAACATTTAATTAATAAGCTTCATTTACTTAACAAATAAATATAATCCACAAACCTAGCTACTGATGTGCTCGTCCTGGATGTGCAAGATGACTTAGAACATTTGTACTTGGTTTCTATATCTTCATATGTTTGACTTTCACAAGCATCACAGCCCGGATACAAGCGAATCATTTTTCTATCTAAGTTTTCAATGCAGCCGCATATCCAAATACATTGTCCATTTGTAGTATTGTTGCCCTTCAAAGTTATATATTTGTCATCACAAAGAGACAACCACAATTGACATAATATCACATAAATTAACAGGTAATAGTAAGGTACAATATGAAATCTGAAACCTTTGTAATGGCAAGTCCACATTGATAAAAATAGTGTCAGAATGAAAAGACTACATTCCCTGCAGGGGAACAATAGATTAAATACCCAGGAGCATACTAAGGTTAACTAACCTTCATAGCCTTGAAATCACTAATGGATCACAATACAACTTTCTTTACTGATACTTTCGCTCCTTCAACAACCTCCCTCAAAGATTTTAGATGATTAATATTTTCATAAGAACTATACATGTAGCAAAAAACACCACTACATTTATAGAAGAGAAGTATAAGCTAAACAAAATACTATCACAATGAAACTAAACCTAATACCATTTAAGCAATTCCTCAACCTTTGCTCCTTCAGGATGCAGATTCATCAATGTTGACATGGTTGTCGACAGTGAGAAACCTAGACCAAACAATACTAACTTAGCTATCAAATTCATACAAATGAAACATGAAGATCAGATGAATATATAGAACATCAACTAAAAGCATACCTGCACAACGAGAAATCTTAAGTGCTGTAAGGCCAATGACAAGGAATGACTCCACCAAACCAACCAACTCTTCACAATTACAGGTTGCCAAATCATTCCAGACTGATACAATCAAAGTCTCTTTCCCTTTACAGTTGCAAGAAATTTCTACATGCATTAGGAACAGCACTGAAAACAGAACAGGCAAGTTATACTAATTTATAAACATATCTTAACATATCTTCACATACAACATTACTTCTTTCAAGCTTAAGCCTGAATCTCATACCTTTGATCAACCATGACAATTTCTCTGACAGGAACTTCACGACGACCTTCTTTCTTATCATCTTGAGGATAAATTGTCCGTAATGGTTCAACGAATAAGACAACATCGAGGACATCCTCAATTTCCATGTCACCAAATAGAACATGCAAGTTATACTCAATTAGCTCAGTTATAAACTATAGTAATCATAGCTGATATATATAATATTATATGCAATAATCACAACGAATAAATGTGCTGAAACAACAAAACCTTAATTACCATATCTTTCTGTAGACCAAGTTGCATGATTAATCTGAGATATTGCACAATACTCAGGAACATCATCCATATCTATCTCATTAAAAACTGATCGTATAATTGTTCGATGCTTAAATTCCATCTCATATTTTTCTGGCCTTGATGGGAACTGTCTCTTCAAAGGCTTCACCACTGCATCCGAGATCTCGTACTCTTTCCTACATTTTGTAGCTTCAGCATATGAAGCAATGTCATCACCATATATGGTCACTCCCATTTGACCACCCTACCAAATAGCAACAAACAACAACCAGATAATAAACACATCAATATCATGAAATACTCATAATGAATCAACCTCAACTTATCAATGTTAATATAGCAAAGATTTTCTCAGAACAATTGCACCATACCTTTTCATCTTCCATGCGAATTCTCTGGTACATTATCTTGCTTGAGGATACTTGTGGTCGAGTTTTCTCTGTAATCTTCACTTTCACAGTAAAGTGTCGTAACTTCTCTGTCAAATCCCTAAGGTATTTCTTACCTGGAGCCATAACACCACACTGCAGAACATAATCAAGATACATTCAGAACTATCACTTTGACATTTAACCATTACAATTCATCTCTAACAAATCTATTTGATGAAGTCCTTTATCTGTTCTAAACTACTAGCCAGAGCCACCCAAAACCAGAAACAACTAACATGCATCTAAAGAAGAAGAAGAATGTACCAAAAAAGTTGATTTAATCTCAAAAAAAAAAAAAAACACATGCATTGAAGGAAGAACAAAGAAAAAACTAACATCTACTGAAACAACAAGAAGACTACATGAATACAGACTGATACAACCCCAAAGAACACTAATATACATTGAAGCAATAGTAATTACAGAACCTTGAAAAACCAAAGTTGACAATCTGCTATGTAATGGAGAAATGAAAAGAACAACAGTCAAAGAACTGTAAAATAATCCAAAATACAAAACATGCATTCAAAGAAGAGGAAGAATGTACCAAGGAAATTGATCCACACTCAAAAAAACTAACATGCATTGAAAAACATGCATTTAAAAAAGAAGAAGAATGTACCAAAAACACTGATCAGACCTAAAAAAAAACTAATATACATTCAAGCAACAAGAATCATGGAACCATTAAAAAAAAAAACCCAGCTATGATAGAATCATGCAAAACTAGGAACAACCCTAACAAACCAGGAACAACAAGAGTGTACCAAGAGAACTGATCCTAGCTCCAAAAAACTAACATGCATTGAAGCAAGAATACAGAAGAAAAACCTTGAAGATTACTGAGCCGAGGAGAAATGCAAGCAAGATGAATCAGAGAACCTGGAAATGAGGAGCACAATGCGGGAAAAATGACACATGCAAGTCATATATATACACTGCCACAATGAAAAAAATCACTAACATGCATTGAAATTCTACCTAACATGCATTTAAAAAAAGAAGAAGAATGTACCAAAAACACTAATCAGACCTCAAAAATACAAACTAATATGCATTCAAGCAACAAGAATCACAGAACCATCCAAAAAAAACCAGAGGAACAACCCCAAAAAATCAGCAAGAATGTACCAACAAAACTGATCCTAGCTTCAAAAAACTAACATGCATTGAAGGAAGAATAGAGAAGAAACACTTGAAGATTACTAAGCCAAGGGGAAATGCTTTTCAAGATGAGTCAGAGAACTTGGAAATGAGGAGCACAATGCAAGGAAATCATGCATGCAAGTCGTATAATGTATATATACACTGCCACAATGAAAAAATTAGAATTGGGTCTCAATATAATAAACCTGAAAATAAACTCCAGCCCAACACTGTAGACTGCTACAGTGCCGTGTTACTGTTTATTGCTACAGTGAACATGCATTTGGAGGGTTTCCACACTTAAGATA
>JACYFF010003369.1:80968241-80990741 GCA_017589665.1 Selenicereus undatus
AGATTCTAGTAAATAAGATAAAAGCTTAAATTGCAATGTAATATCAAAAATGATACTTGAATTATCTTGCTGCATATTTTAAGAGATCACTAACTATTATGTGCAAGGAAGATATCCTGTGCAGTGTGACTGATTTAAAGGGAAGATCAAATCAGAATGTTTAGCACAAAAGGAAATCAAATCAGAATCTGAAGAATATATTTCAAGGGTCTGAAATCAGATTTCAGGATATTCTGACAGAAACTTCCATCTTGGCAGAATTGGAACTCACGAATTGCAAGGCTATAAAATAGTGATCCGAGCAAATGAGAAATCACTGGAGCTACACTTGCAAATTAAGGAGAGCTTACATCAAAATATATTGAGATAGTACTTTGAGCTAGAAATTGCATATTGGTTTGATCGCTACTTGTACTTATCTTTTGAGAAAAACTTCTTGTAAGAAGATCCTATAACAAGTAAGTTGGGGAAGGCTTACTTGAGTAGCTAAGTATTGGGTGGGCAATACTTAGTGCGTGACTCAACTTAAGTTACTTAGTTGAGTGGTAGATCGAGAGAGAGGTTCTCACGATTGAGTAATTAACCTTGAAGGTGTTCAAGGAAGTCTTTGTCGAGTCGAGGGACTCGAGTGTGTAACTTCTTAAGTGAATAAGAAGTGGAGCGGTTCAAATCCTAGGGAAAGAAGAGCCTTAGGCGGTGACTAACCCTGTTTGGAAGGGCCAACATCGTAAAAATATCATCGTGTTTTGTCCCACTTTTATTTCCGCATTTAATTTTTATAATTGCTTTAATTTTTGTTAATCACCCTATTCACCCCCCTCTAGGGTGATTTGACTAGCCTAACTGAACTTTCAGATTCTACCCGGGATGCAAAGAGCTTAAGCAGTAAGCTATGCTCTTAAGCTTTGCAAATGACTTACTTCGATGTTGCAAAAGCAGATAAAGAAAGTGTGAAGCACTTGATGACAACTTTCACTCATTTTGCTAATCTCACTGGGCTTGTTGCTAACACAGCTAAAACTGAGATGGTTATAGCTGGGGCGGAGGAAGAAGTGATGCAAAGACTCCTAAAAGTTACTGGTTTCCAGAAAGGTGAGTTCCCATTTAGGTATCCGGGAGTGCCTGTTACCCCAGAGGCTAACAAGGAGTGAATGCTATGTACTGGTGGGCAGAATGGTAGCTCGTGTGAGTGCTTAGCCTGGAAAAACACTTACATGTGCTGGTGAAGTACAACTTGTTAACTTAGTACTTATAAGCATCATGACCTATTGGGCCCAAATGTTTGTATTACCTAAGATTATATTGAAGAGAGGTAATCAGATATGTCAAGTTTTTTTTATGGAAATCTGACACTGAAATGAAAGAGGTAGCTTTAGTCAATTAGGAAACAATGTGCCTAACCAAAGCTGAGGGGTGAATGAGCATTAAAGATGTAGTGAATTGGAACAAAGCTATGGTGGCAAAACTCCTGTGGTAGATTGCAACAAAGACTGATTTTCTGTGGATAACGTGTGTGCACAACTACTAGTTAAAGGGCACAACAGTTTGGCAATACCAACCCACAGCAAAGTTTATCGTTATTGGAGGAAATTGATGCACATTAGAGAGGAGAAGCCAACCAAGGTGGGCCTATCAACACTACGTTGTAATGGCACAAAGTGGGGTTACAATTTACTCAGATTGAGAGCAGGCAAAACAAGCTGGTATGCAGTAGTACTAGTATGGCATCCTCTTAAAATTCCCAAATGCTCTTTCATATTGTGGCTATTGTATCAGGGAAGACTGCTTACATGTGATAGAATGTTGGGATGGGAATTGATTGCTCACCAGAATGCAGCTTGTGTCAAAGGGATTATGAATGCCATGAGCATATGATCTTTAACTATCAGTTTACTTCAACTTTATGTGAGCATGCATTCAGTGAATTTATGCACATGAAGACATGGCAGGGAGATGTTACATAGTGGCAGGACTGGTTTCGTCAAGTGCGAGGAGCCCGGAAATGGAAGATGAGAGTACATTTACTGGTGACTATAATTGTACATAATTGCTAGATTGAGAGGAATACAAGAGTATACCAAAATGTTCATAGAGATATATTTGCTATTGAAAAAGACTATGGGAGAATGTTCATGAGTAGATTGAAAGAAATATAATTCAGTGAGTTGTGCTGCATTGACTTGGGTATGTCTAGGTCACAAAACTGATGTGCATTTTTTGGTGACTAGTAATACAACTTAGCTTTTACACCCCCCCCCCCCCCGAAAAACCTCAGCTTGTCCCTTCATAAGTGACTACTAGTTTGTTCCAAATTTGCTTAGTTGTATTACAAGTAAAAATTTGATTATGTTCATTAGCATTTAAACCACAATAAAGAACAAGTTTTACTCTTGAGTTCTTGGTAAGTTTATCCTAAATGGCACTAGTATATTGATCCTTTGGTTTATCCATTGCTTCTCCGTTGCCATTTGTGATTTTTGAAATGGCATAAAGTCCATTGTTCACACTTTCTCATAGCTCCATATTTGTAGATTCAATAAATATTTTCATAACATTTTTCTAATAAGAGAAGTTAGTACCTTTAAATAAAGGTAGTCTAAAAGTGAATCGAACTTCAATATTGACATCTCCTAAGAAAGCCATTATCTTCACGACTTCACCCACTTGATTGTTAATTCCAATGAAATATGGGACTGACTCTGATACCAATTGAAGATTTAGATCACCCTAGAGGGAATTAATAGGGTGATTGTAAAATAAAATTAAATTCAAATATAAATACAGAAATTAAAATTAGATAATGAACAATAATATTTTAATGAGATTCAACCTTAATTAATTAGGCTTACATCCCGCTTAGAGTTATCCAACTCTATGATTCAACTCTCTGTTTTTCTTAGTATAATGAACTTGCAGACAAGATCTTAGAGTCTTCCCACTCTTAAGATCTCAACTTTTAATTAAATCGACCTCTTGACTTAAGCTTGGGGGAGTTGACTTCACAACTTCTAAGTTCTCACTCTAATAATACTTTTTGTCCACCACACTACTTTTTCCTCAATACAATTTTTTGAAATAATAGGTCAAGTAGGAATTGCAATATGTAAGCTCAATATTTTTTCACTTCAATGGGTACCTTGAACTTGCTTAACCTTCTCATATTTATAGTCACGCTGGCCCTTACTTTGCTTGTCTCAAAATGGAAGCAATCCTGAACTTTTGAGTTAAGTGACATCCTTGATTGATTTACGAGATACAATCACATGTAATCAAATCTTTTGACTTTCTTCTTTAACATGATCTATAAGATATTATTTAAGCATGGCAAGTATACATCATAGTCATATATGCATATTAATCCATGATATAATGTTGACATGTATATCCAAAATAGTGGAAGGGGAGCCTTGGAGCAACGGTAAGGTTGTCTCCGTGTGACCAAAAGGTCACGGGTTCGAGCCGTGGAATCAACCACTGACAAAGTCAGGTTAGGTTGCCTACAATTCACCCCATGGGGTGCGGCCCTTCCCCGGACCCTGCGTGAACGCGGGATGCTTGTGCACCGGGCTGCCCTTTAATGTATATCCAAAATAGTATGATAAGATCAATATGATTCTGCATTCAATAAAAAATATCAAAAAGGATTATAATTTATCCATCAAGCATATCAATTTATAACATTGTCCAAAACTCGTGCAATCATATTGACATCATATCTAACAAAGTCATGGAAAGAATAATATTAAATTTCAATAAAGATCAAGCAATAATATAATGTATCAACTTAAGATTTGGTCTTATGCTTAATAAAAGAATAATGCCATATATAAATAATCGAATATGATTCTTGACTAACTTGAGTATTTAAAATTTAAAATTTAAATTTAAGCTTTGCCGTTCAAGTAATAATCTTGGAGATTTGATTATAAGATCACTTTGTCATAATTAGTCTTTCCAAGTAATAACTCAAAATCTTAATTAAAACAAATCCATTAATAAGATACTAGCCTTAATTTCATCTCATAATTTTTAGTATTACATTTGGACAAGAGATAGATATATTTTGCTAAGATAAATATATTAATTCATTTTCTCTACTGGCTTGTTCTCTTAGCCCATATTTCTATTTTAGTAATTTTGTATTTTATCAAAATCATATAAGCACTAACCCAAGGGAGTCAACACTTATGATTTCCCCTCATAATTTAATTGCTTGCTTCTCGAGGTGAGTAAGCATGCTATCTGATATAGTGGTGTTTGAGACGTAAGCTTCTTTAAGTTTTATGTTGCGATGTAGGGGCGCCATTTCATATATCATTGTGTGAACAGGCTCTATGATGACATGAATGCTACTTTCTGGACAGAATAAGGGTTTGTTCGGTGGCAGTGTTTGAGATAGCATTGTCTCCAGATTGATTCTGTATACGCCAGTCAATGCTGCTTGTTTAATTTGCAGATAACAATCTATGAAGACATTTTAGGAAGCCATATAGATCCAACACTAAGCGGTGAAGAGGCACTTCTTTTTTGTTCCTGTTCTTGATTCATGCATCATAAATTCATAACTCATGCAGTCTCCTCACTTGAGTTTGGAGGTACTGCTATTTAGGTAGTAGGGACAATGATAGTTCCTCTTCGCAGATGGCAATCTATGATAAGCATTACAATGTAGGTGGATAAACACACGGTATTTCACACAACCACTCTATGCATTGACATTCCTCTTTGAATTTCACCTTTCTCGAATAGCCTTCTTTTTCTGGGTCCACATTACACCAACTAGGAACACTGGTATTTGTGGGACGTACATCCATATCAGGTTTGCCCCAGTTAGTCAATATTAGAGTTCCAGGTGTAAACACAATTTTCAAGCCTGCAATCAATTAGGCAAGAAATTGAGCAAACAAAGTGAATTTTTATATTTATATCAAAGAATGGGTACAATCTCTGTATAATTATTACAAGAACAAGTATAATAGGTCCTCTTATTCAATCTCTTTGGGTATACTTGAATGAATTTGATCTTGAGAGAGGGCTTAAGAGGCTTAATCTCTATCAAGATATGAGTTTAATCTCCGCGCGTAGACAACACGTGTTTGGAGTGCTTATTGTCTTCTGCCAGAGAAAAGTCTTGAACTCTTGAGAGTTCTTCTAAAAAAATGTCGACCCTTGAATGAGGGGGTTCACCCCCCTTTTTATAGAGAAATCGGAGTTGAAATTTTCCTTCTCGTCTCTATTAAAAGGAATAATCATTTATTTTTTGCATCACCCATGCCATGTGGCACTTTTTAATTGACCGCATACATTTCCAATAAGCATTTTAATATTTACTGGAATGTTGTAATTAATTTAACACGTGGTGTGCTGTAATTGACAATAATAAAAAGATACTTAATTTTTCATGTGGCGGGTCTTGACTGGTCGGATAATTTTTTGTCTCCTACAAATGCCCCCTTCGAGACCTAGCCGCGTGGACATGCTTTAAATGTTTAAAGCAGCTAGGTCTCGGATACTTGAGACTCGAACCACTTGCGTGACTTTGGATTATTGTAGCACCTTGATTTTATTTTATTTTATTATTATTATTATTATTATTTTAATCCAATAGGTCCTTTTCTTTTCACAAATATAGTGCTTAATAAGTTGAACATCCAATTTTAGCAAACCACATCTTTTACAGAAAGGAAGAAATAAAACAATAAAATAAAACTCAAATGGCCAGGCAGCTAACGCAATTTTTTTTCCCTCTTTTATTATTATTTTTTGGGTGGGGGTGATATTTTGACTTAGGGTTGGACAACATGAACTATTAATTAATAGAGGCTGCCACCCATCCCTTCAGTCTGACTGCACGCAGTAACTTTGCAAGGTACTACTTTTTCTTTCTCCTTTTTTATCTTCTTCCACCTTGTTTATTGTTATAGCACTGTCGTTGCTTTGTGGTTGGTGTCGCAGTGTTGCTCTTAGCCATGATTCATTGCTTCCCTTTCCCTTTTTTTTTTTGGGTCAAAATTTGTCCTTTAGCAAGCCAAAGGTCATATAGCCTCGAAGTACGTGCGCCTCCATTTTTTCACTCGGTTCAATATGCGGAGATGATGATAAGATTGTAAATTTCTCCCAAGTGTTGCTCTGTATTCCTTTCTCCTTGCTAGAAACCTAGAACGGTGAAGTGCTTCACTGGAATACTCACAGTAAAAGAGGAACCACATTGTCAACAGTTGAACAAAGCAACACTTGAGAGTGATTGTGTAGCTCTTAATTTCCGCCTCCTCTACTCTCTTCTGCTTTGTTCGCCTGCTGTGTTCCCCCCTCCCCCTTTTTTTTAACCACAATTTGTATTTTTTTTCCTTTTTTTTGGGCCTGTTTGTCTCAATCTACCTCTTTTTTCCTTTTTTATTTATATGAATGTCATTTTGCAAATCCATACAATATTGCTGGTCATTTATTTCATGTTGGAATCTCCAGTAATTTGTTGTGGTTAACCTTTGAATGTTTAGCCCTTTGGGTGCATCAACGGGTTGACCTTGAATCCTTCTAAGTCGAATTTCTCAAGAAGCGAATTAGATTTAATATCGGTTAACTTTTGAATGTTTAACTCTCTTGGGTGCATCAATGGGTTAACTTTGAATCCTCATAAGGCGAACTTCCCAAAGGAGAAAATTATCAAGATGCGAATTTGATTTAATATCGGTTAACCTTTGAATGTTTAACCATTTTGGGTACATCAACGGGTTAACCTTGAATCCTCTTAAGGCGAACTTCTCAAAGGCGAAAATTCTCAAGAAGTGAATTTGATTTAATATCGGTTAACCTTTGAATGCTTAACCTTTTTGGGTGCATCAACGGGTTAACCTTGAATCCTCCTAAGGCGAACTTCCCAAAGGCGAAAATTATCAAGAGGCGAATTTGATTTAATATCGGTTAACCTTTGAATGTTTAACCCTTTTGGGTACATCAACAGATTAACCTTGAATTTCCTAAGGCGAACTTCCTAAAGGCGAAAATTATCAAGAGGCGAATTTGATTTTATATCGGTTAACCTTTTAATGTTTAACACTTTTGGGTACATCAGCGGGTTAACCTTGAATTTCCTCCCAAAGCGACATTCCGAGAGCGAAAGTTCTCAAGAAGCGAATTTGACTGATGAGGAGCTCTTGCTTGCATTTGTGCCCATTTTCATTTCTTCTTTATTTCTCTAGCGCTTCCATGTCTAAAATTTTTTTTTTCAATCTTCATTCGGTTATTAGATTGCTACGACTCCCCCTATCATAAGTCGTACAACTCAATTTTTATATTTCTGCTATTAATGCAGCTTTATTCAAGATGTTTACTTTTATGGACAAAACCACTAGCGGACGACGCTATCTACACATCCAACCCAGTGAAAATGACGTAGATGGGGAAGAGACAAAGTTGCCTATCCACAATCCTATAACGTCTTTGTGCAAGTCTGATTGTGCTAGAGGTCCTCTGAGCCTTCCTTGGTGGTCCACAGAGAATCTGAAGACAGGCGAAACGTTTTTGCTTTCTACTCACATTAAAATGAAAGAGAACATCACCTCTTACCAATTGTTACGTTATGACATAGAGTTCGAGTGCAAATCATGGGCTAAGTTACCGTTGCATGGGGAATTTTCTTACAAACCACTTTATTGGGAGTGGTTAGAGGATATCCTCGTTCGTTGCCAGGACAAACTCACAACGCTTCATCTGTTTGATTGTTTGTATGCTTCGCTCTTCCTTTATGATCGGTGCTCAAATCTCATCCGAGCAGTGTGCGAGCATTGGTGTCCTGAAACGAACACATTGTATACTTCTAAAGGCGAGGCGTCATTATCTATTTTTGATATTTGCAACTTTCTCGGGCTTCCACTTTTAGGGTGTCTTTATGATGAAGTTGTTCCTACCCAACGAGAACTCACAAACAAGCTTCCGCTGAGTTGTAGTTATCTATTTGTTGCTTACCACAAGCTCATGCAAGGTCGCAAGGGCAAGCCAACCATAGAGCAATGGATTGCCTTCTGGTTTCGATGACACAACAAGTACCATATTGCTAGGAAGCCTAATCAAGACAACTGGATCCCTCATCTAGGAATATTGACTTCCATTATCGATGCAGGAACCCGTGGGTGGGGTGATTGTCAGGTCATTTTCGACGAGCTGGGAGTGGCCATAGGCCAACGTACTGAGACCTTTTTAGCTGCATTTCTCTCCTGTTGGCTATGCACATTCGTCTTGCCAATTAGAGATGCTGGTTGTGCACACCCCAGCACTTTCAGTGTTGCCTCTTTCATGGCATCAGGTGTAGGGTACTGCCTGCCTACAACGATTCTTGTGAGTATCTACAAGGGACTCAATGAGATTTCCCGTTCTTCACATCCAGGTAGAGGTGGGGGATATTTTCCTGCCCATTTCCTTTATGCTTGGTTAGCCAAGAACTTTGATGTATACGAGCTAGTTGCTGATGCTTCATCCAGTCCAGGCATGGTGAAGTTTAGCAGCATTGGTCAAGCCAAGTTGTTTTAGCTTGAAGAGGCCAGGGAACTCATCAGTTCTGGGAGAAGCTTTCGCTGGCATTCATCCATCATCAATCGACTGAAGGAGACTCTTGTGGACGATGACAAGCTGTCGAGAGCTGACTTTGCTTACTTTGTCAGCATTCGTTCGAATTTTGTCTCATATCACTGTGAGGACAGCTTTGCCATGGAGCACTACTGCCCCAACCGGTTTAGTAGACAATTTGGCTTCCATCAGGATGTTCCTACAGATCTAGACTTTGATCATCTTCCTGATCCGGAAACAAGGCTTTGTTATCACCAGACACTTATGCGCTATGGAACAGGGTCTCAAATCTTACTTCCTGGGCGATGCAAATTACTCAAGAGAAATACTACTCGTGCATTTCGTGAATGGTGGTCCAAGATGTTCATTTCCTCGACTTGCCAGTGGTTCTAAGAGAAAACGAAGTGATTTATTTGACACGAACACTTCAAAAGATGAAGGCAAACTTGGTTCTAAATCCAAGTTGAAGATTGTTCGTTCTGGAAAGCCTTTAGAGGCTTCTGTTCCGCCGATGGGGGATGGTTCTTTCCGTGTCAAGATTCCAGGAATAGATGTTGTCATCCCAGTGACGCCCATCCCTACAATCCCTATTCAAAGCATTGCGCCACTACCGCAGGTAACGAATGAGATTAAAGTACCCTTTCAAATCCCTATCCTATTAAGACATATAGGCATAATGTAAACATGAGATTAATCTTGCTGCGGATGGTCAGGATGAGATACCTATCGGAGTTTGTGAGCCAATTACCGAAAAGGTAACTGAGCTTCCCAATGAAGGTGTTGAGAATATCATTGATGACCTCAATTCTGAACCTAATCCTACTGAATGCATGGTACTCCCTTTTCTTTTCTTATAAATATAAACACGATTTTTCTGTAAATGTGTATCTCACTTTCTTCGTCCCTATATACATCTTCTCTTCTTTTTCTTGTTTTTCTTTTGTTTTTTTTAAACAGGGAGAAAGTGATGATGTGAACTTCAAGGAGGAATTGGCAAACGTTCCTCTGCCATCAGGAAGTCAATGTTTCCCGTCGATTGGACGAATATTATCATTTGGTAATGATTTATTTGATGCCAGGTCGAGATTAGTTGACTCGCGAGGTGTTTGTTCCCTGGATGATGATGAGGTTGAGTCCATCCGTAGAGTCAATGGGCCTTCATTGGTACCTCGCCCACAACGCCCTTTAAGGGCTCCCTAAGGGGGAATTTCTGTCTTCAACGCTGACGCAGGTGGATAGGAATGTTGCACGAGTATTTGGTAAAGCTGTACTTGACAAGGTGTGTCGTACCCCTTTTGATGGGCTTCCTTCTCTTAAAGGCGATTTTGACAGCCTTTATGCCACTATCCTTCAAAGAGGTGTCGATGTCACTCCTTTAGAGAGCAGGGTTGAAGGATTGATCAAGCAAGCATGTGACTTCAATGACCTACAACAGAGCTACTTCGGGTCGAACATCTGCTGAAGAACATGATACTTGTCGCATGGAGGTGCAAAGGTAAGCTTGATGAGGCCTTTTGTCGGCTGAGAACTGAGGGCGCCCATTATGAAGCGATGACTGCCGAGCTGAAGCATGATGAATCGAGGCGTCAAGAACTGCTGAAAGAACTTCAACTTTTGGAAGAACAACAGAAAGATCTTAACTCTCAGGTAGCGGCCAACGAGCATTTGCTTCAAGAAGCTGAGTGGGAAGTCATTGAGTTGCAAGGTCAGATTAACATACTTAATGCCACTGAAGTGATGGATGCGGCCACAAAAGCTAGTTTAGAGAAGGCTGAAGCCTACATAAAGGAGTCTTTCGAGGATTTGAAGAATTTTCAATGGGATCCATAGTTGACCACTTTTTTTTTTTTGAGTTGGACTTGTAATGCACCTTGCACTTTTGTGATGTAAGCTTGATATCTAATAATGTGAATTTTCTTTTATCCCTTGCTACACATGTGTCTTTGGTTCATTTTCCTTGTGATTTGGATCCCATAATTATCAACTTTATGATACTAAATGAATTTATACCCTGCTGAATCTTTAAGTTCAAAAGTTGTATAAAACCCGCAATCAGATGAACATTTTTATGAACAAATTTCATGATGACTGTACTTGGGTGTATACCAAAGTTGCCTACGTACCTGAAGGGAACCCTAAAGGATCAAGTCATACGTAGTTCGAAGAACAAGACCCCCCCTTTTTTTTGTTTAGCCGTTCACAGTTTATACTCTTGCGGGTCAGGAGTAGTATAATGGAGTTTAACTTGAAAGAATGAGCAGTTTAAGCTCGTGTTTAGGAGCTTACATGCATTAACATACTAAGGATGATTAAGTTTTAAGAACTTGCCATTTATTGGTCCAACTCGCACTCCGTCGGTACCGACAATCCTATAGGAGTCGTTGGTGTAGAGTTCTCGAACCACGTAAGGGTCATCCCACTTGGAAGTGAACTTGCTTCCAGTCTTGTGTGGGTTAATGATCGGTCTTCTCACTGCGAACACTTGATCTCCAACTTGAAATGAACGCAGTCGTACTTTTTTGTTGAACGCTCGTGATAAGCGGGCTTGATAGCATTCCAACTTTTGCTGCGCCAGAAGTCTTTTTTCATCCAGGGCCTCGAGTTCAGCTAAGCGAAGCTTGTGATTTTCATCTTCGGTTAAGCCTTCCTAAATGGCAATGCGGAGCGAAGGGATTTGAAGTTCCAAAGGCAACACCGCTTCAACCCCATACACCAGAGCGAAAGGAGTTGATTGGGTCAGTGTCTTGTGCATGGTCCTGTATGCCCAAAGAGCCTCCCCTAACCTTTCATGCCAATCATGTTTTGACTTTGCCACCACTTTGCTTAATAAGTTGCGGAGCGTCTTATTGAAAGCTTCTGCCAACCCATTTGCAGGTGCGTTGTACATCGAGGATTTGCGTTGGACAAACTTGAACTTTACACAAAGAGCGGTCACCAGCTTATTGACAAATGGTTCGCCATTGTCAGTGATGATATATTAAGGCACGCCATATCTGTAGATGATATGGGTCCGAATAAAATCAACAACATTTTCTTTTTTGACTTCTCTCAATGGGATTGCTTCTGCCCATTTGGAAAAGTAGTCAGTTGTCGCCAAGATATATGAGTGGCCTGCGAGGGATTTTGGATTGATAGGCCCTACAACATCCAGTCCCCAAGCTTCAAATGACCAAGATGCCACGGTTGGATGAAGCGGCTCAGGAGGTTGATGAATAAAATTGGCATGAAACTGGCAAGGCTCGCACCTCTTTGCGTAGTCCATGCAGTCTTGCACCATGGTAGGCCAGTAATAACCCATCCTCTTGATTCAATCATATAATTTGGGTCCTACCTGGTGTGCACCGCATATTCCTGAGTGTGCTTCCTCCATTGTTTGTCTTGCTTTTTCGTCTCTCAAGCATCGTAACCAAATGCCAAGGAATGAATGCCGATAAAGAGTCCCATTGAAATAAAGGAAGCGGGGAGCTCTTCGTTGGATTTCTATGTTATGCCTTGGATCGTTAGGGAGCCTCCCATGCTGCAGGTAATCAATGAGTGGTTGGCACAGTTTTCTTCGTCTACTTCCTGGGCACTAACCGCATTGACCTCTTCCTCAGAATCTTCAGCAAGAGGTGCAACAACCCACCGGTCGCAAACGGGGACATTCATGCTTTCTTCTGCCCCCAGTGCCAAAGTGGTTGCAAGGTTTGCGAGTGCGTCGGCCATTTTGTTGGCACTCCTAGGAACGTGCTGTAACTTGGCGGTTTCAAGCTTGTCGAGCAGTCGTAAGGCATATTTATGGTAGGATAAGAGGTCATCCTTTTTGACTTCATATTCCTCGAGAAGCTGTTTGATGACTAATTGCGAATCACCGTAGATGTCAAGGTCTTTGATTCCCATTTCGATAGCCATTTGAAGGCCCAAGATCAATGCCTGGTACTCAGCCGTGTTATTTGAGCATAACTAGGTTAACACGAATGACTAGGTGAGGACATGCCTTTCAGGAGAGATAAACACTACACCGGTGCCAGCTCCATCGCTTCTTGCAACTCTATCAAAGTACATTTCCCAAGGCGGGAGGATATCGACAAAGAGCACATCTTCACCCTGTAAGTCATCGTTTAGCTCCCACTCATCAGGAATTGGGTGATCGGCTAGGAAGTCTGCTAGTGCTTGCCCCTTGGCCGCTTTTTGTGGCACATAGACAAGATCATGCTGCTTTAAGATCATAGCCCACTTCGCAAGCCGCCCACTGAGGACTGGCCTCGACAGAATGTACTTGATGGGATCGGCTTTAGAAACCACATGCAATGTATATACCTGCATGTAATGTTTGAGTTTTTGAATGGAAAATACAAGTGACAAGTAGATCTTTTCCATGGGTGAATACTTCAATTCAGCCCCCACTAATGTACGACTTAAGTAGTACAGAGCTACTTCTTTTCCTTCCTCATTATTTTGAACACACAGTGCTCCCAATGATTGTTCTTGAGCTGCGATGTAGAGTATAAGAGGCTTGCCAGGGACTGGTGCTCCCAATACCGGAGGGTTTGACAAGTACTTCTTGATTTTCACGAAGGCTTCTCGGACTTCTTGATTTTCGCGAAGGCTTCGCGGCATGACTTGTCCCAATCAAAAGGTGTTCCCTTTTTCATGAGGTGGATGAAAGGATGACAACGTCCAGCTAGATTTGATATGAACCTTCGAATATATGCCAGGCGACCTTGAAGGTCACGAAGCTCTTTGAGATTCTTAGGCTCAGGCATTTCTTGGATTGCTTTGATCTTGGATCGGTCAATCTTGATCCCTTTATGGCGGACGGCAAAGCCCAAGAATTTCCCAGAAGTGACTACAAATGCACATTTGAGTGGGTTCATCTTCAACTGACATTTCCGCAGACGTTCGAAGACACTAAGAAGATCTGGAATGTGGTCGCATTTATTTTTAGATTTGACCACCAAGTCATCAACGTAACACTCAATTGTCTTGTGGAGCATATCATCAAGAATGTTTTGCATTGCCCTTTGACATGTTGCCCCCGCATTCTTTAAGCCAAAAGGCATCACCTTGTAACAGAAAATGCCTTTGGGCGTGCGAAAGGCTGTGGCCTCCTGGTCTTCTGCGCCATTTGGATTTGATTATACCTTGCAGTACAATCCATGAATGATAAGGCCTCGTGCCCCGTAGTCGAATCAACCATGAGTTCGGTGACAGGGAGCGGAAAATCGTCTTTTGGACATGCGTCATTGAGATCCCGAAAGTCTATGCAGATGCGAGGTTGTCCATTTTTCTTCCTTACAAGGACAATGTTTGCGATCCAGGTTGGATATTTTACCTCCCAAACGAACCCTGCTTCAATGGGTTTATTGACTTCTTTTTTAATTTTAGGTACCAACTCTGGACGGAAACGTCGCTGGGGCTGCTTCTTTGGAGACACTCCCCTTTTTATGGACAAGCGATGAACAACAACTTTGGGATTAAGCCCTGGCATTTCTTTATAGCTCCATGCGAACACGTCCTTATATTCTGAGAGGAGATTAAAGTAATGACTTTCTTCCTCGGGCGTCAGCAACGAACTTATATAAATAGGGCGAGACTCGTCTGTCCTACCAAGATTCAATTCTTTTAAATCATCGACCGTAGCTTGGCCCCCGCCCTCAAGGGTTTTAGGAGTCTCTGCAAGCTCCGTCTCTGAGTTTGAATCCTCACATTCTCGACCTGTGATATGGTGAGGAAGCCATTTCACCGCCCTCTTTTTCCTCGTTCGAGTTAGGGTTACTTTGTTGACCAGTGAGGATCACAGTGCGCTATTTCACTTGCAATGAACCTTCCGTCTTAACATGCAAGGTTGAAAGTCGTTTCATCCGTGAAGGAATAGAACTTCATACTTCATTTGTATCACCTAAATGGTTAAATATGGAACCTTTGAACTTTTGGGAAGACGTCTTCGAGGGCTCTATCCCCTTCTTGATCCTATTGAATACTGAAGGATTTAGCTGTGCCCCAATTCTGGTGAAGACAGATAGCTGTCTTGTTGAACTCGACGATTGTAATCTGTCAAATACAGAAGTCCTCTTGCTAGGTGGATCATCCTCCTTTTCACTCTCATATATCTCCTCGGCGGAGATGTGTTGAACGACTGATTGCTCGTTCTTTCGTCGGCACGAGATTTTGACTAGCTGTAACGGTGTGTAACCAAGGTTGACTTTAGAGACACTCACTGAACCTCCTTGCTCTTGGATCATTTTTTGAGTATCATTGAGGCCATGAGGTCTGACTTGGATTACCTTCCCTAAGGTAGCTGGGTTTTGGAAGTTATAACCAGCTCTTTCCATAAGCTTGTATGCATTTGGATCAAATCCGTCCTTAGTACGCGTATGCGGCAACACCTCTTCTTCTTTCAACAAAGCCTTAGAAGAGGAAACAAACCCAGGGAGGGGGTGTCTGCTCACCTTCGGTTGGTTCATGTTTTGCGCTGGCAACGTAACACTTTTTTTACGGGTGTTCAGGTTGGCCCCGCTATCCTTCTTCATAGCCTTACCTTCCGCATTTCCATGTACAACTCCACTAAAAGGTGATTCTCCTTCCCTACGACGGTATTTCGGAACATACCTCAAAATCAGTGTCATGGAGTTTGTTAAAGCAGCCACCTGTTTTGCGACTTGTTTAGTGGGTTGCGTCTCACTAGCTTCTTCATCGTCTTCTTTGCCTTGTTGTTGCTGTTTCACACCATCGTGTTCTGTGGCTGTTTGCGGATTCTTGGTAACTTTTGAGTCACCTGTGAAGGCAATCGCTGATATCATCATCTCTTTAGGTGCCGCAACTTCTTCAAAGAATTTAGCATCAGTGAAATGTGACTCTGCTTTAGTAAATGGCCTAGCATCCCCATCAATCTTTCTTTCTCCTCCACGATAGTACTTGAGGCATTGATGGAGAGTTGAAGCTACTATTCCATGCTCATGAAGCCATGGGCGTCCGAGCAACGACTTGTAGGTAGTCTTGGAGTCAATTACATTGAAGATCGAAGATGTTGATAGGTCTCCCATTATCAGTTCCAGGCAGATCATACCAATCGCGCGTTGACTCTCTAGGCTAAATCCCTGGATCACCATTCGGCTTTTAGAAAGCTCTTCCATTGTGATCCCTAAGTCGTTCATCGTAGACTTAGGCATGATGTTAACAGCTAACCCTCAATCTATAAGGATCCGTCTGAATTTTTGCTCCCTGATGTAATTGGTGATGAATAGGGGGCGGTTGTGAGGCTTGGAGCCCAACAGCAGGTCATCATCAGTAAAAGTGATGGCGGTATTGCAAGCAGCATAATGAGCAACATCTTTCACTGGTTGACTCGTACTTTTCACCTTGTCAACATAAAGCTTTGGGTACTACAAAGCAGCAACAATATGTTGACGTATCTGTTTTGGCAAGCTGAAGATTTGCCTCCAATCATCACAGATCGGTAAGGTCTCTAAACTAGTTAGAGCCCCACTATCATTTTTGGGAGGTTTTTCTAACTTTGCTTCCTTCTCATCTTCCTCATTCTCCAGCTCACAACACAGTCATGTTAACAGTGATCTTCTCAAAAAATCTCACTGGGAAAAATTCCTCCAGTGCGATAGGAACGAGCGACTCCTGCTCAAGTAAGTCAATAGGTTGGACTTCTTGTCTCTTGCTAGCCTTTGACTTTTTCTTGCTCTTCGCACATCGAGGAGTCTTCCTCCTGCCTTGTCTTTTTCTTTGGTGAAGGGGCAGTGGCTGAGCTTGTTTTGGATTCCTTGGCCTCTTTTGAGTGACAAGCGTCCACCCTTCTTCGTCTTCGGCCGGATTAGAATTTGTCTCTATCACCGGTCCACTAACCGTCAAGGGAACGGCGGGAGGCTCCAAGCTTCCAAACTGAATGGTGAATAGTTCTTGAGAGCGGATTGCGCTGCTCTCCCTTTGTTGATAAGATCGAGTAGGCCTTTGTTGCCGCGATAGAGAAGAGTGCTCCATATCAGCAAAAATATGATTGGCGCCGGCGGAGTCATCCAGGTCCGATATGATCTTTCCATCCTTGGCTAGTTGCATAATGCGCTCTTTAAGAGTAATGCATTTCTCTAAAGGATGGTTAACAACCCTCTGATAGCAACAATACTTCGGGTCTCTTGTCCTTCCAGCTTCTTCTAGTCGCTTAGGTTCAGGGAGTTCGATGATCCTATTTTCACGTAGGTCATCTAGCATCCCTGACAAGTCCGAATCAGGAAATGCGTACTTCTTTTCTTGGAGTTCCTTTAACGTAGGTCGCTTCCTTCCAACATCTCTCGAGGATGCTCCTTTCTTTTCTTCTGGCCTAGATTTCCCTTAAATCCGTATAGGCTCCTCAATGGAAGTGGCCATGGATTCCTTTGCTGGTGCCTTGGAAGGCTTTGAGTTCTTCTTGATCCCACCTTTGTCCTTCTTGAACTCATATGAGGAGGATGGCTTGCTGCGACGATTTGCTATCGTTATTTCCATGTCATGTGCCTTCGTAGCTAGCTCTTGGAAGGTCCTAGGCTTGCTCATCTGTAAGACATAAAGCAGGTCCCACTCCATGCCTTGAGTGCACATCTCGACGACGGAGGCCTCGGACAGACGGTCTTTGCATTTGAGGCTGAGAGATCTCCAGCGGTTGATGTAATCGAGGACTGCCTCATCCGTCCACTGCTTAGTATTTGTCAACTCTGTCATACTAACAGTGCGCTGGGTACTATAGAACTTGTTGAGGAATTCATGCTCCATTTGTTCCCAACTGTTAATAGACTCGAGCTCCAGGTCCGTGTACCAATCGAAGGAGATTCCTTTGAGAGACCGAACAAACTGCTTCACCAATTTGTCTTGCTCGGTGCCAACATTGTTGCACGTCTCAATAAAATGGGCGATGTGCTGTTTGGGATTGCCCTTACCATCAAATTGGTTGAACTTAGGGGGCTGGTATCCATGAGGCACGCGAAGAGCATCGATCCTTTTTGTATAAGGTTTTGTGTACAAATGCGTCTTGCGAGATCCTCCCCCTAATTGGGCTTTAATAGCATTCGCAATCAAGCTTTGAATCTGTTCAGCAGACATTGACGCCAATGAGGACTCATTCTTCTTCATATGCTCTTCATCAAAGCCTTCACTGTGGTTAGACTCCTTGCCGGACTCTTCTCCGTTTGAGCCTTTGCTAGAAGATTCGAATAACCGCTTCTCTAGCTTCTTCATCAGAGTAGCAATCTGCTCACTTTGAAGCTTGATTTGAGCGTCCTTCTCTAGGTTTTCTTTAGCGAGCCTCTCCAATGTTGCTTTCATATCCGCGAGCTGTTCTTCTACGTTGGTCGCCTCCATCACCATGGCTGGCATAATAACAGAATTGGCGGATTCGGTCTCCGATTCAGCGACCAACTGTCTTCGCGATGCCGGTGAGGAGTCACTGCTAGTATAGTCATGATCTTCTTCACCGAAAGGTTCGAAGGTGGGGTTTGCCTAAGTTTGGAGCTCGTCCACCTCTTGACATATTGCTGGCTGCATTTTGAAGCCTGCAACATATTTTTGCTTCAAAGGATGTGAAGGGACTTTGTTGACTCCTTTAGGTAAGCTAGAGTCAAGGCTTGGGATCCCGCGAGACTGTAACGGGACAGTCCCAACTAATTGTTTTATGATAATCATAGCAGCAGCTTTTTCCATAGTTCAAGTCATAACCCCGCCAGACGTAACGCTAGTGGTTGTTGATCCCTGAGATGTGGATCGGACAGCTTTCCTTCAAGGTTGAGGGATGGCGTTCTTTGGGGCCATATTGTCTTTGGGAAAGTGTAGAGTTTGTGGTTGGGAGAAAGAGATGAGAGGCAGAGACGGTCCCACCGAGCGTGCCAAATTTGTAAACACAATTTTCAAGCCTGCAATCAATTAGACAAGAATTTGAGCAAACAAAGTAAATTTTTATATTTATATCAAAGAATGGGTACAATATCTGTATAATTGTTACAAGAACAAGTATAATAAGTCCTCTGATTCAATTGGCCGCATACATTTCCAATAAGCATTTTAATATTTATTGGAATGCTGTAATTAATTTAATATGTGGCGTGCTGTAATTGGCAAAAATAAAAAGATACTTAATTTTCCATGTGGCGAGTCTTGACTGGTTGGATAATTTTTTGTCTCCTACACCAGGTTCAAATCTTGACCTGAAAAAATGCAAGAATATTGCAAATTACATTAGGTCGTGTTCATGGGCTGAATAAAGCAAGATAGTAAAATATGTTTTTGAAGTTTTGAGCGTTTGAAACCTCACACTACGAAAAACCGGTCCAGTTGAGACCGAAGTTTAGAGACCGAAAAAAAAATCGGTCTCAAAAATTAAGTAGAGACCAAAGTTTAGAGACCGTTAAGGATAGTTTCTATTGGAGACCAATTCAAAGACCGAAAAGGATTTTGGACTCCAACTGAGACTGGGCTTAGAGACCAAATATCTTGGACTCAAATCACTACAAGATTTCGTGTAAATAGAGACCAAAAAATAGAGACTGAAAAATATAACAGTCTCTAAATAAATTTGGAGACCGAATTCAGATACCGAAAATATTGGTATCAAATTGCAATCAATTCAAAGACCGAAATGAAGATTCAGTCTCAATTTGAGACCAATTCAAGTTTCGGTCTTAGATTTTGGATACCAATTGTAATTTTAAGGTTCAATTAGATACCAGCAAAATCGTTCAGTCTCATATTTAGAGACCGAACTCTAAAATTGGTTTCCACTTGGACCAATAGATTTTCGGTCTCAGATTTTAGAGACCAAATATAACATTGGATTCAATTAGATACCAACAAAACATTTTGCTCTCAGATTTAGAGACCAAACTCCAAAATTGGTTTCTAATAGAGACCAAACTCCAAAATTTTGGTCACAATTAGAGACCAGCCCATTTTGGTCTCAAACAGAGACCGATGTGTCCAAATTTGGTCTCCAAATTTGAATTGCCACCAAACATTTGAAGACCGACATTTTCGGTCTCTGTTTGGTCTCTAAAATTAAATAGAGACCGATTTTCTCCATTTGGAGACCGAATAGTTTCGGTCTCTAATTGAGTGGCATGTTGTAGTGTCAGTACTGCGTGGTATAGTCATCATTGAATAATTTACCACCAAAGTTTTAAGGGATGAATAACATGGTCCTCTTTTTGGAAAAAGCGTCTAGAAATTACATTTTGACCCCTATACATAGCATAGTATCTGTTTTTCTTTTTTTTTTTAGTAATAGCATGCTAAGAAGCACAAGTTACTCTAGTTGTATTACAGTAGTGCAGGAGCAAGCAACAGCAATTAAGTACCATAAGAGCAGCTAAAAACAAACACAATCGGTCAACAAGACATTGCAAACAATCAACTCAAACAATCAACTCGAAAACAAGACATTGCAAACAATCAACTCAAACAATCAACTCGAAAACAAGACATTGCAAACAATCAACTCAAAAACAAGCCTAGGTTTTCTTTATATGGGTTTTTCTGCTTCCTAAGTGTGTCCTTTCTTAGATCTTATTTTAGCATATATAAATAGAAAAGGCCATAATAATATTTTCTGGTGTAAAAAGAAGCCATAATTTATTTAAAAAAAATATCTTTCATGATGTTAATTGAACTTCTTGTGTGGTCATATTTGAGGGGGAAAATGAGAAAATTCAAAGAAACGGGAACTAATTTCTATTTCCTACATGTTTTAGGTATTGTTTTTTTATCTCTCACCAATTATAACACATGTATATATATTGGTAATACATGAAGTTGATGGTACATCTTTCCCAAGTATGTTATGTTAGAAAGAATGAAGTACATTGTGGTTGTTGAGATCATCAGCAGATGTTACTTATATCCCAAAAAAACAAAGCAAATGAACCAATAATATTTTTTCTTTGAAAAAGTGAGTCAATAATATTATGACGCAAAGAGTTCGCATGGTTTCGCTTAACTTTATACACACACACACACATATATATATATGTACATATATATATATATGTACATATATATATATATATATATATATATATATATATATATATATTCGCCTAATTCTCACTACTTAAAGCATGTTCTTTCCGATTTATCATAAGTATTTATCATTAGTATTCAGCAACTTTTAGCATAATTCAACAACTTTTAGCACAATTCAGCACTATTAAGTACTTATTGAGAATGCTAGTTATATTTTATTCAATCATGCAACAATTTAAGCATGCGCTCAGTATGTTTTAAGTATGTTTCAACATGTTTGAGCATGTTTTAGTAACTATCAACATGTTTCAACATGGTTCATCAATAAATACCAATAAGTACTTCTCATCAATCGAAAAGAACATGCCTTACTTTTAACAACCATAAAGACCAATAGAGTTATGGGGAGCACATAGGAGAGGTAGAGTGCGGGAATCTACTTTTTTTTTTTTGGTTGCATAGTGACTATGGATGAAAACCTGATGCGTTAACCCTGGTTGCATAGTTGTCAATGTGACCATAAATTAATTATTATCTAAATAACCCTTTCTTTAACTCTCGTTTTCAATATCTCGGTCCTTTAATTAGGTCTTAATGGTCTTAAATATTCAAAATGGAAACTAAGAATTCTAAAATTATCATATATGTGTACATATGCTTATATACCTCTCTATGGGTAGGAATACCGGTGGAGGTAAGGTTACCTACAGTTGGATCTCCCCAGACTCCGCTAAAGCGGGACCCACATTGGGAGTTTGTTGTTGTTGTTGTTGTGTACATATGCTTATATGGGATGAAACATACCAAGTGTTGGAATACTCACCTTCCAAGTGGGAGATTGGGGGTTCAATACCCTACTACTAGTGAGGATTTGCCTATCCCTTCCCCTTGCCAATTGATAGGGACGACAATGGGGCTAGGAATCCTCTCCTTGCATTGGGAAAAAATCTCAATCCCAATGGGGATGGGGTTAGGGATGGAGACAGATCTCAATCCCCGCACGGGAAAGAGGATAGAGACAGAGCGAAAATTCACCTCGTCCCTATCCCTGCTTGCCCCGCTCAGGGAAATATTGTTGTCCCCATCCCTGGTTGGGAAAAAACCCCATCCCCATCCTCATATATTAATTTAAAATTTAAGTTGGATTGTAAACTTTGATGAAGTTTGTTGGACTTGTATTGCATATAGCCTAAACAAGTTTATTTTACAATTAATTGGGCT
Organism: Selenicereus undatus; assembly: GCA_017589665.1. Lineage (NCBI taxonomy): Eukaryota > Viridiplantae > Streptophyta > Magnoliopsida > Caryophyllales > Cactaceae > Selenicereus > Selenicereus undatus. The sequence continues at coordinate 80,989,995 of JACYFF010003369.1, forward strand.
AGGGTTGCTCAACATAAGTATTTATCATTAGTATTCAACAACTTTCAGTATAATTCAACAACTTTTAGCACAAGTTAGGACTGCTAAGTACTTATTGAAAATAGCTAGTTATATTTTATTCAATAACGCAGCATGTTTATGCAGGTGCTCAGTATGTTTTAAGTATGTTTCAACATGTTTGAGCATGTTTTAGTTATTGTACATGTTTCAACATGATTCATCAATAAGTACCAATAAGTACTTCTCATAAGTTGAAAAGAACATGCCTCACTTTAACAACCATAAAGACCAAAAGAGTTATGGGGAGCACACATGAGAGGTAGAGTTAGGGAATCTACTTTTTTTTTTTTTTTGGTTGCACAGTGAGTATGGATGAAACCTTGATGCATTAGCCCATACATCTAGGTGCCAGAACTTTATAAGAGTAGAAAAGTAGTTGTCAATGTGACCATAAATTAATTATTATCTAAATAACCCTTACTTTAACTCTCGTTTTCAATATCTCAGTCCTTTAATTAAGTCTTAATGGTTTTAAATATTCAAAAAGGAAACTAAGAATTCTAAAATTATCATATATGTGCACATATGCATATATGAGATGAAAGATACTTGCACAAGCGTTGGAATACTCACTTTCCAAATGGGAGATTGGGGTTCAAACCCTACTACTTACAAGGATTTGCTTGCCCCTTCCGCCTTGCCAGTGGATAGGGACGGTAGTTTGGGGGGGGGGGATCCCCGCCTCGC
>JACYFF010003369.1:81002478-81018483 GCA_017589665.1 Selenicereus undatus
ATATATATATATATATATATGTATGTATGTATGTATATATGTGTGTGCATGCGTGTGTTTGATTGTGCTACGGTTTCAACACCAATCTCTCAATCGTTTTTTAGGATCTCATTAAAAAAATAAAATTATCACTTCCAACTTCCAAACTCGAAGGTTATATCTAAAATAGGTTGGTACTAACGCAAAACTACCTATGCAATTGTCATTCCCTCATTTACAACCCTCCAAACAATTTGAGGGTTCATGGCTTTCCCTTCTTTCTTTTTCTTTCTTTACACCTATAATGAGTCTGAGTGTTTGCGCGTGCGCTGGAGGGGGGCAGCAATGGGTGTTGATTCCCCCCCCCCCCCCCCCCCAAAAAAAAATCCCTTGCAGTCCACAAATTCTGACCACTGAATGAGATAAAAAAAAATTTAAAATCAGATTATTAATTTAATGGAAGTAGAACACAATAATGAGGTTGCAAAATTAAGAAGCAACTGGACTTGATTTAAAGCTGAAGAAGATGGGCCCTAATTGGTACGGTCTAGCATTGTCCAAAGTGTCTTTATATACTAAGAGTTGGCTTGTGTTTCACCACCTTCTCCTTTGTAGGGCTAGCAAAAAAACTTGTACCCACCTGAAATCTGCAAACACCACCCCAATAGCTATGAGTATGAGTGGTGAAAATAGAAAAAAAAAAATGGATATGGGCGGGTATTGTTAAAATGGGTATGGGTATAGGTTCTACCCACCCCATACCTGTTTTATCAATACTCGTTCCGTACCCATCTCATACTTGCCCCATATAAAATCCATACCCATTTATTTAAAGTTCCAATTTGTTACTTGTACTTGAATATTTTGCTAGTTGCTTTGAATTGTATAATATTCAAGACTTCGGCGGAAAATTTTGTTTAAAACTGTAATCATCAAGTGCTAATTTATCGTTCGATTGCCAATCTTTTAGTTGTATTTGATGTGATATGATATGTTGTTGGAAGTTTGGTGTTAATATGACATATTGGCAATTTGATATCGAATATGGGTACAAAATGATTTTAATTCTTTTTTGTCTATATGTGTTCGAATAAAACCCGCATACGCATTAAACACAATGGGTATTGGTATGAGTATAACTTTACTATACCCGATGGGTATGAGTATGGATATGAATATTAATTTTTAAAATGGGCATGAGTGAGGGTACGACTACATCCACCCCGTACCTGCCCTATTACCACCCCTGCTCCTTTCTTCACCTGCTCCCAATACTTACGAAAAGAAAAACCAAATAAATCCCTTTCTTAAGTTCACCTACAGTCTCTGCATCCTGCAATTGGTCTTCTTGAAGTCACCGACATACACCATCTACCTCTGCTGAAGTGTATGAATTATCATCTATTGATAGTGACCAAGGAATTCTAAGCACTAAATGCCAATGACACCATAGATACAACAGCCTTAAGCTCCTGGGAAAGAGCCACTAGGCTGTTCATGGGCGTAAGGCAGATGGTAATGTGAAAGACTTACGCTGGGTAAGTGATTAAAGGCAACAAACAATCTGAATGTATTGATCAAAAAATAGATATCATAAAGTGCAGTCAAAAGCTGTTGGTTCATGCAGCAATTAGATCTAAATAATTATGTGAGAAAGTTTACATGAATTCATCACCTGGGCTAGAACAAGCTCTCCCCATGGTGTTTTGCATGCCTAAAAAGATCTCTTCACAGGTGGAAACAAGCAACAAAACAGTATTTCAAGATTGGTCAAGTTCTACATGCAAATGGAGGGTCAAAGGCTGACTACTCTATTTTGAGAAAAGATAGTCCTATGGTTCTTCTTGCAATTTATGTGGATGATATACTATACAGATAAGGAAGACAAAATTAAAACACAGTTCAAACACGTTTTGTGATGTACAACTCAAAGTTAAAGATCTTGGCTCCATCACTTGTCAAATAAATCAAGAAGCAAAAGTTATTACTGTTATTCCCAAGGAACTTGTCCATGGTTACGCCCTTTTCCTTCGTGGGTAAATGCTCCCGTTCCACTCTTTCCCACCCCCATTCACTCCTTTCCATTTCTTAAAATAAATACCACTCTAACCCACTCTTTTCCACTCCTACCCACTCCCACTAATTTTTATTATTAATATTAACAAGTGTGATTGTTGTAATAATTATTATTAATCACTATTATTATTAACATTAATAATTATTATTATTATGATTAATTATTATTTTTATTATTAATTAAGAATTGCTACTATTATAGTAATTATTTCTAATTATTAACTATTCTTAATTAATAATAATATTAATAGTAATTATTTTAATAATAACTATTATCATTAATAACTAATTATGAGATAATAGTTACTAATATTAATAAATATTATTATCAATTATTATTAGTGACAATATTAATCATAATTATTATTTTTAATATTCTTAATAATTATTTTGATAATTATAAATTATTATTAATATTGGTAATTAGTAATTTTCATTATTATTAATATTAACATCAATAATTATTATTACTAATGTTAATAATAATACTAATGAATATAAATATTAACAACTATTATGATTATTATTATTAATGTTAATAATTATTATTATGATTAATTATTATTTTTATTATTAACCTATAATTACTATTACTATAATAATTATTATTATTATTAATTACTAATTATAATTAATTGATAATAATATTTATAGTATTTATTTTAATAATATTAATTAATTAATTACAATAATTATTAATATTTATATTAAAGATAAATATTATTAATATTAACAATTATTATGATTATTATTATAATTAATCATAATTATAATTATTATCATAATTATTATTTAGTATTATTATTAATTCTCATTTATTATTAATAATATTAATAGTAATTGATGTTAAAAAGTAAAATTTATTATTAACATTATTAATTTATTAAATAATTATTTTGCAGTAATTAATAATTATGAATATTATTTATTATTTATTATTTCTTAATTATTTAATTATTAAATAATAATTATTAATATTCATAATTACTAATATTAATTGTCATTATTAATAATAAGAAGAATAGTAATTATTATTATTCATATTATTAATTATTATTAATATTTTTAATAGTAATTTTTATTATTCATAATACTAATATTAATAATTATTAATATTAATAATAATTTTATTATTAATTTTTATTAATATTTATTCATAATAATTATTTTACTAATTGTAATTATAATAATAATTATTATTAATGTTAATATTAATAGTCATTGCTAATATTAGCAATTATTAGGATTTTTTATTAATGTTAATAAGAATTATTACTGTAATTATTATTGTTGATTAAGAATAATAATAATAATAATAATAATAACAATAATAATAATAATAGGTATTGTTATTAATTATTATTTTTATTATTAATTAATAATTATTATTGTTATAATAAATTTTAATAATTATTATTATGGTACAGTCCCACTCCTGCCCACTCATTTCCATTTCACACCTGCAATTTATTAAATCCCAAGTTTCTTAATGCTACTCTAGATTGTATTTTCTTTCGTCAATCGTTCTTTCTACCACATATCAATAAGCAAGCTAACCTTACCTCATTAATTATCACCTATCATCTTACCTTGGCACTTCTTACAAAGGGAAAGCGTTTTGGGAGATTGTTGCTGAGAGATTCCACAAGAGATTGACAGGGTGGAGGTCCAAGATTTTTCAAGAGGAGACAAATTGACGTTGAAGAGCACACTGTGGGTGTCTTCCAATTTACTTCATGTCTTTGCCTACCAGTCCAGCTAGCTTTGCTAGTCATATGGACAAAGTCATGGGAGATTTTTTTTTTTAAAAAGAAAAACAATTCTCTTCTATTTTCTAGTGACTCACGCAGAACATATATATACATGGGTTAGACATTGAGCAAAATACTAGTAAACCCTAGCTTAGGTGGCAAGTTTCCTAATCCAAGTACAGCACAAGTTTGAGAACTAAATAATTACATATTTCATTCCTAATATTGATCTATTCCTAATACTCCCCCTCAAGGTGGAGCATAGGGATTCACTATGCCCAGCTTGCCCATTAAAAATTGAAAACAATGGGTGCCAAGCGCTTTGGTGAAGATATCAGCAGGTTGGCTGTTGGAGGAAATATAACCGGTAGCAAGATCACCCGAAAGCAGTTGTTCGCGCACGAAATGGCAGTCCATTTCTATATGCTTGGTGCGTTAATGGAAAATCAGATTTTTGGATATGTGTAGCGTAGCCTGATTATCACAAAAGAGTAGCATCAGAGTAGTATGAAAAACACCCATGGCAACAAGAAAAGACTTAATCCAGATTAATTTGCTAGTAATGGTAGCCATGGCACGGTATTCAGCTTCGGCTGAGGAGCGAGAAACAAGCCCTTGTTTCTTCGTTTTCCAGGATATAGGAAAGCCTCCAAGGGAGCCAAAGAAACCAGTGAGAGAACGCCGGCAGAGAGGACAAGCCCCCCAGTCAGAATCACAATAAGCCAAAACTTGGAGATTGGAGTCACTTCAGAGTAGGATACCTTGGCCTGGGTTACCTTTCAAATACCGAATCACCCTCCTGGCGGCCTCCAAATGGTTTTCCTCGGGGTCCTGCATGAATTGAGATAAGATGTGGACAGCATAAGATAGTTTGGGACGAGTGATAGTAAGGTAGATCAGTCTACCAATAAGCCTGCAATACTGTGTTGCTTGAGACAAGGAAGGCCCGGTGGCCAGGGCTAGTTTTTGATTGACCTCCATAAGTAAAGAAGTAGTTTTGGACCCTAGCAGACCATATTCGTTAATAATATCGAGTGCGTATTTCCATTGGCACAGGAACAGGCCGTGGGAGTTTCGTGCAACTTCAATGCCAAGAAAGTACTTAAGAGGGCTAAGATCCTTAAGGTAAAAACACTCATGCAGGTATTGCTTGATGGAAGCACAAAGGGTAGGATCATTGCCCATGAGAACCAAGTCATCCACATAAATAAGTACAGCCATGAACGTTTCATTTTTCTTATAAGTAAAAAGAGAATAATCAGCGTAGGAACGCACAAAACCATAGGCCAGGAGCTTGGAAGAAAGCTTGGCAAACCATTGGCGCGGTGCTTGCTTTAAACCGGATAGGGATTTGTGGAGACGACATACCTTATGTGGATTAGAGCTGTAGAACCCAAGAGGCATGGTCATGTAAACCTCTTCTTCTAAATCACCATGGAGGAAGGCATTGTGGACATCCATCTGATGGAGTTCCCACCCTTTAGCTATGGCAACTGCTAAAAAAATGCAGACACTACTCATTTTGGCGGCGGGAGCGAAAGTCACGTTATAGTCAAAGCCTTCGATTTGTTCATCACCTCGAATGACCAACCTAGCTTTATATCTCTCAATGCTTCCATCTGCGTTGTACTTTACTTTGTAAACCCATTTACAGTTAATGCGCCTGAGGGAAGATCAACAACACTCCAGGTGTTGTTCGTTTCAAGAGCATCAATTTCGTGGAGCATGGCTTTTTTCCAATGGGAGTCTTTCACTGCTTCATGAAAAAAAACCTTGGTTCCACACTTTTAGTAATAGCTGCCATATAACATCTGTGCGCAGGAGAAAATTTGTGACAAGTAAGATAATTAGAAATAGGATACGGTTTACCTGAGGAGACCTTAGGAGCTGAGTGTATAGCCGAAAGTGAAGGAGACGGGTCTTGAAGATGTGCTGAAAAACACACATAATCTTGTAAATGTTGTGGAGCTTTCCGAGTTCGTTGTTCCCGTTCTGGGCCGGAAGATGTAGACTGACCCAGTTCAGTCATTAGTGGAGGCAACGTAGCTAGGTCGGCCGGCCGGGAGAGCTATCTGTTGATCCTGATAATGGGCCTGCGCTGTCCGCCTGACTGGACTATGCGTGTGGGCTGGAGGAAGGTCTCCCCCTATCTGCGGTATCAGGCTGAGACGCGTGTGGGCTGGCATGAAGTCTCCCCCTATCTATTGCATTAGGCTGAGACTCCGGCCCACTGTGCGCCTCACCTGGTTATGCGTCCCCAACGTGCTGTATGGCATGGTCTAGGCCCAAGGATGTTGGGCTGGACGAGGCAAGCTATATGTGGGGTTGGAGTTCACGGCTCCAATCATCAAGCACACTATCCGTTGGCCAGAAACCGGAAAGAGAATTGTAGGGCTGATTTGCTTCTTTATTTTCATTAAATGAAAAATGCTTCTCATCAAACAACACATCACGGCTAATAAACATATCCCCAGTTTCAATATCATAAAGCTTCTATCCTTTCTTGGCATGAGGATACCCTATGAAAATGCATCTTCTACTCCTTGATTCAAATTTATCTTTAGGTCTTTGATGTTCATAAGCATAACATAGACACCCGAAAACCCGTAGATGATCATAGGATGACGAGGCCTTGAACAAAATTTCATAAGGGGTCTTGCTAGTCAAATTAGAGGAAGGAGTTCTGTTAATCAAGTATCCGGCTACCAAAACACACTCACCCCAAAACTCAATGGGTAGGTGGGCTTGAAATCGTAATGCTCTTACTACGTTCAAAACATGACGATGTTTTCTTTCGTCCCTACCATTTTGTTGTGGGGTGTCTATGCAACTGGTTTGGTGGATAATCCATTGGTCACTGTAGAACTTTTTCATAAAACTGGATGTGAATTCATACTCATTGTCACTCCTAGTGACTTTTATTTTAGCTCCAAATTGTGTGTTAGTCATGACACAAAACTCCTTCAAATATTGAGATGCTTCACTTTTATCCTTCAAAAGATAAATCCAAACACCCCTACTGGCATCATCAACAATAGTTAAGAAATATTGAGCTCCACAAAGTGAATTTATACGATACGGCCCCCATATATCACAATGCACAAGATCGAAACAATTGTTTGCTTTATTCTCACTAATAGAAAACGGCATACGAGTTTGTTTAGCACGAAGACATACATCACATAAGTCACTTTTATTCCTACTCCTAATATTGGTGAAAATATAAGACAATGCCTGGCTTGATGGATGACCAAATCTGCAATGCCACGTATCGTAGGTAATAGCCTTGTTTGCTTGGACCCTTTCCCATGTAGTCTTTTGCAAGTAATAAACCCCTCTCTTCGACGTACGCACTCCAATCAGGCTCCTCGTAGTGAGGTCCTGTATCACACAATGCAATTTGGTAAATATTACTTCACAAATATTATCGTCAATCGGTTGCGCAATAGAGATTAAATTACAACTTAATCCGGGAACAAAAAGCACATTATTCAATCTTAAATTTGAATCAACATAAATAGTTCCCTTCTTGACGGCCAAGATTTCTGACCCATTCGTTAGGGCTACATGAACAGGCGTTATGTCCTCAACCTCACACAACAAGCAAAGTATATTTATCATATGGCATGAGGCCTCAGAGTCGAGTAGCCAGATTTCCTTACCCGAAAGCTTGCTGGGGTGTCCTCGAATGTGCCTATAGCTGCGCAAAAATCACCCTGAGCCTGCACTTGATAAGCAACTTCTCTTCCTCGACCCCTGCCCGCATTCAGTCGTCCACCACAGCTATCTCCACGGCCCCTGCCTCGACTGCTTCGTCCACCACGATTACCCCAGTTAGATGGGTACCCCACGAGCTCGTAGCACACTGCCTCTTCGTGACCGAGCTTCCCGCAATGTTTGCACTGAGGCCTCTCTCTTTGTAGGTTCCCGGGATGGGCCAAGTAAGAGGTAGCAAAGGCCATGTTCTCAGCTCAAGTCTCACGGCTAGCCATTGTAGTTTTGTGGTTTTCCTCTTGTGAGACCATGTTGAAGATTCTTTCCATGGACGGTAATGGGTCCATTGCTAGTATCTGACTTCGAATTGTTGAATACCTCTCGTCGTCAAGACCCATAAAAAATTAATGGATCTTATCCTCCTCCATCGTCTTCACTATTTTCTTTGCCGAGTCACACGTGCATGACGGTATTTTTATGTAGTTGTCGAGCTCGTTCCAAAGGCCCATAAGCCTTGAGAAGAATTCGACAACTTCCTGACTGTTTTGTTTGCACGAGGCTATCTCCGCTTTCAATTTATGAACCTTTGCGATATTAGCTATGGCATATCTCTTTTTAATATTTTCCCATAATTTTTGGGCGGAATCCACATATGCAACACTCTTGTGAAGTTTGGGCTCAATCACGTTCGCTATCCATGATTGAATCATGGAGTTTACCATCTCCCAAGCATTGATCTCAACCACGCTTTTTCCTTCTTCTTTTACCGGATTAGAAATCATTCCGTCAATGAATCCAAGTTTGTTATTGGATCTTAGGGATGTTCTAACCGTGCTTTCCCAGAGTTCATAATTTTTTCCATCAGATTTTATTGAGGTTATGATAGTACCGGGAGAGTCGGAGGGATGCAGAAAATACGGGCTTTGAGTATCAATGATAAATCCTCCATCTTTAGTCATGGTGGATCACGTTTAGGTATGGCTCGCTTTTGTGTTTAGGGTTTGTGTGAAGTGCCCAGGTTTTGCTCTGATACCATGAAGATTTTGAGTCACTCAAAGAAAAACAATTCTCTTCTATTTTCTGTTCACTCACACAGAACAGATATATACATGGATTAGACATTGAGCAAAATACTAGTAAACCCTAGCTTAGGTGGCAAGTTTCCTAATCCAAGTGCAACACAAGTTTGAGAATAAAATAATTACATGTTTCATTCCTGATATTGATCTATTCCTAATAATGTTTGCCCTTCCAAGCAAGAGGGAGCTTTAGGCATTAGGCCTCTTCGTGAGATGAATGTGGCTCTGAAGACCACGTGGCCATGGAGGTTTTGCAAAAGGCAAGGACACTCTTTGGAAAAAGTTGGCCAAGGTGAACTATGGGTTTCTTTGCTTTAGCGCTTAGCACGTTGCCTTGATGAGGCTCAGCTCCGTTCAACCATAGATATCAAAGATGTGTTGATGGCATGGAGAAGAAGGACGGAGAAGAGGTGTTTTTTGGAATTTGGAAGATGACTCCCTTGGCCATTTGGCAGACTACATGGATGGTAGGGAATCATCAGATTTTTTGAGGACAAAGCCTTGTTCTATGAAGATTTCAAGCTTTACTCTTTGAAAATCTTATATAGTTGGCGTCATGTGCAATAGTGGAAAAAAATTTCTTCTTTGGATGTTGTAGACAACATTATGCATGAGACTATGAAAGCTTCACGAAGATTTTAAAAAGTTATTTTAAGAATGATTGAGAAATTAGTACTAGCTCTATTGGATAGTCGAGCTTCACTCAGATTTGTCTAGGGATACTGCTTTGAAGACCTTAAAAAGTTGAAGGTTCTACGCATGATTTTTTAAAGTTCAGTGTGCCCGTCTAGATTTCCTGAAACTCAGATTTCTGGCAAGAAATTTCATAGCATCACAATAGAAGTTAAATAGTTTGGTCACTCTTGTACTTAGCCAAGGCATACAAAGCAATCCCGTTTGCAAGCATTTATAGAAGAAGACAATGCAAATGATGTAGATCAAAAACCAAACAAACATTGTTGGAAAATTGGCTCTCCAACTGGAAAATTCAAAAGCATAAATAATGGATGAATCATAGTCATACCTGTATTAATGTCGCAAACACATCATCTTCACTCAATTGTGAGAGCTGTACAACCCAATCTTCCAAATGACCAAAAATAGATTTCTGCCTCTCAGGTTCAAGTGACATAAAATCACGATACAAAAAGCGCTGTCGTATTCTCTGCACATTGGCCAACTTGAGCTCTATCTCTGAGTCATTGAATCGCTGAGGTTAACAATAAGGACCGACAAATTAGACACTAGCACCTCATAGTCTGAAATGCAGATCAGACTCAAAAATTAGGATGCAGGAAATTACCCTGAGAATCTTTGTCAAGTTTGAAATTTCATCCTCACTGATCCGAACAGCAAAACTTTCATAGTTGAGCACATTCTTGTAAGGAAAGAGATGTCATCCTGAGCATCAGGAACCAAAATAATAAAGAATCCATATTGGATCCAGAAACATATAACTTCTTAAACGTGGTAAACAGATCGATCAGAGTTACACAATTATTTTGAGAGAGAAGAACATGTTGCCCAGATTGCAGAAAATTCAAATGCTTTGAGATGGAAGCAAATATTTATCTTTGTTTCTTTTGTGGGGGGGGAGGGGGGAAGCAAATATTTATCTTAATTAGGTACTTGATATGGAAAATAATGCCCTTTTCGCTGCATTCGTAGAGAATATGTTAGGTGGTCTTTTCAACATCAAACAAGTCTCAGCCAGCCATTCAGCAATCTAAGAATTTAAAACAACAGCCAGCTTACAATTACAAAGGTATTTGAAAGCTACAACACGCCAATTCAGCGTAAGAATGTTATTTCAGATCAAACCAGCCACCTGAGCAAAACTCTAGTGCATAGATGCAATGCAAATGACAAAGGAAACACCAGTCACAAATTTGAATTTTCCGTACTCCCCAATATCTTCACATAATACATACTCGCTTGCTACTTCACCCTCCACTCTCCCATCACAGCAATTAGAAACAAAATGACTCATTTCTTGCACATAGCTCTTCAAGTCTTCCACTGGAAAACTCAAGCATTTATGACTGCACTGTAAATTGTTATGCCCAGATCGACACTTATCATTAGTGCAACCATTTAATTGATACTTCTTAGTTGCAGTCATTATTTTACACACCATCTCAGACATGTGAATGTTTCTGATGCAAACTTAACGGAAAACTGGTGCCAAGGGAATTGTTCTGCATTGGCTTTTTACTTTATTTTTTATTCCCAGCTTATGAACCAAAAAATCTCACTGAATAAAACTCAAGAAATTATCATGAATGAGTTCTCTATATATTAACTGAACATCAAAGCAAAGAGGCCCTAGGAAGGCAAATGATTGTAACATGATCCACTAAATAAACTTCATGCTACACAACCCCACGTCTTCTTGGCTCATGAATTCTATTTTTTTCCGTGAAAACCCCACATAACGTAGTTTTTTCCATTGTTGCAGAATCTACCAACTCTGGCATACATGATGCACCACCCAATCAGAAAATAGTGCAAAAATCAATAAAAATACGTACCTGAATAATCACAGGGATGCAGCCTTGAAGAATACTGTCTTCCATTCTACCACTCCAACCATCCCCGGGAAAAACCCCACAGAAAATTGAACTAGCTAGTTCTTCACGATAATTTTGCTAGCGTAATGGGATTACAATCACATCAGGCTAGTGCTGCCTACCCACCTTCCCATCCTTGTTGGGACTTGAACCAAATTCTACTGCTAGCTTTTGTCTAATACCCATGCTATATCTGAACAAAAATTAAATTTCTCTTAAAATGAAAACTAGAAGGTGAGGAAACCATTGACACTACAAGCCATGTTAAATGACCCTGTGGATAATATTTGATGTAGGTGCATGCCCAAATGTTAAATTCGATGTTTTTTGAAAAATTCTATGGAACCTAAGCTTGATGTTTAGTGCCCAGGTGCTATACCCATGCACAACTGTCAAGTACCACTACAAAAACGCTGCCAAACGCCGACAGAGAAAGCGACGCGTCAGACAGACGTCGGGAAAAATCAGATGGACCGACGCAAAAACAGGTTGAACCCGACGGAAATTCAAATTTCAGATGGGATTTCCTATGGAAAACACACCCGTCGAAAATTCCGACGGAATTTCCACCGGAAACCCATCGGAAATTACGTCGGTCTTTTGTGCAAATCTCGAGAAAATGTCGCCAGCCGGTTTTAAATTTGGAGGGGGGTTGAGTTTGTGAGGCATTTGCAAATTGTAGAGCGAGAAGTGAGGTTCGAAAACAGAGAGAGGGAGGAGAAGGAAGAGAGAGAAAGTGGGATTTGAAGATTTTGGTGGTTGAAAAATTGAACGGTAAGTTATTTTTTTGGTTAATTTGTTGTTTGAAATTGAAATAGTTAAATTAATTGATATTTTTTACGATCTTGGTTTTTCAAGATTTGCCGCTGCCGCAAACACCGCTAGTGCCACCGCAACCGCCGCCACTAGTGCCGCCACCGCCGGTAATCCGCTTGATTTTTCGGGTGTTTAAAGGTTAGTAGAATTGTTACACTTTAAAATTGTGTTAATTTGATATGTTCATTTTTTTGAATTTTAATGCTGAAGCATGTTTGTTTAGTTTCAATAATTTATTTTTTCCGTTGAATATGAATTTGAATTGCGTGAATTATTTATTTAATATGTAAAATATGTTTATTACAATAAGTGGAGTAAAACATGTTAAGTATGTAAATCTAAAATAATTATCTAATTCTTTTAAAATGTTAACTATGTTAAGCATGTATAAGATGTTTTATTAAAGTGAATAATTTAAGTGAAATAAGTTTGTTTATTATAAAATGTTGAAGATGTTAGACATGTATATTTTTGGAGGTATGTTTAATTTTTTTATGATTTGTTTGATATGTTAAGAATTTTTTATTATATTTTTGCAAGATCTAGGTATGTTAAGTATATAGTAATTTAAGTTTGTTAAGCATGTTAATAGTATTTTGTTATTTTTGCAAATCTGAAATAATTATATAATTATTTCAAAATGTTAAATATGTTAATTAAGCATGTATAAGATGTTTTATTGAAGTGAATAATTTAAGTAAAACAAGTTTGTTTATTTTAAAATGTTAAAGATGTTAGGCATGTATGTTTTTTGAGGTATGTTTAATTTTTGTATGATTTGTTTGATATGTTAAGAATTTTTGTTATATTTTTGCAAGATCTAGCTAGGTATGTTAAGTATATATTTATTTAATTTTATTAAGTATGTTAATAGTATTTTGTTATTTTTGGTTGGGTTTGCTTAATTAGATGAAGTGTAAAATAAGGTGTTTAATTTTCAAGATTGATGCTTATTGAGACTTATGTGGATAAATAATATTGTTATGTTAAATTTATTTTTGTTTGCGTATATGTTTGATTTCATTAATTGTTGTATTTTAGGTTTTTTGAGAATTTATTTTGATAGAAAACAAGTATAATGTAACTCTAATTTAATATGTAATGTATGTTGATTTGAATAATTGAAATAGTTGTGAGTACGTAAGCATGTGTAATATATGTATTGTTTTTGGTAAATGGTTTAAGAATGTTAAGTATGTTTGTTTTATGTTTGATTTGTTTTCTATATTAATTGTTGATAAATATGTGAAGAATATTCTTTGTTTGAGATATGATTAATTTTTCGTATGATTTGGTTGGTTTAATATGTACTTTATTTTTATCGTAAAATGCGGATGTGAATTACATTAAATTTTAATTATATTTATGAAGTGTATTTATTTGAATTAATGAAGCAAAATATGATAAGTATGTACATTTATAATAATTATATAATTATTATGAAATGTTGTATTATATTAGACATGTGTAATGTGTTTTGCTTTGGTGAATATTTTAAATTTTCTAAGTATGTTTGTATTTTGTTTGATTTGTGATATATGTAAATGTTTTGTAAGTATGTCATGAAGTGTATGTGTTGTTGAAGTATGTTAACTATATATTGAGGTGTACGTGTTAAGTATAATATTAATTGGATTTTGCTCATTATGTTAATTGTATTTATATCTTATTAATTGTTTGTTTGATTTGTTGTGTATATTTATCATTGGGAAGTATGTAAAGAATATTCTTGTTTGATGTATATTAAATATATTTTTACGTAATACATACATATATATATATATATATATATATATATATATATTGAATTGGTTAAATAGATTTCTCAAATATTTTTATTGAAATTAATTGTAGTTTACATAACAATTAAGGCAATCATATTAGCAACATATGGATGGACCATTGCATCGTCAATGGATGTATAGGAGAAGAAATCCTAATGGACATGGACTTAGAGATGAGTGGTGGATGGGAGTTAATATGTTTGATGAATTTGCAAAAAATCAAGAAGAGTTTAGAATTAATGGAGTTTATAGATGTCCATGTGTGAAGTGCAAAAATATGCAATATTTTTGCACCTAACGTTGTAAAGCCTCATTTGTATAGAAAGGGGTTTGTGCAAAATTATTGGTATTGGACAAGTCATGGGGAAGAAGATAATTCAGAAGTAGGGGGTGCAAGTAATTCACATTCTATGAATTTCGATTACGATCATAATCATATGAAGAACATGCTTCATGCTGCCTTCCAAGCTAATGAAATGAACATGAGTAGCCATTATGACGTGAATCATGAGGCATTTTACACTATGCTTGAATCTGCCCAAAAACCGTTATATGAAGGGTGTAACATAACTGAACTTGAAACATCGGTGAGGCTACTTAGTATTAAATTGGGACACAATATGTCACAACATTCTTTCAATGAAGTTGTTGACTGGATGAAAGATGTATGCCCTTCTGAAAGTGGCATTCCAAAAAATTATCATCAACAGTTAGGAATAACAGCCATGAATGTGAATAATGTAATAGTCACAACATTAGTCGATGAAACTACACCAGCTGATGATGTTGATGGACATGATTGGAGTGATGATCATGATGGGAATGGTGAACATGATGATGGTGATGAAGAGGATGAAGAAGGTGAATGGGACGATGAAGCTGAAGACACTAATGATGATGATGATGAAAATATGGCATTGCAAAGTGGTGATGATGAGGGTGACGACGGATCCCACAATGATTGATTTAATCTTTTCGTTGTATGGATATTTATGCATGTGTATGTAGTTTTTCTTAATTGCAAACTCAGAAAAACAATTGTGTATATGTACTGTAATTTTTTCACTAACAATTTGTGATATATTTGCACAGTTCTTTTTTTTATTTTGTCGTTATTTGTTAGATGTCTGGACACAATGATGGACATGGTCCTGGTCGAACCGTTTGCAATGATTGGGTAGAGGAGCACCACAACCAACCCTACAGTACTATCTTGCTGATCAAAACTATGAACCAAACACCTTCACTGGAATGTTTAGGGGTTTTCTTGATCCAACTCAACCGTTTGAAAATTATTTTGGTAGTATAAATGAGCAACCTCATATGCAACAACCTTTGTTTGGTGCGGGTATGCAGACACCAATGTAACCCAATATTCCTTACATGGGTGGTACTTTAGCTACTCCATTACTTTATTAACAGTTTGGCACTGTTAGTCCACATTTCAATAGTAATCAGATGATGGGGCAATCTAGAATGCCAAGCCACTCAGTACACAACGAAGGGGTCCAAAATGAAGGGGTAGGAAGAGATAGACACAATCCTGCACCTGATAGTGAAACAGTAAGCACCACTAATAAGATATATTTACAGCCCGATGGTGACACGTAAGTTCATTACAAACTTTGTAACTTCTTCAGAAATCATACTCTTTTAATGCCTGCAGCAATTAATTACTTTTAACAAATTCTTTTTTGGTTCTTAGTTTTGTTCCATATCACGGCGTAGTCCAGAAAATTGTTGAAAGCTTTGCAGGTAAGTACCCACGTCCTTGATCTACATGGGGAAAAGTTTCACAATCTCAGAAAGACATATGGTTCAATGAGTTTAAGGCTAAGTATCTGGACAATTAATTTGAAAGTCGTCATTGGATTGTTTGCGATTTTTAATTACTAATATACTTCAACTTTGACACAGAAACACTACTACTGGCATCCAGACAATAAAACTCAGATATGGCGTAACTTCGAGTTCAAAGGTGCAACTCGACTTAGGGACATTCTAAAATATGCCAGGAAGCCGAAGTGGTTACCACCTAATGTTTGGAATGACATACTTAAACATTGGAGTGACGATGAGAAGTTTAAGAAATTAAGTCAACAAAATAAAAAGAATAGATTGAGTGATGTCGAAGGTTTTGGTCCTTCATTACATACAGGTGGCTCAATTCCAATCAGTGAAAGGAAAAGGCGTCTGGTAAGGAATGTGATTATTAATAAGCGTATTCCTTATATAT
>JACYFF010003369.1:81018883-81036325 GCA_017589665.1 Selenicereus undatus
ATGCATTGAGGTTTTCACGGATCTCTATGGTTTATATTTAATTGCTGCTTACTTCTTTTTTCTTCAAGCCAAAGCATTAGGTAGGGAACCCACATGTGAGAAATTGTTTAAGGACACTCACTGCAAGGTGAAAGACAAAAGTTTTGTAGATAAAAAATCTGCAAAAAAATATGTAAGTTTGGCACATTCTATTCAGATATTATGTTCATATGTTATAATTGTAGGTTTAGTACAAATTAAAATAGTTTTATTTTTGACAATTTTTAGGAGGATCATCACAACAAATGGCAGAAGTACTCTCAAGCTGCAACTCAAGGTGGCTCCCAACTGTCACCTATGACCCAAGAAGAGTTCAGGATTAAAGACAATCTGGACAAGAAAGATCGTATATACGGTTTTGACACGGAGGGGGTCAAGTTGAAGAAATCAGCTACCATTACAGCTGCACGTCACTCATCAGCTGAGCATTTTGATCCAAGAGAGCAAGCGCAACTCCTCAATGAGAGCATAACCAGGCAAGCAGAGGCTATAACTCAAATAGCCAAGAAACAGAGGAAAACAGAGCACATGCTGAAAAAAGTTTTAAGATTTTTCAAAGGTCAAAGTGCATGTTCTTCCAGCCACATCAACTTGAACCCTGATGATGAAGAGGACTCCCAAGCTGACAATGATGATGATGATCCCACAAATTTGTCTGACTCTGATTAATTTATATGATTTGCGTGCAGTTTATGTCATCTGCGTGTACAACTAAAATAACTTGAATGTCGTACTTAATATTTAATTTAGCACCTTCTGTTGCCAGATATAAAACTTCATAGTTTGTAATTATTACGTATTACATTTCATAATTTCTTTTAATTTTTTTTCGCTTTTGCGAACCCATAACCAATGTTTTTTTCAAAAAAAAAATTTTAGGGGGGAGGACATTTCCGTCGGAAATTCCCCCCTCTGCCGCTTCCTCTGCTGCTCAGACAACTGTCCGACGAAGTCCCCAACAGGTATTTCCCGTCGGAAAGTCCGTCGGACGTCGTCGGACTCCGTCGGAATATTTTCTGCGACGAGCCGAATCTCGACGAGACACCCCGGGTCGGGATTTCCGTCGGAGATTGATTTTTCCGTCGGAAAATCGATCTTTTTCCGTCGATACGCCTGTCGCAGATTGGATGTATTTTTGTAGTACCTAGCACAAGTATGGTTTAAGAAATAAGACGAATATGTCAAATGTAAATGAATGAAATGAATTTTACAACCAATGAAATCAATTCTCAAGTCCCCCAAAGAGCAGGATCCATATAGGAAGTGCTTATCAGAGCAGTTCTGTGCAGCTCCAGGGACCTAAGTATTGACATTTTCAAGAGGCCAATGATCAACCCCCACTGTTATTGGCCAAACATCAGGACGATGATGCCTAAGGAGTCTTTGATGCATCCTCATTCCATTCACATGACCTACTTAGGTTCCTTTTCTAGGAAGCTTTCGAACAACACATAGATCACAGAAAATTGAGGTCAAGATTAAGGTAAACAAGGTTTACATGCAAAATGAGTAATTTGCCAATTAAAATTACCAAATAGCTTATGCCTCTATTTTTATTCGCGTAGTAAAGATTGTGGCCTCCCTAGTAGAATTCTTAAACTTGTTGCAATAACTACCAAGCTTCATGTCTCTCACTAACATATATATGCAACTCTCTCACACTAGAACCTTCTGCGATGTAAAATTGCACATACCATCCAAGTAAAAGTTCAAACAAATCAATTATCTTTGCTGCTTTATTACGATGAAAATATGAAATTTGGCAATAAATGCCAATCCTGTAGACACCTTATAATCTGCATATGAAGAGCCCATCAAGTAAATCATCATTTAGATCATCAAACATGGCTTTAGATGTGGTTTTCCTTTTTTGGGGGGGGGGTTCCTTATGGGGTTGTTGCTAAAGAGATTGTCAGAGAAAAATTCAGCCCTATGACCTTTGCATGTTGTACCTTTACCCCATGAACTCAGATCCATGGCCATACCAAGAAGTCAACTCTTTCCTACACACAAGGGATTTCAAGAGGTTTTTCATGAATGCTTGAATGTGAGTCTTCATCCTCGTAATGTTGCTTTTTCAGTAGGCATTAATATCTAAGTATGCTTCCTAAATCAAAATTTTTATCACCTTACATTAAAAGTCAGTGAGGCAATTCAATACTCCAATGAATAGCGATCGCCTTCTCTTAATTAAGGCGATTTACTATTCCAACAAAAAGTAAAGCCCTTTTTTGTAAATTTTCTGTAGCCTAAGCCTTTTCTAGGCATTTGCAGTTCGCTTTTGGAGGCACCCATTTTTTGGGCTATTGTGTACCATCTCACTAGGTTCAATTATGAATCATGATCCATATTGGCCCTTTAATTACTTTATTAATGAAGTTTGCAACTATTAGCAAATACGTTATTATTGCCCAAAGTACCAACAAGCAATGTTAGTGTTGACTCCAAGACTCACATATTGATTTTGATGATAGCAAACAATATAATTAGTGTTATATATGAAATTGTGAAGTGAGTTACTTTTATAATTATTCTACTTCATATATAATATCTAAGGTTGGTATAATTAGTGTTATATAAGATGTAATGCACAAAAAAAGAAGCAATATATATTAATAAAGAAATTATGAATAAAATATAAAAGATTGCATGCACCTCAATTTATTTGATGATATCAAAGATTGTATGCATATCACATTTATTTGATTGAAAATATTGTATGCAATATTATTTAAAGGCACAGATATCATAAGATTAATTATGCATGCTAGGCAAGAGACAATTTGAAAAATATTATTCAAATAAAAAGGATTTTATTTGATTAAATGATTCTATCCTTAATTCTAGCCATGCCAAAATATTGTCCTTATTTGATTGCAATATTCTAGCAATATTACTTGACTGGAATATTCTTTTTGAATTTCAAACTTGATCTCACAAAGATTATATTGCATGATT
Source organism: Selenicereus undatus (assembly GCA_017589665.1). Classification (NCBI taxonomy): domain Eukaryota; kingdom Viridiplantae; phylum Streptophyta; class Magnoliopsida; order Caryophyllales; family Cactaceae; genus Selenicereus; species Selenicereus undatus. The sequence goes on from JACYFF010003369.1 coordinate 81,021,881, forward strand.
TTATTTTATTACAAATATAATATATTTTGTTGTCAAGTTTCAAAGAGATTTACGTGTCTAAAAGGCAAGAGAAGAGATTGTGAGCATATACTTTCTTATTGGAGAAGATCACAAGATAAAATCAGAATATCTTTTATGAGACTCTTCCTTATTGGATGATGGGAGTCACAACTTACAAGGCTATAAATACTTATCACAAGAGCAAGAGCAATGAGATCCAAGCAATCACACAAGCAAGTTGCAATCATACTACACTGAGCTATACATTTGCAAATTCGTTTGAGTCTTGAATTGTAATCAAAAGTCTTGAGAGATCTTGAGGAATTCTTATTAGGGAGTGAACGAAGGAGTTGGTGTGAGGTCACAACTCCTCCCAAACTTAAATAAGTGGTTGATTTAAGTAGTTGGGATCTTTAGAGTGTGGTGCTCTAAAAGAAAGTGTGAAAGTTCATCTTAATAAGAAAAGTAAAGCGTTGAATCCTAGAGTTGGATAACTCTAGGTGGGGACCTAAGCCTGTTGAGGCCTAACATCGTTAAAATATCCTTGAGTCTTGTCTCTCTTTTATTTTAGTTCTTACTTTGAGTTTTGGTTTTAATTTTCTAAGATCACCCGATTCACCCCCCTCTAGGGTAATCTAAACCTTCAGTTAGTAAACATTTTGTTATTGCCTTCTCTCGGCTTCACCTACTTAAGAGCACTCATCAAATTTGCATGCAATTTATCTACTACTACTTAAAAAATAATACTTATGAAGTATTGGCGACTCCTACTGTAGTTGAAGAGCCAAAGCTCCTCATCTCCGGACATGGGGGAGTGTGCCCCCAATGCCGTGCTATTTGCACTAAGCGCATTAAAAGTGAGCGAAATAGATATCCCATTCTCTTGTACTGTGCCCCTATGAAGAACTTACGTAGCTTCCGGCCTACCATTTTCATAAGCTGGCCCCAGATTACGATTGAAGTAAAACAGTATCTTTCACTGGTCATGAGGCCTGCATCAGAAAGCAGACACAATTCAGCATGTTGTCAAGTCACACCAGAGCATTTAGTATTTGCATATGCAAAAAACTCAACAGAAGCAATATGTGGACAAGACAACTTCTACTTTAGATACACACCTGGCCCAAAGTTTGGCCCTAAAGGAGTTTTCATCGAGTCGTTTCCAAGCAGGAAGAACAATATCTTTTTTAGGATCAAAGCAGGGATGGATGCCCCTTCGGAAAGGGGAAATATCATCGCAGTTGTCAGGCCGGTAGGCAGTTGTTGAATGGTCATGCTTCGAATTAGTATTACCCCAGTTGGCTTAGGTAGTCTTTTGTCAATTATCTGCTTTTTCTAGCTGGCTTAGGTTGCTTGGTTAGAAAGGTAGGGTTTGCCATGCATCTTGTACTATTTATAGGGTTAGCCGTGTGTGCACCAAAAGGAGAGAAGTAATGAAGGATTAAATTGATCTCTCATATAAACAAAATCATTGTTTTTGTTCATGGTATCAGAACCCGATAATTATGATGGGTATGAAGTTTGTGGTTGAGAATCATTCACCATACTATCTACACCCTTTAGAAGGGCCAAGAGTCTTAATCACAGCAGTAGTTTTTTATGGCAAAAATTACAGTTTATGGGAAAGAATAGTAAGAACTGCTTTTAAATCCAAAAACAAATTAGGCTGCATTGAATGATACATAAAGAAGCCTACACCAAAAGAGGGTGATGATATGAGTGAATTGCAAGCCTAGGCTCCATAAATCAACGAGTACTGATTAATATTTAAGTTAATGTACTCGTTGATTCAAATTCTAATACTTGATTTAAATTGATTAACCAATTTTAATCTAATTCCTTTTACAAATAATTACTACAATTAAAAACGTGTGAGATCTTCCATATATCGTATGGGTCTTTAACTGTTCAAGAACCATCTCAACCAAAAGTTTAAACTGATGGTTGAAGGCTCAGGAATAGTTTTATACTCTAATACTCCCCCTCACGCGAATGCCCTTTGGGCTTGAAGCGTGGATGTTACAAAGACCCGCCTTACCTTGCGCAATAAATCAATATGGGGGCTGATAAGATTCGAATATGAGACCTCTCACTCATAAAGGCTCTGATACCATCTGTAATGCTCTGACCCATCTCGGTCGCGGGTCTTACCAATAACGGCATCAAGGATCGTTTGACTGGCCCATAAATCACCACAAGTCTGTCCGACGTGTTTCGTCCTCGCTCACACGCTACCTGGGAAACTTCCCAGGAGGTCATTCATCCCAAGATTGCTCCACAGCAAGCACGCTTAATTGTGGAATTCTTAAGAGTGGGCTTCCCAAAGAGAAATGTGCACCTTTGGTGATATAAGTAATCACTTTGATCCTTTTTAAGTCAAACTCGGGGTGTTACAATCACCCCCACTTGAAGCGCACAACATTCTCGTTGTGACTAACCGACCGACTTACGAGTCCTCTTGACCGGCGGTCCACACCTAGTATCTTAGCCCCGCTAAGTGACTGCCCATGGGCTCTCCATCAACTGGCGTAGCTCACGGTCGCGGGTCGGCTCTGATACCATGTTAAATTTTTCATAAATTGGGTATTAATCCATCGAGCATTGCATACAAGTCATGAGAGGTCCCATCTCAAAACCAATTGGCAATGGGTGGAGTAACTCACAAGTTTATAAGCATGCTCAAGGCCTCTTAATCTTTTAATGTGGGACTCTTGCCCACTTTATTATTTCAATGTGAGATTTTTTACCTACTTCACAATTTCCCCCAATACACCCCCTCATGTGTGGGCCGGCGGTGGCAACTTCTCGAGCAAACTGGCTCTGATACCATGTTCAAGAACCAACTCAACCAAAAGCTTAAGCTGATGGTTGAAGGCTCAGGAATAGGTTTATCCTCTAACACGCCCCCTCACACGAATGCCCTTTGGGCTTGAAGTGTGGATGCTGCAAAGGCTCCTCCTACCTTGCACAATAAATCAATATGGGGGCTGCTCAGATTCAAACTTGAGACCTCTCGCTCAGAAAGGCTCTGATATCATATTCAAAAACTATCTCAACCAAAAGCTTAAGTTGATACCACACTGAGACAAACATTCTCTCCTAAAGCTCTTATTTTCTCATGGTATTGGAGCCTTGAATGTCAATCTCGTTTTAATTCGTCCTAACAAAAGTCTCAATTTACTGACATGGAGAAGAATGACAATCAAGAAAGCATACCCAAGTTGGAGACCCTTGTCATTAAGGTTGACTCGAATGGTCCTCAATCACCATATTTTTTGAGTAGTTCGGATAGCCCTAGTAATATCATCAGCCCAATCAGTCTTAATGGGAATAACTATGCTAGTTGGAGTTGTCTGCCGATTAATGCGCTCAGATCAAAGAACAAGCTTGGCTTTGTTAATGGGACCATAACAAAGCCACAAAATTCCTCCCCAGAACTTCATGCTTGAGAGAGATGTAACTCCACGGTGATAGCGTGGCTCTATAATATTATTGACAAGAACCTTCACGGTTCAGTCGCTTATGTTGAAACGGCGCGACAAATATGGATAGATCTGGAAGAGAGATTTTCACAAGGAAATGCTATCTGCATACATCAGATTAAGAGGGAAATAACCCTAACTGGTCAAGGAAATCTAAGCATTGTTGATTATTTCACAAAATTAAAGACATTGTGGGATGAATTAGCAAATTACCAAACAATTCAGACATGTACCTGTAGGGCTGCAAAGGACTTGAACAAGCATCTTGAACAAGAAAAGATGCATCAGTTTTTGATGGGATTGGACTCAGATTTGTATGGGACCGTTCGATCGAACATTCTTGCGTTGGAGCCTATGCCTAATTTGAACAAGGTATATGCCTTCGTGACTCGGGATGAGCGGCAACAACATCTCGTAAAGGGAATGGAATAACGAGAATTGGTTGAAGGGGCTGCATTCAAGACCTTTGTTATCCCTAATCGACCACCATGGACCAATAATCAAAGCAAAAATTCAGGAAGACCCAAGTGTAGCCATTGCCAGAAGCTTGGGCATGAGAAGAATCAGTGCTACGAATTGGTGGGCTATCCACCAAATTGGGGCAGCAGGAGAAGCGGTCGTAAACACCAAGGCAGAGGACAAGGAGGCGTGAAGCTTTGGGGCAATCTTGACGGTGGTGGTACGATCGGGCAGGCATCCGGTGGCGCCAACCCATCGGCAACCGGAGGTGGTGCTCGAGCATTGGGTTGAGCGACTTTTCTTGCGCCTAACTGGAACAATCAGAACAGAGAGGAAGAAGACGGTGCGAGCAAGCAGGCCAAGTTTGGTGGGCTGACTACGGCCCAACTAGAGGAAGCATATAATTATTTTAAGGCTAAAGAAAATCAGGAACGCATGAGTGGTAAGCTCTTTAATATTGTTTCCACAGAATGGGTCCTAGACTCGAGGGCGTCGCATCACATGACTCGTAATTCTCGAACACTACAAAATCTTACAAAACTGCCTAAGCCGATTTTTATAACATCATCTATGGAAGAAACTGTGTTGGTTGAAGAAGCTGGAATCGTCATTGTTGCCTCGAATTTAGTCCTGAAATATGTGTTATATTCACCCAAATTTACCTGCAATCTTATTTCTATTCGCCAATTAACTAAAGATAATAAATTCCTTGTTACTTATGGCAAAAATACTTATCTCATACAGGCCCGCACTTCAAAGAGGCTGATTGGAGCAGGTGACTTGAGGAATGGGGTCTAATGTCTAAATAGAGGTGACCGGATCCATTTTTGCAGCAATGCACAAGGAAGATGTGGTAATTTGGCATCAAAGACTCGGACACACTTCGTATGGTAGCTTATTTATTCTATCTAGTGAACATGGTTTTGAATTAAGTAAAAGGTCCTATGAATGTTGCGATGTTTGCCATAGAGCCAAGCAGACTAGAAATAGCTTTTCTCTAAGTGATTCCAAGGCCACTAGACCATTTGGACTTATACATTATGATCTTTGGGGTCGTTATCGAACTCCTTCTTATCCTGGATGTCATTATTTTTTATGCATTGTGGATGATTTTAGTAGAGCTGTGTGGGTGTTTTTGCTGAAAGACAAAGGTGAAACCATCAGATGTTTTGTTAATTTCTGGGCTATGGTGCAAACTCAATTTGGTTTACAAATTCAAAAAGTCCGAACTGATAACGGGTTAGAATTTACTAACGGGCCTTTGCAAAACTTCTTTCTTGAAAAGGGAAGAATCCACGAAACATCCTGTGTGGATACACCACAACAAAACGGTCGTGTTGAATAGAAAAATCATCATCTTCTTAATGTAGTCAGAGCATTGAAATTTCAAGCTTCCCTCCCTGTCACGTTTTGGGGCGAATGTGTTCTTACAGCTGCATATCTGATTAACTGTACTCCCACCAGAAGTCTTGGTTCAAAAACCCCGTATGAAGTTTTATTTGGTGTGAAACCTAGCTATGAACACATTCGAGTGTTTGGGCCTTTGGGTTATGTTCACAATCATTCTAGAGCTCGTGACAAATTTGATACAACAGTCCATAAGTGTATATTCGTGGGATATCCACATGGTAAGAAGGGGTGGAAAGTCTATGACCTTGAAACGAAGCATATATTTGTCTCCTGAGATGCGGTATTCTATGAACAAATTTTCCCTTTCACTTCGAGCAATGATCAAACGGACTGGTCAAAGTTTTTGGACGCTTATCATCATTAAACTCATAATTCCCACAGCTTTGACCAATACTTGACCCAGTCCACACATGCTCCTATAAGTTCAGTCCAACAAGTGGTAAACTGTGGGCCTGATCCCAATTTATCACAGCAGCCCAGTAAGGAGGTCGAGTTAGCGCCTTCTTTTGGGTGCCCTACTGTTTGTGGGCTAGCCCATACTCAACTAATCGAACCAGGGGGAGTATGTGAATCAAAATCTTTTGGGTTCATTAGTGGGTCGCACAGTGGGATTCAAGAGCATACAGACATTATAGTTGGATCAGAAATCATGTCACCACCAGACGAGGCCCATTTTTCTGGATAGGGGGAGAATCCTGATTCGCAGACATTATCCCAACCTTAACGACATCAGCGACCACTACCACATCTTAAGGATTTTGTTTGTCATACAGTAGCAGCTCAAGACCCCATCTCGTCACCACTTCGAGAAACCTCTTCAGGTACTCCTTATCCCCTAGCTAATTTTATTTCCTATGATCGTTTCTCGAAATCTCACTGAGCATTTTTAGCAGCCATCACTGATCATGATGAGCCCAAAAGCTTTAGCCAGACAGTTCAACTTCAACAATGGCGAGAGGCTATGATAAAAGAAATCAGGGCGTTAGAGGAAAACAAAACTTGGGACTTTGTCTCCTTACCTCCTGGAAAAAATGCACTAGGGTGCAATTGGGTTTACAAAATCAAATATAATGCAGATGGGATTGTTGAACGATGCAAGGCTCGGTTGGTAGTTCTGGGAAATAATCAAATTGAAGGGATTGACTACAATGAGACTTTTGCACCTGTGGCTCGAATGGTCACTATGCGATGTATTCTTACTATTGCCATCTCCAAAGGTTGGGAGCTTCATCAAATAGACGTCCATAATGCTTTCTTCATAGGGATCTTCACGAAGACATCGATATGAAGCCACCCCCGGGTTTCTCACCACCTTCTCCTCATTTAGTCTGCAAGTTGAGAAAATCTCTATATGGTCTTTGCCAAGCTCCCCGACAATGGTATATCAAGCTCGCTACGGCCCTTCGTGATTATGGTTTTGAGCAATCGCCCCTTGATCATTCACTGTTTGTGTACAACCGTGGTAAAATCTTTCTTGCTCTTCTTATTTATGTGGATGACATGGTTTTAACTGGGAATAGTCCATCACACTGCGCTGTATTTAAGACATATCTGAATAAATGCTTTAAGCTGAAGGATCTTGGCCCTCTCAAATATTTCTTGGGTATTGAGGTTGCTAGGTCTCCTACAGGACTTTTTTTGTGTCAACGAAAATACACATTAGACATCTTGTCTGAAACCGGGATGTTAGGATGCAAGCCTGCTTTATTACCTATGGAACAATGACTCAAACTTTCGAATGATTCCGGAGAGCCTTTATCTAATCCTTCACAATATCGTCGCCTCATTGGGGGACTTATATATCTCACTATCACTCGTCCCGACATCACTTATTGTGTTCATGTGCTAAGCCAATTCATACAAGATCCGTGTCAAGCTCATTGGGATGCAGCGGTTCGCCTGTTACGTTATCTTAAATCCAGTCCTGGTAAAGGCACTCTATTGTCTCCAAGTTCTCTTCTTGATTTGCATGTGTATTATGATTCAGATTGGGCTAGTTGTCCAATGTCGCGTTGGTCCATCACTGGGTATTTTATCAAGTTGGTTGCCTTGCCTATTTCTCGGAAAACAAAGAAACAAGATATTGTCTCGTGTTCATCCGCTGAAGCTAAATATCGAGCCATGGCCAATGCCACTAGTGAAGTGATTTGGATAAGGAATTTATGGAAACTTCTTCGCATTCCTGTTTCTACTGCTGTTGTGCATTGTGACAACCAAGCTACCATACATATTGCGGCCAATCCTGTCTTCCATGAACGTACGAAGCGTATTGAGGTGGATTGCCACTTTGTTCGTGAAAAGATTGTTGCTGGAGATGTTGCCACGTGTTACACTCCTACTACAGAACAGTTGGCAGATGTTTTCACCAAAGCCTTAGGGCAGCGCCAATTTTGTTATCTTCTTGGCAAGTTGGGTGTTTGTCACCCTCACGCTCCAACTTGAGGGGGAGTACTAACTGTAGAATATTTTGTAATATCTTTGTATATATTCAGAACTTGTATTTAGGAAAGTATATTGGTGTATCATATCCTGACTGATTGTATCTTTGATCTCTGGAGTTCAATAAAAGGCTTAACGGTGAGGGAGAAGCACCGAGACAAACATTCTCTCCCAAAGCTCTTATTTAAAACAAAGAAAAAAAAAAGAGACAAAGAGACATTAGGGGGGGATACAACATTCTTTTTTGTCTAATTTTGAGGGCAACTGGATCATGTGATCCATTTCGCCTTTCCCTTTCTTTTTATTTTTTTTATTTTGTCTTTTTCTTTGCATTTTTTGTGTGGGTTGGGATTTGGATTTTGTTTGGGTAATAATCTTTGGGCCTACTTTTTGAACTTTGGGGTTTGGTTAATTTTTTATATTTTTGAGATATAGCCCACATTTGAGCCATACATCAATTCTTAACTTTCTGTAAAAAAAAATTGTAAAATCGTATTTAAAATGCATCCTAATAAAATGTTAGTTAAGATTTGGTATCTACATAAATGCAAGATTGAAAGTGAACAAGTTCAGGCGTCAGTCAACTGAGCCACTATTTTTATTTTATATCTTTAGATGGTTTGAATTTGTGATATCATGCTTGCCCATCCTCTATTAGCACAATGAAATAAGCATTTTGCACTACTAAATAAAAAATACTTCAATAAGGGAACAGCCGAATAGGCGTACAAGATCAAGGGGATATAGAGTGTGCATTTTTAAGTTCTAAAATCTTTAACCAAGTGAATATATTAAGCATGGAAGTCATCTAAGTAAGTAGGGTGGAACTTTCAGTCCTAGCAACCTAATTGTTAGGGGTTGGTACAAATTTGCACGTTGCATGCACTAAGGTGTACATCATACTGTTATGTGAGTGTGTACATGTGTGTTTTTTATAATATTTATTTAACAGGAAATGACATTAATCCAAGAGTTGATAGAAATTGGCCCCAAAGTGGTGTCAAAGATGAGGTTGTGGCACGCAGTGCACGTATGAGGAGTTACGGAAGATTCATGAGAACTTGTGGAAAGTTCAACACATTGCCCTTCGCATGCGCCAGTGCTTGCGAAGCCTTCAACCTCCCGGTGCCATTGACACGGGTAGCCATGTCATATGGTATGAGTGTGCCAAATTCCTGTGATATCTTGTCCATTTTTTCTCCCAAGCTGACACGATTGTGCTATTGTTGTGACGCAAGGGCCTATATGTACCCCCTTTTTAGCCTGCTTTTGGATTTATCTCTCTATCTTTCTTATTTTCTCCTAATTTCTAGGTTAGATTTGGAAAAGAGAAAGTAGTGCTTAGTGCTATATTTTGAAGATTGAGCTTTGGTTGTTGAATATTGTGCAACATTCCATCATTGATCATAATTCTCCTTCCCTTCTCACTGTCCTTTTCAGTTATTTGCTAGTTTGCAATGTTCGTACTCTTATTAATGCTAGTTAAGTGGTTTTCTGATGATCTACAGCTAAAACCCACAAATTGGATTGGGGTTACATTGTATTATGCCTAGAGGAACTTATATCAGCATCAATTTTGCGTAATAATCGCTCAAAAAGCATGAAAAAGCATGAAAATCCCAATAACTTTACATAATGTTAGTCGACACTTCAAACCAAGACCTTTTCCCCTTTGAATAAACTCTTGCTAATTTGCTATTTTAGACTAATTTAGCTTTATTTCTCAATTGAACCTATTTACTTAGCTTAATCACTCCGATTTTCTTGGTACTCAAGAGGTCATCTTTGTATGGATGGCATCCCAAATACTCCCAAAAAACCATGTACTTGTTACAAATTTTTGGAACTAAAAATCTCAAATCATTTCTGAAACGGACTCAAGTCAACTAGCATTATCTTGCGTCTTGGACCTAATCAGATAGGTCAACGCATAGGCACAAGCACAAACCCGTGAGCCGACCTACCTCTTTGATTGTAATATTGTAACTTGTAGTTTTCCCTGTTTCATTAATAGATGTTGCTAGTAATGATAGACGGCATCAAGATGCACTCTATCCTAATGGCACATAATGTATTTTTTTAAAAAAAAAAATTTAGATCCATGAGAATTAATCGTTCCACAACCAATTTTATTAGGGAACCTTTCGAAAACCTTCCCTCATCAAGGTTTTCCCCCATCAAATCTATGTCCTTTTGGTTAAACGCCAAAAAGAGTAATGACTAAATGATTTTTGCTTTATTTTAATAGCTAAAGTTCATTGGCGACTCTACTTTTTTTTTTACAATAATTCAGAATAAAAAATAAACCGATTTTTCGAGAAGGAATAGATTTTGGGCTAATCAGTGGGTTATGAAACCTGACTTCCTAATCCAATTAGATAGGCTCCCAATTTATGGATCTAGGCCCTATAGCCTATCTTTGTGGTCAAAATAGCTTAGCCAGTTAGGTCGAAAAAGTGGGCAACTTCTAATCCTTTGCAGTATTAGTGATAGATATTCTTGCATACCCCTCTCATGGAAGTTGATTGTATGGGTTCAAGATTAGGGAACAAAAATGGAAGTAAGAAACTTGGAGGGGTTTGTGATGGTATCTTGTTTTATTGACTGTTGCTCTCACTCGGCCTTACTCCAATGCCAAATGGAGCCACCTGTTCGAAATGAGTTCCAAATAGAGTTTGGACCAATAATCATAGCACCCCCACCCATTGACACACATTCCAGTGGATGGGGCCCAGGCTCCACAAAAGTTGCCATTTGCTCTTGCTAGTGCAGGAGAAATGAGGGGAGGTATGCGGGTAGATTCTGCAGTCCGTTCCTCCCTTCATTCCTTTTTTTTTTGTCTTTTTTTAATTTTTTATTATTAAGAGAAGATAATTGAAGATACACACACTTTACAACATTTATTATGTCATTATCTACTAGTACATCAAGCAATTGGCATCATTACACAGGATACATGAAGAATGCATATTTTACTTGGCTTAGGCAACGCTAGATTGCGGAGGAAGGAAGGACAGATGCAAGTTGAGCAGCGGCTGCCTTAATTTTAGGGCAATGGTTCACATCTAATTGCAGTGTGTAACCTTGACCTTTGGCGATCCACTGGTGGACTAGAAACAAGTTTTCAAATTTGGGAACGCTACCATCATAAGCCTCCACTTTAACATAGTCCAAATACCAACCAGGCGAAGTACCAGCATTATCGTGACCTATCTGTATCCTGCAAACGTCGTGACAGTTTTTCTTAGTGAGGATCCTGAAAAAGTCAAGATTGCCTCTTTGAAAATACTTGTGCGATGGCCCTGCCAATCCGAAGTCTGTAAGGTCCGGTATATATACAAAACGTGCGGTTTGATTATACCACAAGCCCAGATCCACAGTGGCAGATGTCCCTGCCCAATTACGATCTCCAGTTTGTACCTCAAGTATGTAAGTGCATCCCTGACCCTGGAGACATTCACAAATGATTTTCTATTTGGATCATTCTTGCTCTGATCTTGTACATAAATTTTCATCAGCTTCAATTCCAAGCATATCCATGCTAAAATCACTTGCCTCTTTATCGGAGTATAAAAACCATTCACCTACCCTTTTCCATCAATGTAATCTTTTCATTCAGATGGTTGTTAGATATGCTATTAAAAAAGGGTAATCATTCTTCATTCGTCACTATCTAATTTTGATTAATTATGTGTACATTCTGGGCCTTTCATGATCTTTTTTTGGTTTAGTAAGCTTTAGTGTATATTTCATCAGATTGGAAGCAGATATGCATTTGGCTCTCGTAAGAAAATTAAAAGTAGACAATAACAGTATAGCAACAATCTATAGAGAGAATGTTTGTACGAAGCAATTTCTAGTGGTTTAAATAATTGGTTTATATACACACACACAAAATGACACCTTAATCGAATCAATCATATCTGAGAAGGTGTATAGTACGTGCAATTTTTGATTTTACACAATTTGTAAGTTGTGACACCCTTATGCTATTCAATTATACTATTTTTTAAAAAAATTAATATATTATAATGTAACTTTTTAATCCAAACAAGACACTTAAAGAAGTATCTTTGCGACATCAGTATAAGATCACACAAGCATGTCATAGTTAGACGGCGATGGAATTAAACTCACCGAGGAATAGGAAACGGAGCACATAAGGATCAACAGCATACAGAACCAAACATGGCTTGCTTTCATCCCCATGATCATCAAATTATGCATGCAAACATTGGGGGTAGTACTCGGAAAGTTTGTGTTTCGCAGGTTGGGTTGGGAACATCAGCGATGTGATAGCTGTTATTTATAGAAAATTAAAGCTGGGCCCACGTAAATCAAACTCGTGTTCCTGCCTAAAACTAATTAGCCATCTATTTACTGTTCGAAAACAATTACAACACATTTTTTAAGTGTTTTATTTTATTAAAAAGTAATATGTTATGTCATTTAGAATCATCAAACTTTCAGTAGTTATATGTAATTATGACTTGTTAAAGTACTTACCGGTTACACCGACGACTATAAATGACGTAATTTCTTCATGGAATCCATCAATTACAAACTATATGAGATCAAGAAAAGGAACCATAATAGAAATTTTGTCTAGTAAACCAAGTTCAAAGTACATTTGGATTATTAATTGTGTAATGGCCATCAATAATGAACAATCATCACAATAACTCCAGAGATGTAAATATTTGAACAATGATCAAAGAAATTTCACAAGTACTCCTAGTGGAACACTAATTTCAAAGGTACACACGACTAAATAAGAAAAATTGGCTGGCAAAATATTTGAATGAACCCCCTACAATAATATAACATAAAAAAATTCCATTCAAATTTTGATTAAAAACCGAAGTTAACCAAAAAAAAAAACAAAAACAAAACAGAGTAAGGTGATAAAAGAAGAAAGCTTACTGAAATAGTAAGAAGCTCAAATCAATGGAAACAATAGATGAGTTAAGGTTTGGAGGCAGAAATTAATTAAGAGAGATTAGGGAGATGCTCAGGAACTCTGTTTTTTTTTTTTTTTTTAGGATTATTATAAATTCTAGAGGCTAAAGAGATAGTACAAATTATATCATTAAAATTACAAACACAAATATAACAAGACACTTGTACAGTTGTACTCCACCTAATCGTTTTAATAGAGCATGAACATTTCTCCTAGTATATTCATAATCCACCTACCATTGGCCCCATTTTTTTCATGGGTATATTTCAGTTTTGGAACGAAAAGGAGTGGGAAAGAGTGAAAAGAAGTGGGTGAGAGTGGGCAGGAGTGGTGAGACGTAGGTCGGAGTGGTAAAAAGTGAGTTGGAGTGGGTAGAAGTGATTTATTGTATGTGAGAGTATGATGGAGTAGGAAATAGCGGAATGGAATGGGAGTATTGATATTAGTTATGCTAACAATTTATGTAACATAATATTAATTAATAATACTTATTGTGATAATAACTATTAATTAATAATAAAATGATAATTAATCATAATAATTATTATTAATATTAAAAATAATTAACAATAATAGTTACAATAATAATTATTATTAATATTAATAATGATTATTATAACAATTAATAATAATTATTACTATTAATCATTAATACTAATAGTAATAACAATTACAATTATAATAGTAGTTATTAGTATTAATGAACATCATTAATAATTACAATAAAAATTATTATTAATAATTATCTTTATTATCACTTCTAACAATAATAATTATTAATATTAATACTAAAAATAATAAAAATTACAAATTACTAATATTAATAACAATTAGTAAAAATAAAACTAATAATTAATAATATTAAGAAAAATGGTAATTATCATTAACATTATAGATAACAACTAACATTAACAATTTTAACTATAACTAATTAATATTTAACAATTAATTAATAAATAGCTATTATTATTACAAAAATTAAAAATAATTACTATAAATATTTTTATTATTCTATAATAATTATTATTATTAATGATTGATAGTTAATAAAAATCATCATAACAAAAAAAATTTTAATAAAAAAAATAATGAATTATCAATAATAAATATTATTAATATTCATAATAAAAATTAACAACAGTTAAGATAATAAAATTCTCATAAATATTGATAATAATCATAATAATTTTTAATATTAGTAATAATTATTAATATTGATATTAATAGTAAGAATAATTATAATTAGAGTAATGATCATCGTTATTAACAATTAATTTTAGTAATAAATAAAGAAATAATTAATATTAATATTAAGAATAACTGCTATCACTAATTTTAATAGCAATAAATATAATTAGTATAATGAATATTAATACAAATTACTAATGACTAATACAAAAATATTAAGTAATAATAAAATTAATAACAAACAATTAATAATATTAAGAAGAATAATAAAATTTGTTATTAATACTCTTATTAAAAATAATTATCAACAATAACTAAATAACGATTAATAATATTATAATAATCATTATTGTTACTACTCTCGCTAATAAATAATAAAAAAGCAATTAATAAATAATAATAATAATAGTTAACAATCTACACACACACACACACACACACACACAGATATATATATATATATATATATATATATATATATATATATATATATATATGTATGTATGT
>JACYFF010003369.1:81041325-81054499 GCA_017589665.1 Selenicereus undatus
TATATATATATATATATATGTATATATATATATATATATGTATGGTGAGGCTTCAAGTGGGCAGCTCCTTTTAGGAAGCACCAACTAATCAGTAAGTACCTTAAATCTTAGCCATCAAAATTTGATCCAACGACTGAGATTAGAAAACCCATTTTCAACAATTAAAAAAAAATCAAAATTTCAGGTGAGTGGGGAGGGGGTCTCAAGTTTCTCGCCTCTCTCTTCTCGCGTCTCTCTCTCTCTCTGCTGCCTCTCTCTGTCTCTCTGCGCTGGTCTGTTGCCATTCGTTGGTCGCCGGTCACCACCACACAAAGTCGTCACCGTCTTCACGCACACAGCCACCGCCACCATCATCCGTTCTCTCTCCTCTCACAGCTGTTGCGCACCACCAGCCCCTCTCTTTTTCTCGTCGTCGTCCATCGTCTATGGAGTTTGGCCACTGCGAGGCGCCTGAAGCCGCCTTCGCCCAGCCTTCCTCGTCGCAGCCGCCTCCCTCGTCTGCACAGCTGACCACCGGTTCCGCCACCGTCAGATTGGGTAGTATTTTTTTTATTGGATTTTCATAATTTGCATTTGAAAATTCTAGATTTGCTGGATTTGTTTGTTGAATTACTATGTTTATTGTTGCCTGATTAGTTGATGATGAATTTGATTGTTTCATTTATGAGTGGAATTGACTAATTGATGTTCCTGAGATGTTTGTGTATGCTGCTCCGCTTCTGAGTTTTATTCCTGAGAAATGCTTTGTGTTCGGGAACTCGAACCAGATTGCGGAAGCTGCCCATGATGCTCGCATGAAGTGTGTTGCTATGGTGAGCAAGCGCCCTGTTTATGAATTTGAAGCTACTGACCTTGTTGTCAGGCATCTGAATGAGCTTTCAATTGTGGATCTAAAGAACCTTGCTGACATTGAGTCACTGAGTTTCAATCCCCTGAGATAGAGGAGTTACTTCAGTTTCTTAAGTTTCTATGTCTGTTATCTGTTTTCTTCAGTTTATAAGATATGAGCGGCCATTGTCCGAAACTAATAAACTAAAAAACATTGTTCAAAGTATAACTATTCAATATCTAAAGCTAGTGAAGTTAAATAAGTATCGATACAACTACATTGATGAAATCACATCTCAAATTACAACCAATTCACTTGAACTAAATACACATTTCAGTCTGCTACTTGCAAGTTCGGAAGTTGCATTAATTCCTTCACATCACAAGTGCACCTTCATTCGGACCTAAACAAGG
Organism: Selenicereus undatus; assembly: GCA_017589665.1. NCBI lineage: Eukaryota > Viridiplantae > Streptophyta > Magnoliopsida > Caryophyllales > Cactaceae > Selenicereus > Selenicereus undatus. The sequence continues at coordinate 81,042,568 of JACYFF010003369.1, forward strand.
AGTAATACACAATTAAGATAAATAAGAAAACAACTTGAATACTAGTATAACTCATAAAAATAAAGGACCTTTTGGTTCTTACCTCAAACAAGGAGGAGAGTTTGGTAGGACAGTTCTGACTATCATGGTAAGCTTGTTCTCCACAAGTTTTACAAAGTCACAACCGCTGACCGTATTGCTCCATTGCTTTTTCTTCCCCACCTTTAATTCGTTACCACTTACTTTGGTTCGGGATTGCTTATGTAGGAGGATGTCAATTTATTCGGGACACTTGATCTAATAAATGACTCCAACTCACTCATTTTGGTTGCACTTGTGCTACCATCTAACTCCTTGACTTCATTCAAAAGATTATGAATTCATTTACTAATAAGAGTTAGCTTTCTACGTCTCTTCCGGCTATTTGCATACAATCCAAAAACTCTAACCAATTTCTTGAAATTAACTTATCTTCATGCTCCATTTGAGAACCCCCCCTCTAAAAGAGTACCGTCCACATCAAAAATTGGTTTGCTTACTGCCATTTTAGTCCATCGGTTCAAAATATAATAAGTAGGCAATCCACGCAAAGTCTTTCCCTTCAAAATACATGATATATGACAACAAGGGATACCTTCACTTTCAAACATTTTGCAAGAGCAATGTGCCATATGATTAGAGGGGTTATATATAACTTGTCTTTTCGTAACTCTGTTTCGACTATTATCTATTATATTAATCACAAACCCCTCATCTGTTGCTTGCCTGTCTTCAACCTCACAATCCATATAAGTATTCCAAAACTCGTCTTGAAAGTTATAAAAATTTGCATAAGTATGGATTTCACCTACATGTCTCTCTAAATCTTTAGTGATCTTCAAGAGAGGTGCTGAAGAAGAGGGTTTATTATCCATTTGCAACTGGCCATGCCTTTGCAACTCCAAGGCACCCTCATATCGCATCCAGAATTCAACCAAACTCAAATGTGGATTTGTGAAATTACTAAAAAATTGATTCTCACTTTCAGATCTTGATGTAGTACTTAGAACTGCTCCCAAAAACAAATCCCTGAAATAAGCTGGTATCCACATATCTCGAATATTGTACAATTGCAACAGTTATGCATTATTTTGTAACCCAAAGTCATGGATAATAGCTTTCCAACCTTGTTCAAATTCGATTGGAGTCTCTGAATTGTATACACATGATTTGAATCGAGTAATAAAATCGTTATCACTATTCGAAGAGCTTCCCACTTTCTCATAAAGTTTTCTCATGATATGCCAAATGCAGAATCTATGAGTAGTTGACTGAAATTTGGCTTGTATGGCTACTTTCATTGCAGGATTTTGATCAGTAATAAGACAAACGGGCATATGTGCCCCCATTGCTTCTAAAAACTTGTCAAACAACCACATAAATGATTCTGATTTTTCATCTCCCAAGAATGCAGCCCCAAATGTAACACACAATCTATGATTTTCCAACACAGTGAATGGGGCAAATGCCGTTTTATATCTGCTAATATCACACATTGTATCAAAAGACACTACATCACCATATAGTGAATAATTCAATCTAGCAATACTATCCGCTCAAAACACATGTTTAAGTGTCCCATCGACATCTAAATCATAAGAAAAATAAAATGATGGATGGATCTTTTGCTTCCTCTTAAAATTCTCTACAAACATTTGAGCATCAGAATCTTTGATAAATGATTTCACATCTCTTTGAAAAATTTTCAAGTCTTGCTTACTACGCCCAACATTCTCAAAGCCACCAACTTGCTCTTTTATGACGCAATGAGCTTTAGAAGGACCAACATTAACACAAGTAAGCAGCTTGAATAACGTTCTACGCATACTATTCACACCCCTATTAGAATTCAACATATGACGCTTCCTAAGAGTTGCAAGTAAATGTGTGTGACCTTCATAAAATTTGAAAAGTACACATCTTCCATTATTGGTTCTTCTAAAACCTATCATTGCATTACAATCCTCCCTAGTCAATTTCACTTTTCGATTAGGGTTGACATTGGTTGAAGTTCATCTAAATCCTTGTTTAGAGCAAACATAGTACCTATACTTGTGAGTGCCTTCTTTAGTCTTCTTAAATGTTGATTTACGAATGCTAAAACCAACATAATGAGCATAAGTTTTATAGAATTTCTCACATTCTTCCAAGTTGGCAAACTCCAATCCTTCTTTTGGTTTCAACTCATCATCACTAAAAGTTGTCCATTCCTTAATAACTTGTGTAGGGCTTTTGCATTTCTCTAGTGTTTGATATTGGTGTTCTTCCTTGTCATGAGTAGTTTCCATAATACAATCTACTAAAAACAAATGACATATAAAATTAATTCACATCGATCTTAGGGTTTCTAAACACGAGTCAAAGTCATGTTAATGGAATTCGTAACACAATCTACCCAAAACAAATGAAATATAAAATGGAATACAAATGAAATATAAAACAAATGATTTCCAAAATTAATTCACATCGATCTTAGAATTCACATCTTCAAAAAGCAAATTTTAGCCACTCTTAATCAAATTCATCATCAATTAGTCAATTTCATTCATAAATAAAACAATAAAATTCATCATCAACTAATCAGGCAACAACAAACACAGTAATTCAACAAACAAATCCAACAAATTTTGAATTTTCAAAATGCTAATAACAAAAATTGAACACAAAAAAACCCGCCCAATCTAACGGCGGCAAAACCGACAGCCGGCTGGGCAGACAAGGGAGGCGGCGGCGTTGAGGGAGGCTGGGCGACGGTGGTTTTAGGTGAATGGAGGTGGCCGGACTCCATGGACGATGGACGGCGACAAAAGAGAGGGGGGCTGGTGGTGTGCGACACATGCGAGAGGAGAGAGAAGGGAGGATGGTGGTGGTGGTGGGTGTATGTGCGGCGACGGTGGCGGATGTGCATGGCTGGTGACCGGCGAACGGCAACAGACTGGTGTAGAGAGAGAGAGGCGTGAGAAGAGAGAGAGGCGAGTGACTTGAGTGCTGAAACTGAACCCCCTCCCCACTTGCCTGAAAGTTTGAAAATTTTTTAATTGTTGAAAAGGGAGCCATTAAATCAAATTTTGAAGGCTAAGATTTGAGGTGCTCACCTATTAGTTGATGCTTACCTAAAAGGAGGTGCTCACCTGAACTCTCCGCATATATATACATATATACACATATATATATATATACACACACGCATACATATCTCTCTCTCTCTCTCTCTCTCTCTCTCTCTCTCTCTCTCTATATATATATATATATATATATATATATATATATATATATATATATATATATATATATATATATATATATATATATATATATGTATATATATATATATATGTATGTATGTATGTATGTATATATATATATACACACACACACACACATATATATATATGTGTGTGTGTGTATCTATCTATCTATCTATCTATCTATCTATCTATCTATCTATATATATGTGTGTGTGTGTGTGTGTGTGTACACACACATATATATACTGCATCTTGAACACGTCTTTGATGGATTCATCCAACTGCATCTTGAGCAGTTGGTACTGATGTACGTACATGTTCTTTTTTGTTTCTCGAACGTGGCTTGTCCCGGGAGGTACTTTTGTAGCCATGGTGTAGAGAGAGAAAGGCTAGTGAGAGAAAGTTAGGTTTCTTCCGTGGTGAAGAGAACTAAATGCGCACGAAAACCTTCTTCTTGATCGCCCCTCTCCTGTGAGCAAAACACTAATGGAGGTAAGGATTTGAGGCAGGATATTGATCTTGCCATAATGCCAACTCTGATCAATGCAGGAGGAAATGGTGGTAGAGGAACAGCAGACTGAGAACCAGGACCAAGGATGACAATGCAAAGCAGCATATTGCGGTAATATTGGACTCAAATGTGATCAATTTTGGGCAACAGTGTATCACGCTACTTGCTGGCTTGTTGCTTAATAACTTTGGCAGTTTGTCCAAAGATCATGGGTAGTGTGTGGTTTTGGAATATAAGGGGCTTTAATGGCCCAAATAAACAGGATGTGATAAAGAATATCCTGAAACAAAATAAATATGAGGTTTTAGAAGTACTTGAAACTAAGGTTACATCCTTGAAAGTAGGGACATCAAGGCCAAGATAGGTCAGTAGGATGTAGTTACTAATGCTACATCTGCATATAGGAGTAGAATTTGGGTCTCCTGGAATGCTCAAAAGTGTCAAGTTGAGGAGGTCCTACAAGCATATAAACAATTTATTCATGTGAAGTATATCAATGGAGGAAGGGAGAAGGTCGGTATTACCTTTGTATATGGATCAAATGAGGAGGCTGAAAGACAGAAGTTATGGCTAGCTATGGAAAGAATGACTCACACTATAGATTATCCCTTGTTTAGTGGGGGTGATTTTAATAGCTTGCTACGGTTAAATGAGAGGGTTTGGGGGGTGACAAAGTAACCTAGGCTGAAGTTGAGGACTTTATAGCTTGTGTGGGTAACTGCAAGTTACAAGAGCTAAAGTACATAGGCTCTGAATTGACATGGAGTAATGAACAAGGGCGCACATGAGTCTTTTCTAGACTGGATAAAATTTTGATCAATGGGGCGGCTCTAGAGTCTAGACACATATCCTGATGCCTTTTATAAGGTGTTGCCAGAAGACATATCAGATCACAACCAACTAATATTGTTCCTTGATCACACAACTGCCAAGAAGAAACATCAATTCCTTCTCTTCAATATGTGGGTCAAGGCTCATGGGTTTAAACAACTTGTATTCAGTGTATGGAACTAGGAAATCAAGGGAACAAGTATGTTCCAAGTGGTCTCTAAATTAAAGAAGCTCAAGAAATCATTGAAACAGCTTAATAGGGAGGTCTATGGTGATGTGCACTAAAATGTTGTGAAGGTTCAGCATGACCTGCATCAGGTACAACAATATATACAGAGAATGCCCGTAATTCTTTGCTCTATGAAAAAGAAAAGCACCTATAGAAGCAATATAGGACTTATGTCCAGGCTGAGACAAGTCTATTGCAAAAAAAGACTATGGAAATTTGGTTTAAAGTGGGGGATAGATGCACAACATTCTACCTTGCCAGCCTAAAGCAGAGACAGTAGACTAACTCTATCAAAGCTTTGAGGTTGCCTACGGGGGAGATGACTTGTAAAAAAAGATGATATTGGGGATATTCCAGTAAGCCACTTCCAAAATTTCTTGGGAGCTCAGAATAATGTACAAAACCCATTTTATGAGGTGATGTTGAAAAGAAAGTGCATTATTAAACTATAGCAGATGTACCTTATGAAACCAGTATCCATGGATGATGTAAACCAAGATATGTTTAGCATTGGAAACTCGAAGAGCCTAGGGTCAGATGGTTTTGGTAGTGAAGTTTTCAAAAGCACATGGGATATAGTTGGATCAGATGTGGTCCAAAGCTGTGAAAGATTTTTTCCTGACAGGTAAATTGCTTGGCCAGGTGAATGCTATTGTGCTAGCTATGGTGCCTAAAGTGACAAACCCCACTACCCCAAATGATATAAGACCCATTGCTTGTTGTAATACTCTGTACAAGTGTATCACCAAAGTCCTATATGCAAGGATAACCAATGTTGCCATGGTTAATTGAGGGTTCACAGGCTGCTTTTGTTGCAGTTAGGTCTATCCCACACAATGTCCATATGTGAGGACTTAGTGAAATTTTACCGTAAGAAAAATATACCACCTAGATGCATCATCAAGATGGATATAAAAAAGGCATATGACATTGTGAATTGGGAATACCTGGAGCAATCAATGCTGCACTATGGTTTTCCCCCACATTTTGTGAGACTAGTTATGGCTTGTTCTACGATTGCAATGTTTTCTATCAAACTCAAAGGTAAGTTGTATGGCTTTTTCGAAGCAACAGAGACCTGAGGCAAGGTGACCCCATGTCCCTGCACCCCCTTCTATTTGTTCTTGTGATGAAACATTTATCATGAACTCTAAAAACAGCAATCCAGCAAAAGTGCTTTAGATTTCACCTGGGATGCAAAGACCTCAAACTATGCTCCCTAAGCTTTGCAAATGACTTACTTCTATTTTGTAAAAGCTGACGAAGAAGGTGTGAAGTGCTTGATGACAACTTTCACTTATTTTGCTGATTACACTGGGCTTGTTGCTAACCCAGCTAAAACTAGGATGGTTATAGCTAGGGCGGAGGAAGAAGTGATGCAAACTTTCCTGCAAGTCACTAGTTTCTAGAAAGGTGAGTTCCCATTTAGGTATCTGGGAGTGCCTGTTACCCCAGAGGCTGGTGGATAGAATGGTAGCTCATGTGAGAGCTTGGCCTCGAAAAAAACTTACATATGTTGGCAGAGTACAACTTGTTAACTCAGTGCTCATAAGCATCATGACCTACTGGGCCCAATTTTTTGTATTACCCAAGATTATATTGAAGAGAGTTAATCAAATATGTAGAGTTTTTTTATGAAAAGCTGACACTGAAATGAAAGGGGTAGCTTTAGTCAATTGGGAAACAGTGTGCCTTCCCAAAGCTGAGGGGCGAATGAGCATTAAATCTATAGTGAATTAGAACAAAGCTATGGTGGCAGAACTCCTGTGGCAGATTGCCACAGAGGCTGATTTTCTTCGGATAAAGTGGGTACACCACTGCTATTTAAAGGGCACAACAGTTTGGCAATATCAACCGATAGAAAATTTTAGTTGGTACTGGAGGACATTGATGCACATTAGAGAGGAGATACAAGCCAAGGTGGACCTATCAGCACTACGTTGTTATAGCACAAAGGGAGGATTGCTTACATGCAATAGAATACTGGGATGGGAATTGATTGCTCACCAGAATGCAGCTTGTGTCAAAGGGAGTATGAATGTCATGAGCATCTGTTCTTTAACTATCAGTTTACTTCAACTTTATGTGGGCATGCATCTAGTAAATTGATATACATGAAGACATGGCAGGGAGAAGGTGTACCGTGGCAGGACTGGTTAATTCAAGTGCGAGGAGCCAGCAAATGGAAGATGAGAGTACCTTTGTTGGTGGCTGTAATTGTATATAATTGCTAGATTGAGAGGAATAGAAGAGTATACCAAAATGTTCATAGAGATATATTTGCTATTGAAAACGATTGTGGGAGAATGTTCATGAGTAGATTGAGAAGAATATAATTCAGTGAGTTATGATGTATTGACTTAGGTATGTCTAGGTCACCAAACTGATGTACATGCTTTGATGACTAGTAATACAACTTACCTTTAATCCCCCCCCCCCCGAAAAAACCTTGGCTTGTCCCTTCATAAGTGACTATTAGTTTGTTCCAAGTTTGCTTAGTTGTCTTACAAGTAGAAATTCGATTATATTCATTAGCATTTAAACCACAATAAAGAATAAGTTTTGCTCTTGAGTTCTTAGTGAGTTTATCCTAATCGGCAGTAGTATTTTGATCCTTTAGTTTATCCACTACTTCTCCCTTGCCTCTTGTGATTTTTGAAACGGCATGAAGTTCATTGTTCACACTCTCCTATAGCTCCATATTTGTAGATTCAATAAATATCTTCATATCATTTTTCCAATAAGAGAAGTTAGTACATTTCAATAAAGGTGGTCTAACAATGAGTCAACCTTCAATATTGACATCTCCTTAGAAATTCATAATCGTTACCTACTTGATTGTAAAGTCAAATGAAATATAGGACTAACTCTAATATCAACTGAAGATTCAAATAGCCCTAGAGGGGTGAATAGGGCGATTGTAAAATAAAATTAAATTCAAATATAAATACAGAAATTAAAATTAGATAATGAATAATAATATTTTAATGAGGTTCAGCCTCTATTAGGCTTACATCCATACCTAGAGTTATCCAAATCTAGAATTCAACTCTCCGCTTTTCTTATTATAATGAACTTTTAGAGAAGATCTTAGAGTCTTCCCACTCTGAAGATCTCAACTCTTAAATTGACCTCTTAACTTAAATTTTGGGAGAGCTGACCTCACAACTTCTACGTTCTCACCCTAACAATACTTTTTGTCTCACCGCACAACTTTTTCCTCAATACAATTTTTAAAAATAATAGCTCAAGTAGGAATTGAAATATGTAAGCTCAATACTTTTTCACTTCCATGGGTACCTCAAACTTGCTTATCCTTCTCATATTTATAGTCACGTCGGCCCTTAACTTTGCTTTTCTCAAAATGGAAGCAATCTTGAACTTTTGATTAAGTGACATCCTTGATTGATTTGCAAGATACAATCAAATGTAATCAAATCTTTTGACTTTCTTCTTTAACATGATCTACAATATCTTATTTAAGCATGACAAGTATCATACTAATATATGCATATTAATCCATGATATAATGTTGACATGGGTATGCAAAATAATGTGATAAGATCAATATGAATCTGTATTCAATAAACAATATCAAAAAGGATTATAATTTATCCATCAAGCATTTCAATTTATAACGTTGTCCAAAACTCGTGGCAATTGTGTTGACATCATACCTAACAAACTCATGGAAAGAATAATATTAACTTTGGACAAAGATCAAGTAATAATATTAGGTATCAACTCAAGATTTGATCTTATTCTTAATAAAAGAATAATGCCATATATAAATAATCTAATATGATTCTTGACTAACTTTAGTATTTAAAATTTAAAATTAAAATTAAAATTTAAGCTTCGCCGCTCAAGTAACAATCTTGGAGATCTGATTATAAGATCACTTTGTGATAATTAATCTTTTCAATTAATAACTCAAAATCTTAATCAAAACAAATCCATGAACAAGATACTAGCGTTAATTTCATCTCATAATTTTTAGTATTACATTTGGACAAGAGATAGATATACTTTGCTAGGATAAATACATTAATTCATTTCCTATACCAACTTGTTCTCTTACCCCATATTTCTGTTTCAGTAATTGGTATTTCATCAAAATCACATAAGCACTAATCCAAGAGAGTTAACACTTATGATTTCCCCTCATGATTTAATAGCTTGCTTCTCGAGGTGCGTAAGCATGCTATCTGATATAGTGATGTTTGAGATGTAAGCTTGCTTAAGTTTTATGTTGTGATGTAGGGACGTCATTTCATATATCATTGTGTAAATAGGCTTTATGATGACAGGAATGCTACTTTCTGGACAGAGTAAAGGGTGTGTTCGGCGATAAAGGTTGAGATAGCATTGTGTCTCTGGATTGATTCTGTGTACGCCCGTCAATGCTTCTTGTTTAATTTGCAGATAACAATCTATGAAGGCATTTTAGGCAGCCATATAGATCGAACACTAAGCAGTGAAGAGGCAGACTTCTTTTTATTCCTGTTCTTGATTCATGCATCATAAATTCATAACTCGCAGTCACCTCCCTTGAGTTTGGAGGTAATGCTATGTAGGTAGCAGGGACAATGATAGTTCCTCTTCGCAGATGGCAATCTATGATACGCATTACAAAGTTGTGCAAGCGTTATCGTTGATTGTTGCTGCAGGTGGATAAACACAAGGTATTTCACAAAACTGCACTGTGCATTAACATTCCTCTCTGAATTTCACCTTTTAGAATACCCTCCACAATACACCAACATGGCACACTGGCATTTGTGGTAAGTACATCCATATCAGGTTTGCCCCTGTTAGTCAATATTGGAGTTCCAGGTTCAGATCTTGACCTGAAAACATGCAAGAATATTACAAATTAGGTCGTGTTCATGGACTGAACAAAGCAAGATAGTAAAATATGTTTTTGAAGTTTTGAACATTTGAACTTCAGTACCGCGGTATAGTCATCACTGAATAATTAAATCCACTACTTCGTGAAAACATTAATTTACCACCAAAAGTTCTAGGGGATGAATAACATGGTCCTCCTTTTGGAAACACAAGAAATTGCGTTTTGACTTCATATATAGCATAGTATCTTTTTTTTTCTTTTTTTTTTTGGTAATAGCGTGCTCAGAAGCACAAGCTACTCTAGCTGTATTACAGTAGTGTCGGAGCGAACAAAAGCCATGAAGTACCATGAGAGCACCCAAAAACAAACACAATCGGTCAACAAGACATTCCAAACAGTCATCTCAAAAACAAGCCTAGGATTTCTTTAAAAACAAAAAATTTTCCACTTTATATGGGATTTTCTGCTTCGTAAGTGTGTCCTTCGTTAGATCTTATTTTAGAATATATAAATAGAAAAAGCCATAATAATATTTTCTGGTGTAAAAAGAAGCCATAATTTATATAAAAAAGTATCTTTCATGATGTTAATTGGACTTCTTGTGTGGTCATACTTGAGGGGGGAAATGAGAAAATTCAAAGAAACGGGGAGCTAATTTCTACTTCCTATGTGTTTTAGGTATTGTTTTTTTTATTTCGTACTAATTATAACACATGTATATATATTCATAATACATGAAGTTGATGGTATATCTTCTCCAAGTATGTTATGTTAGAAAGAATGAAGTACATTGTGGTTATTGAGAATCTGAGATCATCAGCAGATGGTAGCGGTGTGCAAAAAAAATTCAAAAACAAAAAATCGAACCGAAAAACCGATTAACCGAACAAGTTTTTCAAAAAAATTGGTTCGGTTAATTGAACCGAAAAAAATTCTGGTTTTCGGTTTGGTTACAGTTCGGACAATTTGAAAATTCGGTTAATTGGCGCTTAACCGAATCGAAAATAATCTTGTTTTTTAAAAAGGTATACATAAAAAATAAAAAATTTAGGTAAAAAATGCACTTTTTTGGAATTTATAAGTGGTAACCGAAGTTTAATTTTTATTAAAAAAATTTTAACATAAAAAATGAAAAATTTAGGTAAGAAAGTATACATTTTTTTATTATTTGTGAACGGTTAACCGGTAACCGAACCGAAAAATCAGCTAACCAAACCAAAAAACCAGTTAACCGACTTTTTCGGTCCGGTTATAGTTCGGGTTTTGAACGAACCAAAATTTTCGATTCGGTTACAGTTTGAAATTTTTTTGAACCGAAAAATCGGTTGACCGATTTTCGGTTAACCGAAAATCCAGTTAATCGGTTTTGCACACCCTTAGCGGACATTACTTATATCCCAAAAAAACAAAGAAAATGAACCGATAATATTTTTCCTTTGAAAAAGTGAGTCAATAGTATTATGACACAAAGAGTGCGCGTGGTTTCACTTAACTCTATATATATCTCTATAGATATCCCCCCAATTCTCACTACTTAAGGCATGTTCTTTTCAACTTATTATAAGTATTACTATCAGCATTCAGCAACTTTCAGCATAATTCAACAACTTTTGGCACAATTCAACATAATACAGTATAATTAAACACTGTTAAGTACTTATTGAAAATACCTATTTATATTTTCTTCAATCATGCAGCATGTTTTAAGCATGTATTCAACATGTTTAAGTATGTTTCAGCAACCACCATTATGCTTCAGCATGGTTTATCAATAAGTACCTATAAGTATTTCTCATAAGTCGAAAAGAATATGCCTTAATTTTAACAGCCATAAAGACCACAAGAGTTAAGGGGAGCAGAGAGAAGAGGTAGAGTTAGGGAATCTACTTTTTTCTTTTTGGTTGCATAGTGATTATGGATCAAACCTTGAAGCGTGTAGCCCACACTTATAGGTTCCAGAACTTTAAAAGAGCACCAAAGTAGTTGTCTACTGAGACCATAAATTAATTATTATCTAAATAATTAATTTAACTCTCATTTTGAATATCCCAATCCTTTAATTAAGTCTAAATGGTCTTAAATATTCAAAATGGAAATTACGATTTCTAAAATTATCACATATGTGTGCACATGTATATATGAGATGAAACATACTTGCACAAGTGTTGGAATACTAACCTTTTAAGTGGGAGATTGGGGATTCAAAACCTACTACTTGCAAGGATTTGTTTACCCCTTCCCCC
>JACYFF010003369.1:81069499-81108042 GCA_017589665.1 Selenicereus undatus
ATTCATTCGCTAAGGTTTTGACACCAATCTCTCAAGCATTTATTAGGACATCCTTAAAAAAAATAAAATTGTCACTTCCAAGTTCGAATGTTATAGCTAAATAGGTAAGCAAGAACACAAAACTACCTGTATAATTGTCATTCCCTCATTTACAACCCTCAAAACAATTTGAGTGTTCATGGCTGCCCGCTCTCTCCTTTTCTATCTTTACGCCTATTAACCTGTTCTTTGGTTTAGGGGAGGGGGGGTGTTCCTTGTTCTATGCCATATATTTCTGTACTTGAGGTGTGGGATAGGCTTCAAGGTTACAAAACAATTTCTCATCTTAGTCTTCCTTTGCTGTCAATCCAACACAATCAGCTGGTCCTCCTTCAGTATGGTAGTACAGACAATGTGCGATGATCAGCTTGCTTTTGTTAAGCATTCTCGCAGCAGACCTGACTCCCTCCTCGAATGAGGAGCTCCTTTCCTCCAAGGATCGTTGTGCAGCTTGTAATGCAAGGCCTAACAGAACATAAAAAATTAGTGAGCTTCAACAGCATAATTTCTCACACGAAACCATAAGTTCAATTGTCCTCAAGTCATGGGATAACCCATACTGGCAGTCAAAGCCTCCCATTTAGGTTGTGCAGGAGTACAGGATCAAAACTATGATACCTGAGGAGGGGGCTACTGAACCACTATTTGGAATCACAATTGTAATGAAAACAGCTTGAATAAGTAGATCTCTATGATTCTTCATAGCTACAACATCATCTAATGTAGATCCCACCTACATAGGGACGGATATATCCAGATGTATACAGCCCTACCTCGCAAGCAAATGTCCAAGTTCTGCTTCATGTCCAAATTAATACCTTATTCAGGCCCTTCATGTTTTTCTTCAAATACTTTATCACAATTGTCATGATACCGGCTTGAATAAATAGATTTCTATGATTTTTCGTAGCTACAACATCACTTGATGTAGACCACACCTATGTAGGGACGGATACATCCAGATGTGTACAATCCTACCTTGCAAGCAAATGTCCAAGTTCTGCTTCATGTCCAAATTAATACCTTATTCAGGTCCTTCATGTTTTTCTGATCAACAAATCCTTTGCATAGCATTTCAAACAGTAAAACAATTGAAAAGCAGATGTTTAAAGGGGCTTAAGTATGGTCTATCTTAAACCCTATCTTAAGAACATAGGAAATTTAGAGATTACATTGTGTGAAAAGACTACCACATGGTTTTTCCTTTCCCTTGGCTGCACTTTGCAAGAAGAGAGAAATCTAGCCCTCTCATTTTCCATGGATATTGCTCTTATGCCCTGGCCCCAAGCAGAACACATATATGGGGGGGGGGGGGGGCCAAATTTCTCCTGCATTCTACAAATTCCAACTGCTGAATGAGTTAAAAAGTTGTTGAAATCAGATCATTAATTTAATGGAAGTAGAACACAATAATGAGGTTGCAAAATTAAGAAGCAACTGGACTTTATCCTCTAAATGGTACACTCCAGCCTCATCCAAAGTGTCTTTACATACTAAGAGTTGGCTTCTGTTTCAGCACCTTCTCCTTTCTTCTCCTGCTCCCAATACTCACGAAAAGAAAGTCTTCAAGACCGAATAAATCCCTTTCTTACCTTCAAGACCGATATGCGATAGCACTGTCCCTAGTTCACCTACAGTCTCTGCATCCTACAAGTTGTCTTCCTGAAGTCACGAACATACACCGTCTACCTCAGCTGAAATGTATGAATTATTATCTATGGAAAGTGAACAAGGAATTCTAAGTACTAAATGCCAATGACACCAGAGATACAGCAGCCTTAAGCTCCTGGCAAAGAGCCACTAGGCTATACATGGGCGTAAGACAGATGGTAATGTGAAAGACTTGAGCTGGGTAAGTGATTAAAGGCCACAAACAAACTGAATGTATTGATCACAAAATAGATATCACAGAGTGCAGTCAAAAGCTGTTGGTTCGTGTGCAAGTAGGTCTAAACAATGACTCTTTATATGGAGATTACGTGAGAAAGTTCACGTGAATTCATCACCTGGGTTAGAACAAGCTCTCCCCATTGTGTTTTCCATGCCTAAAAAGATCTCTTCATAGCTTGAAACAAGCAACAAAACAGTAGTCCAAGATTGGTCAAGTTCTACATGCAAATGAAGGGTCAAAGGCTGACTACTCTATTTTGAGAAAAGATAGTCCTATGGTTCTTCTGGCAATAATTTATGTGAATGATATACCATACAAATAAGGAAGACCAACGTTAAAATACAATTCGAACACATTTCTTGATGTTCAACTCAAAGTTAAAGATCTTGGCTCCATCACTTCCTCGCCACATAAATCAAGAAGCAAAAGTTATTACCGTTCCTAAGGAACTTATCCGTGGACACACTCAGGCCCTGCTCTTTTCATGGGTAAATATCCCATTCCACTCTTTCCCACTCCCCTCCACACCTTGCCACTTCTTAAAATTAATACCACTCCTTCCAACTCTTTCCCACTCCTACCTACACCCACTCATTTTTAGTATAATTTTTATTGTTAATTATTAATAAGTATTATTGTTGTAATCATTATCATGAATTATTATTATTCATATTAATAATTATTACTATTATGATTAACTATTTTTATTATTGAGTAATAATTACTACTACTATAATAATTATTAATTATTATTAATTATTATTTATTAATAATAATATTAATAGTAATTTTTTTAATAATTATTATTATTAATTAATAATTATTAGATAATAGTTATTAATATTAGTAATTATTAATATTAATTATTATTATTATTATTAACAATAAATATTCTTAATATTCCTAATTATTATTTTTATTATTATTAATTATTATTATCTAATATTAATAATTACTAATATTAATAACTATTATCTAATAATTATTAATTAATAATAATAATTATTAAATTGGTAATATTTTTTATTAATTAATAATTACTACTACTATAATAATTATTTTTAATTATTCATTAATAATAATATTAATTGTAATTATTTTTAATAATTATTATTAATTAACAATTAATTATTAGATAATAGTTATTAATATTAGTAGTTATTAATATTAATTATTATTATTACTAATATTAATATTAATTATTATTCTTAATATTCTTAATTATTATTTTTTTTATTATTAATATTATTGATATTGATAATTAGTAATTTTCATTATTATTAATATTAATATTAATTATTATTATTATTATTATTATTATTATTATTATTATTATTAATATTAATATTAATAAGAATAATAATTATTGATATTAATAATAATTATTATTATATTTACTACTAATTTTCAATAATAATAGTAATTATTATTATTAATATTAATTATTATTATGATTAATTATTATTTTTATTATTAATTTATAATTATTACTAATTAATTAATTAATAATCATTATTAATATGAATATTAACATTAATATTAAAGATAAATATTATTATTAATATTAACAATTATTATGATTATTGTTATTAATATCAATAATAATTATTATTATAATTATTATTTATTAATATTGTTTCGGTACGAAGTTTTTCATGGAGGTAGTGCTTGGAAGAACAAACTTACGTGATGGCGAACGGCCCAGACTTGATTCTTGCTCTCGCTATCTCCCAACATGCAAAAAAGACCTACCCTAGATTCTGGATCCGAAGAACGCCCCTTCAATGCTTAAGTTAGTAAAAATCCAAGAGAGAAGACCTAACCAGGCCTCTGCCAGAACAGGACAAGATCTTTATCGGGAAAAGGGAAATGTTTCTCAAGAAAGTATACTGTTGATGCTCAGAGGAATTATGGATGTAGAGCATACACATTGCCCACTTACCTTTTTCGGATCTAACGTGCAGGTACTATAGGTATTTATAGTGACCGTAGCCACAGTTAAATCCATAAATTCAAGCTTTTCCCTTTCTATATGGGCCCAAATAGAAGTAACCCTCCAAGGGAGGCCCACAAGAGGTTAAAGCCTCATCTCACTAGGCCTGCCCGCTTATTGGCGATGCTTGTTGGGTCTAAGAGGGTTTAGCTCGAATCAATTATTAATAATTATCATCAATTAATAATAATATTAATAGTAATTGCTATTAATAATAATTATTATTAATTAATTAATTATTTTGTAGTAATTATTAATATAATAATTATTAATATTAATTATTATTTATTATTATTAATTATTATTATTAATTATTATTATTAATATTAGTAATTAATAATTAATAATTTTTATTATTTTTAATACTAATATTAATAATAATTATTATTATTATTATTAATTATTATTATGGTACACAAATAATTAACATAACTAATATCAATACTCCTACTCTATTCTACTCATTCCACTCCATCCCACTCCTACATATAACAAAGCACTCCTATCCACTCTCATCTACTTCTTCCCACTCCTACTCACTCATTTCCATTCCACACCTCCATTTTATTGAATCCCAAGTCTCTTAATGCTACTCTGGATTGTATTTTCTTTCGTCAATCGATCTTCTACCACATATTAACAGGCAAACTAACCTTACCTCATTAATTATCACCCTTCATATTACCTTGATATTACCTTGGTGTCCCTCTTGGCACTTCTTACAAAAGGAAAGCTTTTTAGGAGACTGTTGTGGAGAGATTCCACAAGAGATTGACAAGGTGGAAGTCCAAGATTTTGTCAAGAGGCAAATTGACGTTGGAGAGCACACTATGGTTGTCTTCCAGTTTAATTCATGTCTTTGCCTACCAGTCTAGCTAGCTTTGTTATTCATGTGGACAAAGTCAAGGGAGATTTATTTATTTATTAATTTTTGGTGATCTAACAGTGAAATCATTAATGATTGTCTTTCTGTAAATTAGGAAGATGTTTGCCCTTCCAAGCAAGAGGGAGCTTTAGGCATTAGGCCTCCGTGTGACATGAATGCAGAAGACCACGTGGCCATGGAGGTTTTGCAAAAGGGAAGGACACTCTTTGGAAAAAGTTGGTCAAGGTGAAATATGGGCTTCTTTGCTTTGGCGCTTAGCACTTGCCTTGATTAGGTTCAACTCGGTTCAACCATTGATATCAAAGATGTCTTGATGGCATGGAGAAGAAGGATGAACAAGAGGTGTTTTTTGGAATTTGGAAGACGATTCCCTTGGCCATTTGCAGACTATGTGGGAGGGAAGGCATCATCAGATTTTTTGAGGGCAAAGCCTTGTTCTATGAAGATTTCTTTGAAAATCTCAAATAGTTGAAGTCATGTGCAATAGTGGAAAAAATTGTCTTTCTTGGATTTTGTAGACAACATTATGCACGAGATTATGAGAACTTCACTAAGATTTTAAAAAGTTATTTTAAGAATGATTGAGAAATTAGTGCTGGCTCTATTGGATAGGTGAGCTTCACTGAGATTTGTCTGCTTATACTGCTTTGAAGACCTTAAAAACTTGAAGGTTCTACGCATGATCATTTAAATTCAGTGTGCCCGTCTAGATTTCCTGGAACTCATATTTCTGGCATGAAAATTTTCATAGCAACAAATTAGAAGTTAAATAGTTTGGTCACTCTAGTATTTAGCCAAGGCATACAAAACAATCCCTTTTACAAGCATTTATAGAGGAAGACAATGCAAATAATGTAGCTCAAACACCAAAGAAATATTGTTGGAAAATTGGCCGTCCAACTGGCAAATCCAAAAGCATAAATAATGGATAAATCAAATTCATACCTGTATTAATGTGGCAAACACGTCATCTTCACTCAATAGTGAGAGCTGTACAGCCCAATCTTCCATATGACCAAAAACAGATTTCTGCCTCTCAGCTTCAAGTAACATAGAATCGCGATACAAAAAGCGCTGCCAGATTCTCTGCACATTGGCCAACTTGAACTCTATCTCTGTATTATTGAATCCCTGAGGTTAACAATAAGGACCCACAAATCAGAAAATAGCACCTCATAGTCTGAAATGCAGACTCAAAAATTAAGATGCAGGAAATTACCCTGAGAATCTTTGTCAAGTTTGGAATTTCATCCTCACTGATCCGAACAGCAAAACTTTCATAGTTGAGCACATTCTCGTAAGGAAGGAAGATGCCATCCTGAGCATCAGGAACCAAAATAACAAAGAATCCATATTGGATCCAGAAACATATAACTTCTTAAACGTGGTAAACAGATCGATAAGAGTTACACAATTATTTTGAGAGAGAAGAATAAGTTGCCCAGACTGCAGAAAATTCAAATGCTTTGAGATGGAAGCAAATATTTATCTTTGCTTCTTTTTGGGGGGGGGGGGGGGGAAGCAAATATTTATCTTAATCCGGTACTGGATATGGAAAATTATTCCCTTTTCGCTGCATTTGTAGAGAATATGTTAGGTGGTCTTTTCAACATCAAACAAGTCTCAGCCAGCTATTCAGCAATCTAAGAATTTAAAACAACAGCCAGCTTACAATGACAAAGGTATTTGAAAGCTACAACACGACAATTCAGCGTAAGCATGTTATTTCAGGTGAAATCAGCCACCTAAGCAAAACTCTATTGCATAGATGCAATGCAAATGACAAAGGAAACACCAGTCACAAATTTGAATTTTCAGCACTCCCGAGATCTTAATAGAATACATACCCCCTTGCTACTTCCCTCTCCACTCCTCCTTCACAGCAATTAGCAACAAACGCACTCATTTCTTGCGCTTGGCTCTTCAAGTCTTCCACTGGAAAACTCAAGCATTTATGACTGTACTGTAAATTGTTATGCCCAGACAATTATCATTAGTGCAACCATTTAATTGATACTTAGTTGCAGTGATTATTTTTCAGACCATTCTCAGACATGTGAATGTTTCTGATGCAAACTTAACTGAAAACTGATGCCAAGGGAGGCATTTGACCTGTAAAGAACAGATAGAGAGAACTGTTCTTCATTGGCTTTTTACTTTATTTTTTATTCCCAGCTTATGAACCAAAGAATCTCACTGAATAAAACTCAAGAAATTATCATGAATGAGTTCTCTATATATTAACTGAACATCAAAGCAAAGAGGCCCTACGAAGGCGAATGATTGTAACATGATCCACTCAATAAACTTCATGCTATGAATTCTGTTTTTTTGCGTGAAAACCCCACATAACATAGCTTTTTCCACTATTGCAGAATCTACCAGCTCTGGCAAACTTGATGCCCCACCAAATCAGAAAATAGTGCAAAAATCAATAAAATACCTGAATAATCACAGGGATGCACCCTTGAAGAATACTGTCTTCCATTCTACCACTCCAACCATCCCCCGGAAAAACCCCACAGAAAATTGAACTAGCTAGTTCTTCACGATAATTTTGCGAGCGTAATGGGGTTACAATCACATCAGGCTGGTGCTGCCTACCCAGCTTCCCATCCTTGTTGGGACTTGAACCAAATTCTTCTGCCAGCTTTTGTCTAATACCCATGCTGTATCTGAACAAAAATTAAATTTCGCTTAAAATGAAAACTAGAAGGTGAAGAAACCATTGACAGTTTGACACTACAAGCCATGTTAAATGACCCAGTGGATAATATTTGATACAGGTGCATGCTCAAATGTTAAATTCGATGTTTTTTGAAAAATTCTATGGAACTTAGGCTTGATGTTCAGTGCCCAAGTGCTGTACCTATGCACAACTGTCAAGTACCTAACACAAGTATAGTTTAAGAAATAACAGGAATCTCTCAAATGTAAATGAACGAAATGAATTTTACAACCAATGAAATCAATTCTCAAGTCCCACAAAGAGCAGGATCCATATAGGAAGTGCCGATCAGAGTAGTTCAGTGCAACTCCAGGGACCTGTAAATGTCGACATTTTCAAGAGGCCAATGATCAACCCCCACTGTTATTGGCCAAACATCAGGACGATGATGCCTAAGGAGTCTTTGATGCATCCTCATTCCATTCACATGACCTACTTAGGTTCCTTTTCTAGGAAGCTTTCGAACAACACATAGATCACAGAAAATTGAGGTCAAGATTAAGGTAAACAAGGTTCACATGCAAAATGAGTAATTTGCCAATTAAAACTACCAAATAGCTTATGCCTCTATTTTTATTCGCATAGTAAAGATTGTGGCCTCCCTTGTAGAATTCTTAAACTTGTTGCAATAACCACCAAGCTTCATGTCTCTCACTAACATATATATGCAACTCTCTCACACTAGAACCTTTTGCAATGTAAAATTGCACAAACCATCCAAGTAAAAGTTCAAACAAATCAATTATCTTGGCTGCTTTTACCATGAAAACATGAAATTTGGCAATAAATGACAATCCTGTAGACACCGTTTTTTAGGTCATCAAACATGGCTTTAGATGTGGTTTTCCTTTCTCCGCCCGCCCCCCCCCCCCCCCCCCCGTCCTTATGGGGTTGTTGCCAATAGAGATTCTTGGAGACAAATGCAGCCATGGTGCCTGCGACCTTTGCATGTTGTACCTTTACCCCAGGAACTCAAATCCATGGCCATACCAAGAAGTCAGCTCTTTCCTACACAAAGGATTTCAAGAGGTTTTTCATAAATGCTTGAATGTGAGTCTTCGTCGTCATAATGTTGCTTTTTCAGTAGGGAGTAATATCTAAGTATGCTTCCTGAATCAAAATTTTTATCTCCTTATAGTAAAAGTCAGTAAGGCAATTCAATACTCCAATGAATAGCGATCGCCTTCTCTTAATTAAGGCGATTTACTATTCCAACAAATAGTGACGCCCTTTTTTGTAAATTTTCTGTAGCCTAAGCCTTTTCTGGGCATTTGCAGTCGCTTTTGGAGGCACCCATTTTTTGGGCTATTATGTACCATCTCACTAGGTTCAGTTATGAGCCATGAGCCATATTGGGCCTTTAATTACGTTATTAATGAAGTTAGCAACTATTAGCAAATACGTTATTATTGCCCAAAGTACCAACAAACAATGCTAGTAAACATTTTGTTATTGCCTTCTCTCGACTTCACCTAGTTAAGAGCACTCATCAAATTTGCATCCAATTTATCTACTAGTATTTAAACAATAATACTTATCAAGTATTGGCGACTCCTACTGTAGTTGAAGAGCTAAAACTCCTCATCTCCAGACATGGGGGAGTGTGCCCCCAATGCCGTGCTATGTGCAATAAGCGTATTAAAAGTGAGCAAAATAGATATCCCATTCACTTGTGCTGTGTCCCTATAAAGAACTTACGTAGCTTCCGGTCTGCCGTTTTCATAGGCTGACCCCAGATTACCATTGAAGTAAAACAGTATCTTCCGCTGGTCATGAGGCCTGCAGCAGAAAGCAGACACAATTCAGCATATTGTCAAGTCAAACCAGAGCATTTAGTATTCACATATGCAAACAGCTCAAGGGAAGCAATATCAGGACAAGACAACTTCTACTTTAGATACACACCGGGCCCAAAGTTTGGCCCTAAAGGAGTTTTCATCAGGCCGTTTCCAAGCAGGAAGAACAATATCTTTTTTAGGATCAAAGCAGGGATGGCTGCCTCTTTGGGAAGGGGAGATATCATCCCAGTTGTCAGGCCGGTAGGCAGTTGTTGAATGGTTATGCTTCAAATTAGTATTACCCCAGTGAACCAGCATCATGCTGCTCCATATCTCCTTTGGGGCATAGCAAGCACCTTCGTCCCATGAGAAAAACTGCCTTCAGGAATATAAAAGAGGTCACTACAGATGATTTATCATTAGACAAGCAAGTCATAGTACTTCCTTTAAAACGTAAAACTGGAAATCCTCATGCACAACATACCCAGATATGGTCTTTTCCTGATGACTGGTTCCAGTAAGGATATTGCTCTACAATGTGGTCATATGCTTTCTTATAAAATTCCAAGGCTAGGGAGCTCCTGAAGCCCCTATGATCCTGAGAATTTCAAGTAATCAGAGATTAAGGGGGGGAAAAAGGAAGCATAAAAGGAATAGCTCTCCCAGAGATCTTGTGATTTGATTGATAAAGGATTCATAAAACATACAAAGCAAGGTAAGAATACAAATTCACAAAAGTTCAAAAAAACAAAAAGCGTCCAAATTGATGTGAGAAAGGAGAAATGCATATCCATGGGTAGGCATAGGGCTCCAACCCAGCCAAAGTCTTATGTCCTCCCTTCCATTTCACTTTGTGCAATTTTTGTTTCCAAAGAATAAGAAGCCATCTATAAGGCACCACCTCAAGGCTAAAAAATGTGCGGGCCAGGGTCATCCCAACTAATGTAAGAAAACCTATACAAATCGTGTCACAATGTTATCTTAGTCGTGACTTATGTATTGGTGAAACAATTTACTCAAAAAAGGGAACCAAAATGCAGCCATCAATTATTTAAGATGAGGAAAGATGTGGCAAGTAGTTAGCACAACTAGTAAGAAGAGGGAACCCTCTGGATTGAAATTCCGCAAAAGAACTTGAATTAACTAAGGAGTTGAAATTATGTTCTATATATACAATCAAATGAATCGACACTCTCTACATTTTGAAATGTACTTGAATAAAATGCATAGGAGATTAAGAAGAAATCATGTAACCTCCACCACAATCAACAATCTGTGCACAACGTCCAATGACATATGTAATTCCTATGATTCAGTTTCCAATTGGATCAAAAGATTTTGTTTCTTTTTTTTATGCTGTAGTTTTCTTTCTCGAGGACATGGTCAGAGCATGTATGCGTGCCGGTGGGTAGGTGGTTGGGTAGGTGGTTTGTTCCTATCCTCGTGTATGCTCTAACTCTCATTGGTGGGTATGCCCCTGATACCTTTCTCTGTTTTGCCCATATTTATCCTCCATGGACCTCAAGCTGAAACCTAGCTGGATTTCAGTATACCATGGTAACGGTTGAGATAGAGCATATTCAATGAGTAACAAAAACATCACAGCATTTTAATGACCTTCAAGTATAGCAAAGAAGGGCTAGAAAGAGAAGCCAGCCAGAAACAGGCAAGGCCTCCTACTACTGGATGTCATGGTTCCAAACATTATCTACGAAAACGAGTAAACTCATACATCAATAATCACTATCCCTGCGTAGCATTACCTCCAAACTCAGGTGGGGTGAGTCGTCCGCACGAGTTATGATGCATGAATCAAGAACAGGAACCAAAAAAAAGTCTGCTTCTTCCCCATTTAGGGTTCTATATGGACTGGCTAAAATGCTTTCGGAGATTGCCATCTGCAAACAAGAAGCATGGACCAGTGTATAAAGAATCAATCCAGAGAAAATAACTTCAGTCACCCAAAGATCATATCATCTTCATCCCATGAAATTTGATAAGTCTTCCTTTAGTTAACATCCAAAACTATTGTCAAATTTTGTTATTATAATAGAAAAGGCAACATTCCATTTTAAAAGTCGACAGAGCAGACAATATCCAATGAAACTGCTCAAAATTTTACTTCCCAAAGTTTGTCATGTTTTATAGAACACAGAGAGTAATAATACAGCTCTAAATTTACGTGATACCTGAGCGCCATACAACTGTTCTGTCCAGAAAGTAGCATTCCTATCATCATAGAGTCTGTTTATGCAATGAAATTTGAAATGCCTTCCCTACATCATAGCATAAAGTTTAGGCAAGCTTATATCTCCAAAATCCACTGCTATGATAGTATGCTCCCTCACCTCAAGAAGCAAGCTGTTAAATTGTGGGGGCAAATCATAAACGTATATCAGGGGCCTTCTCTTCATAACTTCAGCATTAAGGCTGGCAATACTTTCTCCAAGATCTGCATTTCCAGGAATATCGACTTGAGCTGGACGTAGCCATCGAGGCCAATCCCTTATGGATGAGAAGACTGATGGAATACTGCAATCAACTCCATACCAGCCCTTGTGACACTGATGACAAATAGAACTATATGAGTCGCAATATGGGGTCCATATCAATATTCAATACCAATACCTCACCAGGCTGCTTATTGGAGCCAGGGGTGAAGAAGGAGAAGAAATAGGCAAACAGAAGGAAGACGGGAGGCATTAAGGAATCTCCTGGACAAAGGGGCTCATCAATCCAGCCAAATGCAAAAAGAATGAGCATCTAACTGGCTTATGGTGGCAAATCTAGTTTTCCCTGGTATCCTTCCCAGCCATAACCAATACTGAGTACTTTATCTTCCAGCTCTTTCTCAAGCATCCATTTTGTTAATATGCTTCCAGAATCCTTCCTTCTGAAAGCTTACTTCCTTTAATGCCTTCTATTTGGTAATCTCAATTTTACACTCCGAGGGCAGAAGTAGCCACAAAGGTTTGCATAATGCAGGTCTTTCAAATGCTAAAGCTTGAGAGGGGGGGCCTATTGAGAGAAGAAATCTCTATACCTGACAAAATCCACCACGGCAATGGCCATGACCAGAGCACTGATTAATGCAGGTGGATAAAACAGGTACTTCACAAAATTGCCCAGTGCTTCCATCATATTTACAATGGCATTCCTCTTTGAATTTCACCTTTCTAGCATAGCCTTCTTCTGGGTCCACATTACACCAACCTGGCACACTGCTATTTGTGGTAAGTACATCCATATCAGGCTTACCCCAATCAGTCAATATTGGAACTCCAGGTTCAGATCTTGACCTGAGAAAATGCAAGAATATTGCGAATTAGGTGATGTTCATGGACTCAGTAAATCTAGACAGTCAAATTTGTTTGAGTTTTGAACATTTGACACTTTAGTACCTTCAGAAATGGTCACCTAATAATTTAATCCACTACTTTGCAATAATAGTAATTGACCACCCAGAGCTTTACAGCATGAATACCATAGTCCTTTTCTTGCAAAAGCTTCTAGAAATTATTTTTTGACCTCCAAAATACAGTATCCTTTTTTTTTTTAAATTGTCCTGATCAGGGAAAAAATGGTTGAATTCTTAGGAAACCTACTTGTTTTGATGTTTTGACTTCTTCTAATGACTCTAATGGCACTAGTCGCCATTATTTGAACTTAGTTCGCATTCCCGTTTATACCATAGAAGTGCGGAATCTTTAATTAGCCCAAAAAGGGTAAAAATAGAAAAAGTACCCCATTCTAAGGCCAAAACATAATCTCTAGAAGATTTGCTAAAGAAAACGACTAAGATATTCATCCCTTAAAACCTCTAGATAGTAAATTATTATTACTAGTTCGTTAGCTCGCCATGCCTTTGGGCACTAAAGTGTCATATGTTCTTAAGTTTTCTTACTTGATCTTAAACCCACATGCCTCTGCCACAGGACGATTTGGATATTTTGTGCCTTCTCCACAAAAGCACATTGCTCTTGTCGTGTCACAACTAGCCGAGCAAATAGAGACAACCCATGGGCCATAGGGTTGTTCTGGGGACGCAGGGTAGTTGCATGCCAGATTTAGTGCTTCAGAACATACTTGGCCTGTGCCATGGACAAACAATCTTGTTTATAGCTCACTAGGCCACATGATACATGATAAATACAAAAGTGGGAAGATAATTCCCACGGGAACATCACATATTCATGTTCAGCAAGCTATTTGCAGTGACAAAATGGTCTCATCACAGCAACTTAATTGGGCTGATTCACACTTAACTTATTTTTAGCCATTTTCTACAAAATCAACTTAGGATCCAAGAAGATTGGTCTTCATTAGCCACGGTGCAAGAGGAGTTCAGTGAAGTATCAAAAGCGGACTTTGTGCCATGTTGGACATTCACATATTATCAGGCATTCACATACATTAGCTAGTTAGCCACCTAACAAAAGCTGAGTGGTTTTGACACTATAAACACTTCAGTTTATATGCGCTTGATTGATTTAGGCCTTACTTCTATGTTTCCTATAATATGTAACCAGCGTTGATTAGTTTCTCGGTGAGAACTGAACGAATAAATAAACAAAAGAAAGACCAAAGTTTTAATTTCAGACACCACCATTTGCCATATTGACAGACTTCATATTAAAGAATGAATCAATTGACCAAAAATTCAAAATTGGACAAGTTCCAGCATCCAACCAAAAACCCAAAATTGGACAAGTTCCAGCATCCAACCTCTTAGAAAGAAGAGTACTGACCACTAAATCCATGGAAGCATCGACATTGTCCGAATTCATAATTGCAGACTCCTTGCCCATTGCAATCATTTCTGCAAGCCTTCGCACTAATTTTCTGCCAACAGAACCAACAGAAAAGTACAACTCAGAATAAAATCACACATTGCCAAAGACTAATCAAAATGGCTCGTATGAATTAATCTAGGACTGTAAGAGCACGATCCACACTATTTTGATGAAACAGACGTGAAAACCAATCACAACTGACAAAACTAAAACGAATCTAATAAATAATACTCCATTCAACAACAGTTCATTTGGGAGGAACTTCACCTCTGTGATGTGTATTTCTTCAACAATTGCATCACAAGCAGAAAGCCAACGTCCAATCTCCGCCTTCCATGGAGCACCACGATAAATAACTGCATTGTGCAGATCAGCAGGGAACTGATGATCTAAATCGAGCTCCACATTATGTTGAATGCTCCCAATTCCTCTAGTCGATTCGTATGTTGGAATACATGATGTTTGAGCATGCCTTACACCAAAGTAATCCAAAGTAGGTCCCAAAGGGAACAAGAACAGGTGAACTACAGAGAACAGCACAAATAATGTACCAACAGCAGCCAAGAGTGACCATGAGCAATTCCCCTTTTGCATTGATGGCATCATCTTCCAAAATCCTCCTTTTCAATAAACCCTGTTAGCTCCTAATACTCTCATAGATATGCAACAGCCAAACCTCTCACCCACTGACCAAGTTCAAGCTATGAAGAAAATGTGAGAACTCCTGTCATGAATAAGGGGCGAAGATGACAACTCACACCCAGAAAGCATGTACCAAACCCACATCACAACTACTCCAAAAAAAGTTTATTTGTCTACATGGGCATCTCTAGCTAAATCTCAATTACAGAAAATCAGCAGAAAATTTGCAGAAGAGACGGGTGCTAGATCACAAATGCGGCAACAGGGCAAGTAGTAACGACATTCACTGCAAATATATGATAGGAATCAATGGGAAACTGACCTCAAGATCTGCAATTGTTGACTGGAACGACAAATGGGTCAAATTTCGACTGAATTTTCACATACAGAGAGAATTTATGAATTGAATATCACCCAAACGCCCTACTTTGTAAAGTAAAGCATAGAATACTCCTATCACTCTATCAGAATGTTAGAGAAGACTTGCCCAGTTGCAGTCAAACAAGAGAGAGAGAGAGAGAGAGAGAGAGAGAGAGAGAGAGAGAGAGTCACAGAAAAGCCGCCAAGGTGAACTCCAAAATGGGTATTTGAAGTGGGCAGCTGGCTGTAATGATTGGAGGAATTGGTCATCCCCAACGATGAATTTTTCCTTCCACGCTTTATCTCAATGAAGATTATTACCCAAATATTTAGGGATTCCAATAAAAATAGCCACAATCTACAAAAACCATCAGTAATATTTGGTATCACTTTATTTCTTAACAATTAAGTGCCAAATAGAGAGAAATTTTATCCCAATTTTAATTTTTGATACGATATTTGCTTGTGAATATTCTTTTTTGTTGTTGTGCAAATCAAAAAAGATTACATGGTAAAGTTACTTAAATTTATATTGGAAAAACAAAGACATATTGTGATAAATGTAAGTATGTCCTTTTTTACACGTGATGATTGTAGTAAAAAAATTTACTAGTATCTACCCATTTTCATAGTCATAATTTTTAGGCAAGGAGCCTCTGTGTGTAAAAAAAATATTAAAATAAAATTAGTTATTTCAACCTGAGATTGTGGTAAGAATAATTTATTTATTTTGATGTAATGAATGTATATAGAAAAATTGATGGTATCTATCCATTTTCAGTACTTATAACTGATTTGTGGGGAAGTTTGCATTCACACAATGTCAAGGATTCAAGATCTTATTCGGCAACAACATTTGGAATAGTATTTAGAGGTTTGACTATTTCAAAAAACTATTTTCTTAAAATGTTAATGTTCAATAGAGAAGCATCTCACACCAATAGATAACATTCAAAATAACATTTTTCAAACATTATATTTGTTAACGTTTTAAGTCTCCCATCAGCATTTAGTTTTTGTATTCAATAAGTACTATTTATCCTTCATTTCATATTTCATCTTAAAAAAGATGAGCAATTTTGCACCAATGACAGAGAGTAACAAGTTCATATTATTGTCGTACCTTTTGGGTGCCTATTTTTAAGCCTTTTATCTGATTTGTGGAAACAAAGAAAAAAAAAATAAAAACATTGTATGTGTTATTGTCAAATGACATATGGAGTACATTGTACCAAATTGATCATGTCAGACAAGCCACTGTCAACTCGTTTTCTTCTTTTTGGGCCTCCTTCATTTTAATTCCACGTGTCACGGGCCAGGACCGCTAGCCTATTTTGATATTAGCTCTTGGTGAGAGAACTATATGTGATTTTTGTAGTTGTCTAACAACGAAGACGCCAGCCATAATAATAATAATAATAATAATAATAATAATAATAATAATAATAGTTATGTCATTTTTAATTATTTATATTCATCAGCTATTCCAATAACTAATTTTTATCGAATACATTCTTCATAAACAGTTAGTGAAATAACTATCAATTAACAATTAAAATACAACTACTTGCTATCAGAACAACAAATATGTTATTTGAACAATGATCTGTTACTCAAACAGTTATGTTGCTGAATAGGGCCCAAGATTGCTATCCATTTTGAGTTAATTAACTTCAAGTGTAAATAAAATTATTATACATTTTTTGACATGCCGACCCAAACTACGTAGGGGCCGTTTTGTTCTTCTGTTCTTTGATCTTCGTATGGGAAAGAAATCATTAATTTTCATACGCGATGTTTGGTTCATTTTCTTCATCACATTCCTCGAACCTTCTAGTATGGGTTTGAGTAAACTTCTTGCCCCCTCTTAGTTGACACAAGCACATACATTTGACTCAAACTTTCTCACACATGAATTGAACCAAATAAACAATATTAGAAATAATAATAATTAAAAAAAATTCTCACGGCTCTTGATTTCATTCATGATTCCATTCCTTTCAACTCCTGGACTCAAATGCCCCCTTATTTCTTTTCTTCAATAGTCTTGACTTGAAGCAAATAGTGTGAAATTTGTTACGCCCTCCCCCCCAACTCTTCCAAAATTCAAATAAAAAGGTATCTAATTGACACTTGAAAGACAAAAAATTCAATTAAACCAAGAATGAAAAGTAGATAAGAAAGTTAATATAGTTAATATAGGTTCATATATAGGTTTTATATTAGAATGTCAAAATGCGTATTTCGATGTGTTATCAAATTCATCAATTATTCGGTTGAGGAAATACATATGAGTAAATATAACACTTAGCTTACACCGTACCAACAATTTAAGTTGCTAATATTTTGCAGCACAAATGTAATATGTAAATACTACATTCTTTATTCTGTGATTTATTAAGACTATGTAATTTGAAGACCAAAACAATCGATTATTGAATGGATGGATACATAAAGAGGAATATCATGTTACATTTTCAAAATTCAATTATCATGAGGTCGTATTGTTTATAAATAGCCATGATCAACACATGGAATAAGCCAAGTAATAATTTTAGCAAGACCAATTTTAATCTCTAATACCAAGAATACGATGAATGGATAACTAATTATTAGGGTAAATTTGTCAATTAAATCTGAGAAAACCACCTAAATTTGAAAAACATAATAAAATGGTTTCCACATTCCTACTTCCATGTCTCTTATTTTTCTAAATTCCTTCTCCTAATCATAACCTGTCCCAGAAACTCTGTTATTATACATTGCATGCCTTTGTGAAATTGTCCAAGAAAGTTCAAGGGAGTCAAAGAGAAACTCAATATTGTAATTTAGTTTAAAAATAATTTGAGTTTTTAGGGATTCCCTAAAACTCGAGTGTCAAATGTTCAATTCCATCAATGCATCTATGCAAATCTTTTGTTGACTGTTAGGAGATTTCAACTCGAAAAAGGATAACTAAGAATTGAAGTCAATACTATAATGACTATAGTAGGTATACTCCCTCAAACTTCTTAGTGCATTCCAAGTCATTAATTCTTCCATTGGTGGTTTTGAGTGAAACTAAAATTGCAATTTTGCATGCTTGAAGATGTTACTGCATGTATGAGCTTAAAAGCTTTATGATCTAAATTTGCTTGTGCAAGTTGTCATGAGTTTTGGTTTTTTTTTTAAAGGGTAAGCAGGCCCAACCCACTAGGCCCCTATTTCAGGGGTACCCAGCGGGTCTAAACGAACCAGGGGTAAGGAAATGTCAAAGTTCAGACCAAAGCCTGGGACCACCATCCGCCCACACACAACTTTTATGGCACACGGCCAAAGTTGCGCCCCCCAGGCTCGAACCCGGGTTGGAGGGGGGGTGTCGTGTGTGACCAACCTGCCACATACATCTTCGACTTGTGTGTGTGTGTGTGTGTGTGTGTGTGTGTATATATGTGTGTATATATATATGTATATATATATATATATAAGTGATAGCATGGTTCTTACGTGTGCTAAACATATTTAATATGATAGTAATGTGTAAGAATATTACTTATACGCTTAAGTTTATTTATCTTGATTGGGTGATATTTTCCTAAAGCATGTTCTATTTTATTTAGAGAGTATCTACGAAAAACATTGTTATTGATTATATCTAATATCTCGCGTGATATCGTATGCTTAGTTGATTTTGATTAATTGATATATTTATCTCAAGATTGTATGCAGATTTATTGGATGACTGGTGTTGTTTGGATAAACTTTTTTTTTATGGAAACATTTTCGGTATGTCTTTGGAATATATATTATGATCTGCTTGACTAGATAGGCCAAGGCTTGCAATGTTTAAATGGTGTTCTACTGCCTAAATCAAGTTGCGCAAATTGTCAAGTGAATACCTCATTCAAGCGCCAAGTATGGAAAATTCAGAACCTTTCAAAGTTGTGACCAGAAGACTTTGAAATAATTCCATTGCCAAATCCAACTAATCGGAGACTTGCCAAATAATCTACAATGATCATGTTTATCTTATGAGCCTATATAAAGTAAGAGATGTTGCAAGAAGCAAATACACGAGACTTGAATAGCTTAAATATTCATTTGACTTGTAATCTTGCTGTATGTATTGTATTACTTGTACTCTCTTATGAGAATCAAACTTACGAAAGGGAATTTATAACAAGCAATTTGAGAAGAGTAAGTTTACGTTGAGTGAGTAATACCAAGTGAGTGGCTCAACTAGAAGGAATAATTAGTTGAGTGATAGATTAAAGAAAGTGTCTCTTAGATCGAGTAGTTGGCCGTGGACATATTCAAAGCAGCTTTGTCAAATTAGTGTATTTATCCATCTAACGTTTGAAGTGAATAAGAAGTTGAGCAATTCTAAGAAGAGACCTTATGTAGTACTAGACCTGACAAAAATTGACCAGATCCGAACCCGCTCGAATATTTTGGGTTTTGAACACGCTTTTTTCGATCAGAATCCGCTCGCTTAACCCGAATATTATATCTTTGTTTTTTAACTATCTTTTATATATCCCATTAGTAATAATGATTATTCATAATATCAAATCGTTTAAAGAGACATTAGATAACTATCACATCCCTCACAGATTAAACAATAGCACCCTTACTTTTCCAACTCCATTATCATAAAATATCATCATATGCAACTTATAATTGGACAACTTATAAATTTTGGGTAAGAAACGATGTTAAGTAACGATATACTTTTATGAAAATTAAACAAAATATGTGAAATGCTAAAAATTCGCAAATCATACCAATATATTTTTAGTGAAATGAATGTGTCTAATTAGACAAATTACTCTATAAAAATCTAAATTTTTGATGTTATAATTAAAACATATATCTTGTACTTCTCTAATTCTCTTTTGTTTGGTTTCCATTCTCATTCACTTATAACTACAACACTAGAGGTAAGAAATGGGCCTACTGTGTACGTATTATGGTCAACCTGTTAATAAAGTATACCAAACTGGGTTGGTTAACAAAGATATTGAATTGACTTACTGGATGGACCAATCTCTGGAGAAGCAAAAGGGGAAGAAGATGAATTTTGGAAGAAAGTGTGAGAGTATCTACAGGTTTCTTTAGAATCCACTTGATTATCAATCTCTCGTCTTGACCTAAAAGATATAACTGCGTTCACTTTCCTCACAGCCTCACTGAGGTTGACTTGAGAAGAAGAAGACGAGGCATGACCCTTATGGTTCACCTCTGGTTAATTAGGAAAAATACATGACTCCTTATTAGATGATGCTAATTGAGAAAATGTTTAGTCATCATTAAGGATGTGAATATTAGCCGAACTCGGAGAATTAATTAGTTTAAAACCTGTGTCATTTAACACTTGAATAGGTGATAAAAATGGATTTCAAGTGGGCATGGGTATTGTATGGGTATTATGTTCGAAAATGGGTGTGGGTATGGGTATAAATTCCTAAAATCCGAACCAAATTGTATACCTAATTTGTTACTAAAATACAACAAAAACATGGTCAACCCAAAAATAAATGTTTGGTATGAAACTCTAATTGTGTAGTATTTATTTATGTAGAAATGAAAATTTATTTTTTTTACAATTTTAATTTTTGTAAGTCTAATTGGACATGAATTTTATTAGTGTTGCTTGAAGTTACTAACCAAACTTAGTGTGTATGCAAATACGAGTTAAATATGGATGACACTTTGCATACTCAACATATACTTGAATAAAACCCCTAAACCTGAAAAATTCGATAGGTATGGGTCTGGGCATAGCCCTGCAAAACCCAATGGGTATGGTTATGGCTATGATTTCCAAAAATGGGTATGGGTGTGGGTATGGCTCAACAGACCCTGAACCCATCTCATGCTCATCCCTAGTCATCATTTTTTTTATATTAGCATTAATTATCCTCTTCACATTACTATTATTTGGTTTGTTATTGCTTGTTTGTCTATGTTTGCTTTATTAGTTTTGTTACATTTGTGTCCATTAAGCGGTTAATTTAGTGATTTACTCATGGATTAGGACATGAGGGTTTTTGCTTAATTGCCTTCTTGGTTGGGAACTTAGGGTTGGGGTAATTTAGTCAGTTATTACTTGTTTGTCTATGTTTAATTTACTAATTTTAGTTAAAGTTGTGTTAAATAAGTTATTGATTTACTGATTTGCTCATGAATTAAGAGATCAGGATTTTTGCTTTCTTGATTGGTGACCTAGGATTTTGGTAATTTGTTGGTTATAATTGCTTGTTTGCTCTATGAAACCCTAATTTTGCTTGTAGCTATCTAATTAGTGCTCGTAAATTATGAATTACATATGATATTCGCAACATTATTTTCAGTGTTACCCATCACACACGTTCACGAAAAGTAATTGCGGATAAGTATTCAATTGATGATTTATCTATAAATTTCTACCGTGTTGCCTTTATGATAATGTATGGACAACTTGAGTAAAGCTTAGTTTTTTATAAATAAAAAAAAAGATCCTGACACCCCTTGGTTTGAGTACGTAGGCAATGGTTAAATAAAAAAGGAAGTCAACAATTTCGTATTGTGAATAAGGCCAAAAAAAAAAGAGCAGGCCACTCGTACCCCGAAGCAGCGCGATGAGCGGAGCGCTGCAATATCTCGAGTTGCTTGCTTGCTCGTCCAAGCTGTTTTTTAGCTCCCAAACCAACGGTTGCACATGCTCAAAAGTGACGTGTACTATGTGGAAGAGTTGGGACCTGGGCTAGTTCAACCCAGGCCTACTAGTACTCGCCCTGCGTTAAACCCGACCTAGGCTCATAGTGAACGGGTTATACAATGGCCTGACCCGCCCCTTTTTGTTATGCAGTACTTGGCAAGTTTCAACTGAATAAATTTTTATGATGTTGAAGAGTAATTATAATGGTTAACCTATTCAGTCTGCGTCCCAATCCACCCTATCTACTAAAACGAGTGGTGCGGTTCCAGGAGTCTCGATTTGTCGACCCACGGTTTAATGGGATGGGTTCCCTGGCTCTGCCTGTGTCGCACCTTTACTATGTGGGAGATAATAGAAATTGGCTTTACTGCTTTCTTGGATGGTAGTTTATCATCAGTATTGTAGATGAATTCTCCCATGACCATTTGTTTTGCCATTCTTTGTATAATTTTTGCCGATTTTTTAGGTCTCCAAGACTCCAACATAAGAGCATTAGTAGCGTAGAGGGGGGAAGGAACGCAGGCCCACAAATGCCACATGTCACAAAATGAGAGGAGAGAGAGAAGAATTGCACGAGGGGGAGAACGCCTGTCGACCTGTGTGTGTCTCCCCGTGTTGCAGCTTTTTGATTATTTTAATATATCTTTGCTTTTTTCTTCTTTTTTGAGTAAGTAAATAATTTTTAAACGATTAAAAAAATAGATTGTGTATTATAAGGTAAGTCCATGACAAATATTTTTGCTGGATGATTAAAATTGAAGTTCCATAAGTTGAAAAAGTAATGAAATGCAAGTTCAAAAATTATGAAACTTTTGCTGACGTGGCAGACCAGAATTCCAAACTAAAACTCTGGTCGTGAACGCTCTAAACGTCATCAAGTTGATCTTTTATTTCCACGGTGGGTCATAAATTGGCGATGATTGTTTAAATATTATCCTATTTTACTACATGTTTTTCCACCAAGATTGTCATTATTAGTAGTGCTTGACACAGTTTGTCAGCTATGCAGCTTTGTTTGTACGTTTTGGGTGCAAACTAATCATCAGTTTAGATGCATCTTTTTGGCATTAATTGTTATTTCCTCTAAAAAATTTTAGTTGATGTCATTTTTTTTCTCCTTTTGTGAAATTTGCTATTTCCTTGTCATGTGGTGGGTTTTTTTTTTTTTTTGGTGTTGGAGTTCTAATTAAAAATGTATACTTGCAAATTCATTAAAAAGTGCGGCCTCCTTCCAATATCCAACAACTAGTTGGTCCTATTTGGATGCAGCAAGTAGGACCCCGAACCAACCTCTCATCCAAATGTCCAAGATATAAAATATCAAAATAAGAGATATTATAAAGTGTAAACTGTGGGTAATCATTAAATAGTTTTTTTCCACATAAACTGTAGTTTTCAGAAATATTTTAATTACGATGACGTGATTACTCTTCCATCAAATTCACCAATTGATTGACCATTTCATAGTTAAAGACAAAGCAACATTGTACCTTGAGGGTAGGCAATGCATCAGTTACATGAAGGGCAATCAACAACCCACTACAATTATCAATCATTGCATAAGCACAATAAGTTTTTCATCAATTAAAGCAATTTATAGCTCCTCCTATTGTAAACAGTTTTCCAAAATTTGTAGTCAATAACATTATGAAAAAGAATTAATACAATAATCAAGAAATGCAACTGAAACTTGACCATTAAAATATTTGAGAATTAATTTTCAAAACAAATAAGTAGATAATTAATTTTAAATCATATTTTCCAACAGATGGACATATGGTTTTAGGACTATTTGTTATGAGCATATTGGAATAGCAGGTGGCAAGTTTGAGTAGGTTGAAGTAAGTTTAAATATGATCAAGTTTGGCCAATAGAAACCGGGGTTTTGAGCAAGTTGGAGCATATTTGACTAGTGATTACCATCTTGGAGCAGTTTGTAGGCAAGTTTTTGAGTGGTTGAAGCAGATTTGACTAACAATTACTAGTTTGAGCGTGTTGGAGTAGATTGAAACATATTTGATCAACAATTATCAACTTGGAGTAAGTTGAGCATATTGGAGTAAGTTGGAGTTAGGGATATACAAAACCAGTTAATCAGAGGTTACGTAACCGAAAATCAGATGTCAATTTTCGATTCAAGAAAATTCTGAACCGTAATCGATCCAAAAATTTCGGTTAACCGTTTTCCATCGAATCAAAATTTTTGATTTGTCGAAACCTGAATCTTAACCGAACCGAAAAAGTTAGTTAACCGACTTTTCGGTTCTATGAACCTAGTTTTCGGTTCGTTTACTGGTTAACCGTTCACAAATAATTAAAAAAACTTATTTTCTTGCCAAAATGTTTCATTTTTTATGTTTAAAATTCTTTTATAAAAATTAATTTCAGTTACCATTCATAAATAATAAAAAAAGTGCTGCCCAAATTTTTTATTTTTTATATATAAATTTTTGAAAAAATAATTTTGGTTCGGTTAATGGCCGGTTAATAAAATTTTCAACCTCCCGAACCATAACCGAATCGAAAACTGATTTTTTTTTTTAGAAAATTTGTTCACTTAACCGGTTTTTCGGTTCAATTTTTTGGATTTCCGGATCAGTTTTCCGTTTCTTGTTGTTTTTTGTGCACACCTAAAGTTGCAGCAGGTAGCAAGTTTAATATACTCATAATGAATAAGACGTGTTATTGACCGCTATAGAAATACAAGGTGGAACATGGAGGTTGAACTGGTCATGTCCTTATCCCCTCCAACACCAACTTCCCATGGGTTGAAGCTTGAACTATATCAAACATAACTTTATGCTTTAATCAAATCATTGGTTTAAGTTTACAGGGGTGTTTGACGCAATCGGACTGCATATTGTTACGTAACAACACATAGAAATAGAGGGTGTAATAAGCTTATTGATTAGCTCGTCTTCATCAATATTATATGGGCAAAATTTATGTTGCCTCTAATTTTCCTTCTTGGAGTTTTCGGTATCACATTTCTAAGTTTACGAAGGATGTAGGAGTGAACTTCAATATGGAAGGTCACAAGAGAATAATTATTCCAATGTAGATCTAAAAGATAAGATCATGAACACACCCACTCAAATGTTCTCAATATTTCTCCATTCTTTTATTTCTTATTGATTTGGTCTTTATAGTTTTTTTTGGGGGGGGGGGGGGCAGCATTTAGAGCTTGTGCAATGGGAGTCCCATGAGCCAAAATTAAGGACCAAGAGCGAGCCAGCTGCTTGTCCGGAGTGCAGTGGAAGCATGGCGGCTTGGGGCTTGCAACCCGACTAGCAACCGACAGTCATTCGCTCCCTTAACTAATTTCTTTGCCAGCTAGCCACACACATCATCATGCCAACTTACTCTCTTATTTTAAAAAAAAAATTGTTGGGATGGATTGATTGTATCATATTGAGTTGGAAATTCGAGAAGCACTCAAATTTGAAAAAACATGGGAGAAGAGGACATAAGGATGACGGAGGAGGAAATAAGGAGAAAGGGGCTGAGAGAGAAAGAAGAGGGAATGAGACATAGAGGATTATTTGTGGTAATGATGGTGGAATTGAATTTTATTTCTTATGTTAAAGAAGAGCTCTGATTTAAAGAAAAATGGAAGAAGACATGAAAGGAGTGGGGGCAAGCAAAGAAACGGATGAGAGAGAAAGGGCAGAGAGCATGCGTTGGGGGGTGTTGTATTGTGATTGGGAAGTAGAGATGACAATCATATCCAAGTTCGAAGCACATCCAATCCGATCCAAGCAAAATAATCCAATTTGGATATGGGAAAAAAATATTTGAGTCCGAGTCAGGAGATAATCCGAATCCGAGTCGGATCTGGATCGGATTCGGAGGGAAGACAACATTCGATATAATTTTTCAATCCAATCTGACTATTTTGTGAAGTAATTAAAATTTTACAAATATAAAGTTTACCCTCCGGTGTTAACCCTAAATCTCTAATAGTCACCCCCATTTAGTTGCTTAGTCGAGACACACTCTCCCCCCCCCCTCATGTGTGTGTGTGTATGTTTTACATTCTTAGCCTCACTGCATTGTCGATTACACAATCGATGTCATCTGTCTTGTTGTCACTTGTCAATCTCCCTTAGTTTAGTATTAAATGTTCAAATATTCAGTTGAAGTGATAAGAAAGTTCATGTTATTGCATCGATAGATAGGCAGAATAAGTTCGGATAAAAAAATAGTATAAAATTATTGTCATGAACAGAAATTAATTCGAATTGGATTAAATCCGACTCTGATCCTCTCCGAGTCAGATCGGATTTAGAGGTTCCCTCTGATCCATCCGATCGAATTTTTGGATCCAAAACTTATTCGGATTCGGATGTTCCAACATTTGACCCGAATCTGATCCGTTGTAATCCCTATTTGGAAGGATATTTTTCTTTTTTTTTAATAAAAAGATTATCATGTTTAGTTATATCAATAGATCTTTTTACTATACACTACTAGTATTAATTTAAATTTCTATATAAAGATGTTATTTTTTGTTAATTTTGTTAATTGAAAATTAATCATTAAACTTTTTGAAAAGTATATAAACTATCCTTCATAACTTATTCACAAAAATATATAATAAAACAAAACAAAAGAGTAAAATTAATTAAATATGTTTAATGGTGAGTTTCAAGAGTATTATCTTAGATAGTGAGTCAAAATTATGAGTCTTACATTGTACAAGAAAAAGTTTGTGAGTCAAAAAATTGACCCATCAGATGATATGAAGAGAGTAGGCCCTGTTCATGAGCCAAAACTTTGGTTCACCATCGCACATACTCTTAAGATGAGGAGGTTGATGTATTAGGAAACAATTTAGAAATTACATTTGGTTAGAATTTGAAAATTATATAAATTAAATAGGAGTGCTTAGCCAAAATTGTCATTAAACTTTTGGTTTTGGTCAAAAATGTCATTGAATTAACTTTGTACCTAAGCGTATCACTAAACTCTATTATTATTGTCAATTTTGCCACTGTGACTAGTTTTAACCAGCTGCAGCCAGTTTTTATTTATTTTCCCTTTAAAATTTAAATGTCTTAAAACTGAAATTAATCCTAAGCGTTCCCTTCCTCATAATCCCTGTTAATGGACACAGGGGCAGAAAGTAAAAAGCCTTGACATTCCTAGCTTCCTATAGCTAAGCCTAGTTGATGGATATTTCACCATGTTTAGTTCTAAGTAGAAGCGAATAGAATGAGTAAACAAGAACATCACAAAAACAGGGGAAGGGAATTGAACCAAGTCAAGAATTAAACAAGTGAAGGGAAGTCATAAGATACCCTGCCTTTCAAGGATCAACCTAGGTTATGTGAGCTCCATCAATGGAAGGAGTTAAACAACAAGAAAAACCTGACTTCAAAATCAAATGAACATAACAACCCTACCATCGTAAATTCGATTCCAAAAAAATGGCAAATAAATTGAAAGAAAAAATAGCAATCAAGCACAGAACAAGAGTAAGGGAAGAGGGATTTAGAAAGCCAACCAAATTAAAACTACGACCAAGCTTTGAAGCTCGCCAAAAATGGTGGAGTCACCATTGTAATACTTCGAATTCCAGTGAAAAAAGAGGGAAACAGCAAAATTGAACCAACTGTGAACTAGTTCAAACCTAGAAATCACAAATTTGATTCAAAGCTAGTGAATTCAGCTCAGAAAATTGAATGATTCAAATGACACTACATGAAATACTAAAACTCAAAATTAGATCTAAAACTTAAAGATGAAACAGGGGAATGGGACAGTGAAGCTAAACCCTAAGTTAACCCTAAAAATTATTTAAAACTAAAATTAAATCTTCCCTAAAATCCTCCCTGAATCTTCAATCACTAGTACCCTTGCTTTATACCCACCCAAAGATCAGTTTCTCCTCTCAATCCAGTCGCTAATTTTGAGTTGAGTTGGATGGTGAAGATGGCCCTCATGGTAGGAGGGATTCGAAGATGCATAGTGCACAGATGATGGTTGAGATGATGATGTCGGATGATGGCCAGAATGGTGGGTGATGCTGATGATGGTGTTGCGCTAGTGACCTGGGTCAAAGAAGCCAGAGGAAAGGGTGCGGGCTTCTACTCTGATCTAAAGTGAAAGAGGAGAGAGAAAGAACTAGAAGGGGGAGAAGAAAGTTGGCTCATGCTTCAGTTGCAATCACCATTTTCTTTACTTCAGGTTGATGCTTTTGTGGATGTTTAGGGTTTTCTTCAAATGGCGAGTTTAAAGGGATGGGGAGGAAGATGAACTGAGAGCCATGGCAGAGCGGGGTTAGGAGTAGCTAATGATTTTTGCTCATTTTCCATCTATTTTTCAAGGCCCATAAACAAAACCCTTTCAATTCCACCGGCAAAACACTCCCTTACCTGCTACAACCGGTCACAGTGGCAAAATTGACAATAATAATAGAGTTTAGTGACAAGCTTAGGTACAAAATTAATTCGATGGCATTTTTGACCAAAACTAAAAGTTTGATGGCAATTTTGGCTAAGCACTCAATTAAATAGTCTATCAATTGAATAACAATAATGTACTACTATTTCGAGTGGAGTAGGAGCACCTTTGCAAACACCAAGCAAGCGATAAGAGATACCGAGCAGATACTTAAAGAGGCTCAAAATGTTGCCCCATCGGATAATCTCCAACATTGCAAAGATCTAGTGGCTAAGCTTGACGACCTTCACAGGAAGGAAGAAACATATTGGTATATCAAAGCTCGCGTTAATGATTTGAAGGATGGTGATAAACACACGACATATTTTCATTGCAAAGTTAATTCCCGCAGAAGAAGGAACTCCAACAAGGGGTTTAGAAGATGAACATGGTTGCTGGAAGAATAAGGACGAGGACTGTAAGGGTATTGTGGTGCGTTATTTCAGAGATTTTTTTTCTTCCACCAAATCTGATACGAGTGACATCACGCTTTAAGCAACATGGAGAAAAAGGAAACAAACGATATGAACAGAATGCTTGATGAAAAGCCAACAACAGATGAGATCTAGGAGGTGCTCAATGATATACATCCTATGAAAGCCCCTAGTCCGGATGGGATGCACGCTTTGTTTTACAAAAAATGCTGGAATTTCATTGGAGGGGATGTGGTTAATTTCGTAAAGGCAGCTTGACATGGGCAGTTGTGTCTCAACGAAGTCAACAAGGCTTACATTGGTCCAATTCCAAAGGTGAATGAGCCCATATCCAGAATGCAGTATAGGCCCATCAGCTTGTGTAACATTTTGTATAAAATTTTGGCAAAGACGATAGCTAACCATCTCAATAATATTATCCCGAACCTTATTTCTAAGCACAAACTGTCTTTGTCCCCGAATAGATTAATCACTGATAATGCATTGGTGGCATTTGAAGTCTTTCACTATATAAAGAAGAAGACGTGCAGGAGAAGAGGTGTATGTGCTATAAAGTTAGACACGAGCAAGGCGTATGACAGAGTTGAATGGAGCATCTTGGAGATGGTCATGCGCAAGCTGGGGTTTAGCCAGAGCTGGATCACAAGGATTCGAAATTGTATTTCTTGCGTTTCATACTCCTTTCTTATCAAAGGCAAGGAGAGTGGTGATGTTTATCCCTTACGTGGTTTATGCCAAGTGATCCAGTTTCCCCTTATCTATTCCTATTTTGTGTTGATATCTTTTCTATATCCAAAGCAGCTAGGGAGAGGAAAATTCATAGAGTTAAAATCTACAAAAGAGCACCACAAATTTCAAATCTATTCTTTGCAGATGACAAATTGTCAGTGTCATTGTCATCATGCTAACAAGAGTGAAAGCAAGGTAATCCAGGATATAATTCATACATATGAGCGGACATTCGGACTGTTGGCCAATAACGGTCACAAACTTAATGACCATAATCATGGATCGATTTGGCTGTTACAATGGAGGTTTAATTATGTATTAATCAGCATTTATGACACATTGATTTGCAAGATTACATTATGTGGCTATGTGCCACTATAAAAGGGTGGGTGATTCATGGGTTGAATTATCCTAAGCAGTAATACATCCCTAGTAATCTAATACTCCCTGTTATCTTGCATAAACCTAACCATCTGACCGTGGCTTGGGTTTTGAGTGTGAGGCATAGACAGTGACTCTAGTAGCACCAGTTCGTGGGCATACATCTTGCAGGCGATAAGGTATGGGCAATTCCGCATCTAGGTATTCTTCAAACTCCTATAGTGGTATCAGAGCCAGCCTGTTAAGATTATAGCCTCAAACATATGGATTATAATATGTGAGCATGAATATGCCTCGTTTCAAATTTGAAATCATGCAATTGAATGCTTAGAGACAGTTGAAAACATGTACATACTCAGATTTATGTTATAAGCACTATTAAGATTTGAGTTATTTACTTATAACAAGCTCGACCTCATGCTAGTCTGTTGCTATGCATTTGCATTAGGATTCTATGTTACAAAGCATGGTACTGTTTTTTTGCTTTTATAGATTAAATTAGCAAAACCCGAGACTGCCCCCTACCCAGACTCGTGACCCAAACCTCATCTCTCAAGATCTGAAACTAAAACCCAACCTCGACCCTTCTCGGTCCTACACCTCATCGTCCCAAATCAAACAAAAAAAAGAAAAAGGCAGAAGCAGAACGGACTTACCTCGTCGGGAAGGGTGGCACGTGTGGGTTCGAAAAATTTTGTTGGTTTTTTTCTACCCATCTCCCCCAATCCCCTCAGATCTGCTCATCCCGGCTCAGAACCACGAGAAAAAACACCATAGAAGCTGCACATGGGTGATACGTTGCGCCACAGGGGTGGCGCGTTGGGCGAGTGGGTGGCAAAAGTCGAATGTTCGGCGGATGATCTACTCGCTGGTGTGGTCATATTAGTGGATTTGGTCGATGGTTGGTGTCGGGATGCATTTGGAAGCTCTGGAAAGGGGACAATTCCTCATATGGGTTTTTGGGTGGTGGTACTGACGTATTTGGGTCTTAGCCAAGGTGACCGGTGTCGACACCGGTATGGGGCTGAGGTGGACAGCCATGGTTGCCTTGGAATTGGGACGCCGGGCTCTCGGCTGAGGGCCGAGTTTAAGAGAGA
The DNA here is from genome assembly GCA_017589665.1 of Selenicereus undatus. Classification (NCBI taxonomy): domain Eukaryota; kingdom Viridiplantae; phylum Streptophyta; class Magnoliopsida; order Caryophyllales; family Cactaceae; genus Selenicereus; species Selenicereus undatus. The sequence continues at coordinate 81,100,374 of JACYFF010003369.1, forward strand.
GATAGAGAGAGTTAGAGGCTTTTAGTTTTTAGTCAGATAAAAAGGAGTCGAATAGAAGGCTCTAGAAGTGGCCAGGGAGCCGAAGGATTTCATGAATAGGGGGGGTCTCGGGTTTGGCCTCTTGGTAATATTTACCTTAAAAAAAAAGGAGGTTTAAGGCTGAAGTTTTTTGAGATGAATTATAATACTTTTTGGGGGCATGTTTTTGGTCTATAAACATAGGCTCTTGTTATTTACAATAGTACAAGTTCCAAATGAAAAGAATGCATGATCTTGTAACATTAATGTGTCTAATGTTTCAATGTTTATTATCGCATGCTCATTATATATATAAATTCGTTTTATATGTCGAATAATTTACTATTATGTTAAATAGTTAATGATAATGAAAATATGAATTGGTTTCATATAACTGTAGCATTTTCAATATGTGAACATGTAAAATAGTTTTACATTGTTTTTTTAATAAATATCTATGTGATATTTAAATAAATGTTAATTTGTTTAACATTTTAATTGTGGTCCATATGAATATTTTATGGAAATATCGTTGTAATTAAGTTATTTAAATTTTCTAGTTCATGATTATATGAGATGATTATGAGCTCAGCGAAATTTTCGATCATATGACATGAACGATGAAACTTTAATAATTTACTTACTTAAGAAAACATGTGCCTTATGTCCATTTTTCATATGAACTTGTAGATTTAGCAGCTAACAGCGCAATCATTAATGAGCTTTCCACTAGTCAGAAGTTAGATGGGTCTAACTATGACATGTGGAAACAGAAGATTTAGTATCTTCCAAATGAGAGGGACCTGCTGAAACACTTGACCGTAGCCAAGTTTCTGCCATTTGACACGGATAAAGATGGCAAGCCCATTGATACTTCTTCTGTGCAGTATCAAGAGAGCTTACAGGCCTACCAAGACTGGTCCAATAAGGATCGAATGGCACAATTTACTATGTTGTATTTCATGCACGATGATCTTATTGGAGAATATGAGTTGTGTCCCACAACTAAGGACATGTGGGACCAATTCAAAATTCGTTGTGGTCAAACATCCGAGACAAGGCTTCGTACCTTGTAGCTCAAATCGATATAGTACCAAATGGATTCCAGTCGTACCATCACTGAGCATTTACGAATTATGAGTGGCATAATTCGTGATCTCAAGACTGCTAGTAAGGAAGTTTATGAGGTGGAGCAAGTCTTGAATGTGATTCGGGCGCTCCCTGTAAAATCTCAGCGTTGGAATCATGTCAAGACTGTTTTGACTCATTTTGAACATATCAAGACCTTTGCTGAGGTCCAAAGCCACATTGAAATGGAAGAAAAACGCCTGAAAATGTTAGGCACTTCTTATGTGGCTCTTGTTGCCAAGGGAAATAGGCCCAAAGGCAACAAGAATAACCGAGGCCGACGGGGCAGGAAGGGTTTTCGCCCCCCTCATAATGGTAGGCCGAAGGTTGGGATTGCCAAGAAACAGAAGGCCAAAGGCAATAGAGGGATCAATATAGCACGTGTGAAGTGCTATAATTGTGGAAAGAAATGTCACAACGCTCGGGATTGTCCTAAGCCGAAGAAGGTACTTTCTTCCACTTATCCTCCTGAATTATATGTATGCTCTCAAAGTTGCTAATTCTTTTCCTAATTGGATTGTAGATACGGGAGCAAGCAAGCACATAGTTCGGAAAAGAGTAGGGTTTGTGGATTTTCACCAGTACCCTGTAGGTTCATAAACTGTCGTGTTGGGTAACGGCAATGAAGAAGATGTTCTGGGTGTTAGAACGTACCAGCTCATTTTGTAATGAGGAAATAAGCTGATTCTTTTTGATGCCCTTTACGCACCTGGGGTGTGAGTCTGTCTTTTGTATTTAGTTTCTTTAATGAAATCAGGTTTTGGTTTTCGTTCTTATTCAGATGGTTTAAACATTATTTATGGTGGCAATGTGTTTGGCCACACAACTTTAAAGAACGATTTCCTTGTACTAAATTTGGATAATTGTTATAATAATTCTCGTTCTATTTTTGTCTCACGTTTTGTTTCTGATTCTGAATCTAGTAAATGGCATGCTAGGCTTGGCCATATTGGCCAAGATAGGATGAGTAGGCTAGCTAAATAAGGTTGTTTAGACCAACTCACTAAGGTTAAGTTGCCTAGATGTGAGTCGTATCTAGCTGGCAAGGCAACCGCGAAGCCTTTTGGTAAGGCTTCAAGTGCGTCAAGTCCTTTAGAACTTATCCACTCTGATATTTGTGGGCCCATGAATTTGAAAGCACATCATGGGGCTTTCTAGTTCTTTACCTTCATAGATGATTATTCAAGACATGGGTATGTGTAGCTATTATCACATCGCTATGAAACACTTGATGTGTTCAAACGTTTTGTAGCTGAGGTTGAGACCCTATTAGATCAAAGAGTTAAGACTCTTCGAACTGATGGTGGTCGTGAATACCTCTCACATAAGTTCAAAGAATTTTGTGAGGAAAATGGTATACAAAGATAACTCATGATTCCTGGCACTCCACAACAAACCGGTGTGGCTGAACGTAGAAATCGAACATTGCTTGACATGGTCAGGTCAATGATGGCACACGCCATTCTCCCAATTAGTTTTTTGGCAAATGCGCTACTTACAGCGGCTTACATCCTTAACCGTGTGCCTAGTAAAAGCATATCGCTACCCCAAATGAGTTATGGCATGGTAGAAAGCCCTCATTGGAACATTTACGCCCATGGGGTTCAGCTGGTTATGTACATAACCCAACTCACAAATATGGAAAATTTGGCCTAAGGGCCACTAAAATAATGTTTAGCAGATATCCCGAACATTCTAAGGGATATGTTATATTTGGTGAACACCCTAATGGTCGTAAGACTGAAGTGGATTCACATAATGTTGAATTCCTTGAGGATGAGTTCCCAAGCATTGGTGAAATCGAACAAGACACAGTGTTGTATGAGTTACCGCCAAATGATCCACTATCTCTCGATGAGGGAGAGGATTTAAACTCTCACCGTGTCACCGAGGATAGTACTCTTCCATTGTCTGAAAGAGATGATGAGTTGTTGGTTGTCCAAGAGAACCAACCTGAGAATGAGGTTCGTCCTCCTTCTTCAGTACATGAACATGAAAACGAGGTCAGTCCACTTGTTCAGGATAATGACAATGATTCTCTCTCAGCTGAGGATTCTGTACCTCTTAGAGATAGGGGGAGGAATTCCTCAAATGGTCAAACCAGCACAGGTCCTGTGCTCTAGAGGAATGAGTGTGGAAGAATACCTTGACGATATTTTCAAATCAAGGAGAAGATATTTCTATGCACTCCTATAGAAATAGAAGAGTCTACCTCTTTTTAGGAGGCTGTTGATTCACCAAACCACAGAGAGTGGATGGAAGCCATGATGGATGAAATGGACTCTATGGCGAGAAATAAGGTTTGGGAACTTGTTGCTCTTCATCCCCAATGTAAATCAATTGGAAACAAGTGGGTATTCAAGATAAAATGTCGGCAGAAGGATTAATCAACAAGTTTAAGGCCCGTTTAGTGACGAAGGGGTTTACCCAAATTGAAGGGGTAGACATGAAGAGACTTTTTCTCCTGTGGTGAGAATTGCCTCTATTCGCCTACTTCTAGCCTTGGTTGCCTATTTGGATTTAGAATTGTTCCAAATGGACGCAAAGACTGCTTTCCTTAATGGAAACCTTGAAGAAGATATCTACATGGATCAACCTATTGGTTTCGTATCGAAAGGTCAAGAGGACAAAGTTTGTCGTCTTAAAAGATCCATTTATGGTCACAAGCAGTCTTCCAGAGCATGGTATTCCAGATTCCATAAAGCCATTATTTCTTTTGGCTTAAACATGATTTCAGAAGATCACTCCGTGTATGTCAAGAAAACTACAAAGGGGATTATGTTTCTTACTTTGTATATTGATGGCATACTACTAGCTGGAAACAACACGAAGATGATCCAAACCACTAAGCAGTGGTTGTCCTCCGTCTTTGAGAAGAAGGACATGGGTGAGACCAGGTATGTCCTAGGCTTAGAGATAACTCAGAACCATTCTAAGAAGCTTCTTGGTTTGAGCCAAGAAGCATACATTAACAAATTCTTAGAACGTTTTCGAATGCATTACTCTAAACTCGTGGACACTCCAGTTGAGAAGGGTTTAACCTTAAGTCTCGAGTCTCGACCAGTATCCTAAGACAGACAAAGAAAAGGAGAGAATGAACAATTTTCCTTATGCTAGTGCAGTAGGAAGTCTAATATATGCCATGTTGTGTATACGACCAGACATTTGCTTTGCGGTTGATTTGGTAAGTCGTTACCAAAGCAACCCAGGACCTGCACACTAGCAAGCCGTCAAAAGGATCTTTCGTTACCTGCGTGGTACGAGTGACCTGGTCCTTTTCTACCAAGATGGAGATCTTAAGCTGAGAGGATATATAGATGTTGATTGCGGTGGTGATCTGGAAGAATTTAGGTCTACCTCAGGATATGTGTTCACCCTAGGCGGGGGAGCAATATCTTGGTGCAGCAAGAAACAAGACTGCATAGCACTTTCCACTATGGAAGCAGAGTATGTTGCTTGCTGTCTCGCTACTCAAGAGACAATGTGGCTAATGAGTTTCCTACATGATCTTGATCTCACTCCAGGGGTTAATGATCCTGTAGAAATGTTATGTGACAATACTGCTGCTATCCAATTCGCAAGATATCCAAAGTTCCACAGGAAGACTAAGCATATTAAGAGGCATTATCATTTTGTTCGAAACGCCATAAAAGAGAAAGACGTTGCCATTAAGTATGTATCTACAAGTAGGATGATAGCAGATCCTTTAACTAAGCCTATCCCTAGAGACGCTTTTAAAGCTCATGTGATGAGCTTAGGTTTTCGTAGGACTTAGTTTTTGGATGTATCTAAGTATATGATGGACATGTTGTTACTTGTATTAAATATTTATGAAATAAAGAATGATGTTTCTTTTTCAAATGCTCATAAATATGCAAGTACATTATAAGGCACATTGTTATGTCACTAGGCTTCTAATTGGCCTAGTCACACAGGTAATCACCCTAACGCTTGAGTAGCGGGCAGGATGAGACTGAATCATACTAGCACTTTGTGTGCAATATTGATTATTCATACTAGGAATGTATGAATGGAAAATATAGTCACCTTAGTAAGTTTAAGATGAGACTCAGGAGAAGTCGAATATGAAATGAGTTTTCATATCGAAGCCTTACAGTCGAATCTTGAGTACTAAGATTAACATTGGGTATGTTGGTCTAGTAGCTCAGGTTGGTTTTTAGGTAAAAGCCAAGCTTGTGATTCGCATGACATAGAAGAGTGACATGCCCAGTTTAGGGGGAGCTATGCCATGGCACACTACCATGCTATGTGTGCTGAAAGTCGACCTATCTGATGAGCGATAAGTGAGTTCTCTTTCCTTATCACTGTGTGACCCTCATTGGTAATATTCCTTGACTTAGAGTTATGATATGAAGTCGAAGCTTGATGTTGCTACCTTAGTGTGTTGTCCAAGGGCCAAGATGTATATGGTCCAGCGGAGCACATTAGGAAATCAGTTATGCTAAGATGGATTGTTGTAATTGCCTAAGGAAGAATCATTTGCTCATCACCATATCAAGCTCAAACGATTATATTTAGTATATAATCAATTGATATATCAAGCATAAAGGGACAATGTGTGCCATTGGTGATGTATTTGAATGATTCGGGGTATTGGTGTTTCGTGAATGTCTTATGTCAATTAGATGGTGACTTGATATAGCACTAGTGGTTTTATTTTTGATCGCACGCTCAATTCCCAGTATGATGTGTGAGGGATGTCATTGGCAGGGAGGTATGAGCTTTATCGTCTTTGTGATCGATGGGGACCTGTTGGCTGGTGACGGTTACAAACTTAATGACCATAATCATAGATTGATTTGGCTGTTACAATAGAGGTTTAATTATGTATTAATCAGCCTTTTTGACACATTGATTTGTAAGATTACATTCTATGGCTATTTGCCACTATAAAAGGGTGAGTGATTCATGAGTTGAATTATCCTAAGTAGGAATACATCCCTAATAATCTAATACTCCCTGTTCTGTCACATAAGCCTAACCATCTGACTGAGGCTTGGGTTTTGAGTGTGAAGCATAGACAGTGACTCTAGTAGCACCGGTTCTTGGGCATACATCTTGCAGGCGATAAGGTCCGAACAATTCCACATCCAAGTATTCTTCAAACTCCTATAGGACAAAGAGTAAACAAGGAGAAGTCGGAGGTAGTATTCTGCAAGGATGTCTCCACCATTGTAAAGGCTGAGCTTTTTCAGGAGTTACAAATGATTGAGGTGGATCATCATGTGAAATATCTTGGGTTGCCCACCACCTTTGGCAGGTCAAAGAAGAATGCTTTTGCTAATATTAAGGAAAGGGTATGGAATAAATTACATGGCTACAAGGAGAAGCTTCTATCTAGCATTGGAAAAGAAACACCTTTGAAGGTCGTTGCTCGGGCTATTCTAACATATGTTATGAGCATTTTTTTAGCTTTCAGACTTCCTCCTTGACGAAATCCATGCTTTATTTCCAAAATTTTGGTGGGGTTCCTCGGATCAAAAACTAAAAGTACACTGGAAGGATTGGGAGGACTTGTGTCTGCCTAAGCATATGGATGACAAGGGCTTTCAAGACCTAAAGATCTTCAACACGGCTCTTTGGCAATGTAGTGCTGGCGTCTTCTAAATCATAAGGAGACTCTTCTCTATCAAGTTTATAAAGCAAAATACTTCCCCAAAGGAGACTTCCTTGAGGCCTTTGGGGGGGGGGAGGGAGGGAATAATTCGAGCTATGCTTGGAGGAGTCTGTGGGAAGCAAAAAGCCTGCTAAACAAGGGCCTTCGTTGGAGGATTGGTGATAGCTCAAAACTAAATGTTTGTGAGTACATTTAGGTGCTTCTTGATAGTGTCCTTGCACATCCTAGTACAGACATTCAGTTCAATCCCGATCTAAAAGTCCAAGACCTTGTGACACGATGAGGGAGTGGAATGATGGGTTGCTCAAGTCCTTGTTTTCTGAGGTAGCAACGACTCATATTTTGAGTATACCTCGCAGCTGTAAACATACACTAGATTCTTGGATGTGGTGGCTCACAAGGGATGGCATCTTTTTGGTTAAATCTACAAATTTGTTAGGAAAGCTTGTATTGATTAAAGCAAGGCGAATCAGTAATGTTGTCCAAGATGAGGGTTGGTGGCAGAGATTACAGAATCTTAATATTATCCCCAAAATTAAACATTTCACATGGAGAGCTTGTCGGGTATCCTATCTGTGAATAAAATTCTTCACAAAAGACATATTACAGAGAGCAGCAGATGCAACATATGTAAGCAAAGTGATGAATTAATTTCCCATGCCATCTTTAAATGTGTACATGTCAAGCCTGTCATATATGTGTGTGTGTGTGTGTGTATGTATGTATGTATACACACACACACACACGCACACACACACACACATATACATACATACATACGTACGTAAGTACATATATATATATATATATATATATATATATATATGTACACACACACACATATATGTATATATATATATATATATATATATATATATATATATA
>JACYFF010003369.1:81123752-81135396 GCA_017589665.1 Selenicereus undatus
CCATACATACATATATATATATATGTATGTATGGGATGCCTAAAGTATTACCGTCCAGGGATTAAAATGGGGACTAGATATAGAATATTTCCTAGATTGTGTCGAACACAAGAATCCTTGATTGATAGAGACTTGCCATGGTAGATTCATGTTTGTTAACCTTGCTTTTCTTCATTGTCTTTTAGCAATCCTTCAGATTCTTTTACTGGAAGCTGAAAACTGTGGTGATTCTATATCATCTACGAAAGTGGGGACAATGGACCGTCTCGCAGTGTCTGATGCTTCCTGTGACCTTTCTTAACACAATCCATGGAGGATCCTATTCTTGTTTTCCACTAGCGTTCAATAAGATTTCAAAACTCCTTTGGCAAAATTTCAAAACGCCCAATTGGTTGCGGAGAGTTAATTCTTGTATTAAAAAAATTCGTCCTGGTTGTGGTGGCATGCTAAATTTATCAAAGTTGAATTGTGTTTTTGAACAGGATAATTTTAGAAACTTGAGGCTTCTCTTGAGTTGGGTTTTTTCTTTTTCTTTTTTTTTTGGGAGTTGGAGGGTTGGGGCGGATACTAAAACAGGTTTGCTCAATTCCGTAAAACAGTTCTAAATCAATTAAGCTTTTCTATATAATTTTCTGTTTCTAATCTACAATGTCTACCCTTTTGCTGAACTGTTTATTTATTTCTATCACTGTTATCAAAGTGAATCTATTGCTTCACCAGCTCTCACACTCGGCTACTCCTAGATGGCCCGAAAATCTAAAATGCCCTATGTTAAGTCAATCATGGATATATATTGTCCTAAGATCACTATTTCTGCCTACAAACCAATTACCTCATGGTCGTGCTTTGGGCAGGGTATAACTCCTAGTGCACATCCTGTTTGCACATGGCCTAGGGAGATCTAAATGTGTAAGCTTTAGCCCTGCAAGTTGACTGCCTGATTTTGGGAGACACCAAGTTCCCTTTTTTCTGTTTTTATACAAAATGTGTACAAGGCTTTTTTTTATTTTTAATAAAAAATGGTCCTGCCTGTGTGAAGAGGTTGGGGGGGGGGGGGTATGCAGCTTATCCCTTGCAAGGACCACAGACAAGTTCAAAGGCATTAGCTGCCTACAACCTCACAACAAAAGTGGCGGATGCTAATCATGTGAAACATGTTTGATTTAATGCATCATCATCCCATTCCCCCCCTTGACACCCCCCCCCCCTTGATGATTCTGTTGCTTAATGAACTTATATTGGTTTTGCTCACATGGAGATTAGCGATTTGGTACGTATTTCATCTTCAAAATATAGCGTAGATCATTGTAAAGCCCATTTTCAGTGATAGCCTGTACATTAGCATTAATTCCAGTGAGAAATGAGGGTAGGTTTCAGCTCTCATCACCTTTGAGTTATTCACTAGTTCAATAATGTGTTAAATTATGGGAAATGAGATATGGCTTGCAGCCTTGCACCTTTATTTTTGTTTAATCTTATTATGTTTTTCTGCTTTCCTTTTTTTGGGGGCAAAGAGAGGAGGGGGGGGGGGCTGGGAAACTTGGGTTCCAGATATTACTAGACTTTTTAGCTTCAAACCCTGCATCATTTTACAAGTCATCAACATTTTGTTGGCCTGAAGGCTAATCATCCACCTTCTGCCCTCCAGAGTTTGTCTTCTCACAGCACTAGAAGTCAACAATCAATTCCAGAGAAATGCACCGATCAAGTTGAGGTGCCGATAGACTCTGAGGAGCTCAAGCAACTGTCTGCAAGCAGATGGTCTTCTCCATGTTCATTTTCATCAGAAAATGATCGTATTCTCTTCACTGAGAGTATCGGGCAGGAATTCCATCTTTCTTCGACTCATTATATAGATAGAATGCTCTTTTTGACATCAAATTGGCAGCATTCGAACACTAATAATGATGATGAGATTGTGGACTTGATGGAGCCTCGCTTGGAAACATTCTGTGTGGGAAATGGTCAGTAATCTTACTTCTGATACTGGTATATAAGCTAAAAATTGGTGGAGGCACCATATTTAATACTAGAAATGGGTCTGAATTTTCTTTCTGGAAGTATAGTCTCGTGATCTATTAAGTTCCAAGAAACCATCTTTACAGGAAACAAGGACAATAGTGATCTTCGTAATGACATGACATCATAGAGTTGCAGGAACCATGAGGAAACATCACCCGAGCCTGTGTGTAAAGGAACGATGTTTCATGCTAGTGACTCCTATACAAGGTGCCAGTGAGAGAACTTGTAAAATGAGGAGTCGCCATCCGTACTTACAATTCCCTTGTGGTCCTTTCTGTTGTCATCCAAGTGTTCATCTATTTATTTGGTGTTATTTTGGTATTAAGCATCTATCATGTTTTATCGACGAAGGGAGGTTTCTTTGAATTAATGGTTTTGTTTGATTGGACATCCGGGATCTAAAGTAATAAATTTGAAATTGTACCTCCTTTGCTATTTTTTCTTACATATTAGCGCTGTAATGGACATGTAATCTAGCGTAATTCAAAAGAAATAGTAAGATTGAGGAAGTTACACCAGGCTTGGGAGGAGGAGAATGCTGGATATAATGATTTGCATAAGCCGAATGATATTGAAAAAGAGTCTAGCTTATTTGAATGGTGATCACGGAGTGGCATCTAAAACCGTTGGCTTCAAAAGAATATGAGCGTCAGTCGCAAATCAAACCTGTAGTTGGTGTTAACACTCTCACTACAGGTTGGAAGCTTGATTTTCTAGCTGGGATCTTTGGTACAGCTGCAGGCAAAGGAGTTCAAGTGGGTGAAGTGAGCATCAAAGAGGCTGTTGGTGGTTGGAAGCTTGAAGTTGACTGCTCAGTGATAGCAATGGCTGCACTTTTCCTTCCCCTTTTCGTCCTCGCTTGAATTTTTCTTAGTCTTCCAACTGGGTTTTTATTAGAGACTGTGAGCAACTTGGGTCCTGAGTCTTGCCATTTATCCCCTGCACTTGGGTTTAAGGGACAACTCCTTCAGTTGTGGCTCAGCATTTGCATAACCTATATCTTGTGGTGGTACAATTTTTTCTTTTTTTCCTGGCTGAATCTTTATTTCAAATAAGTTAGGTATGTTGTCATTTGTGTAATACCCCGAAGTGTAGCTTAAAGGATTTGAAGTGACTACCTATATCACCAAATGTGCATATTCCTTTTCAGGAAGCCTACACTTAAGAACTCCACAACTAAGCGTGCCTGCTGTGGAGAATACTTTGGATGTGTCACCTCCTGGGAAGTTTCCTAGGTAGAGCATGAGCGAGTCCGAAGCATGTGAAAAACTATTACGGTGATTTGCAGGGTCAGTGATGATCCTTGAAGTTGTTCTAGGTAGCTCCCTGCAGGTGGGAAGGGGTTAAAGCGTTACAGTTTGACTTTTTATCGTAGTGTCAAATGAGTGGCTCCACAATTGTTTTTTGGGCTCATCTATTAACCACGAATAAGCTTCAGCGTTATCCTTTTTTAGAGCATTTGCTGCCTCATTGAAGACGAAGGCATTGTAAGCATTGGCTGCTCTTTGTTTCAAGATCTTCAACTTTGGTCCAGGGAACAACTTTTTGAAATCCCTCATGAAGTATACAACACAAATTCTCCTATTAGAAGATGGGAATACATGCTTAATAGCAGCACTGACCCCTTGTACTTAGGTTAGACATTCATTTCAAAATGAAATCATTACATAAAATACAAATGTGAATGCATTTATCATCCATGTTTTAGGTTTGATTATGAAGATTATTAGTTGGAATGTACAAAGTACTAAGAAGCACCAAATTTGCGAGGAATTCAAATGTTTATCCATGAGTGAAAAACTTGATGTGTTGTTTCTACTGGAAACTATGGTCAATGAGATTCACACAAAATGAGTAATCTCTACACTAGGTTATGCTCATTATGGCTGTTCCCTTCCTGTTAATCACTCAGGTGGTATTTGCGTACTCTGGAATGATAATAACCTACTTGCTAATGTTTTATTTAAAGATTCTAGAGCCATACACTTGCGTGTGCTTGATATCTTTGCTCGAAAATTTAGTATTATCTGTCTTGTGTATGCACCTGCACAGTCTCATGATAAAGACAGTTTTTGAAGGCATGTCGTTCAGTTTAATTCCATCATACACCAACCCTGTTGTTTAGTTGGGGATTGCAATGGAGTAGAGCACCTTGATAACAAAGTGAGAGGATGTCTTGGTTCCCATACTCACTGTCGTCAATTACCTAGTTTTGTGCACTTGATTTATGCTTTAATGATTGAGTGTCAAGGAAGGATATCTACTTGAAAGAAGCATATCCATAGGCATCTCTAACGTATGAGACATTAGACAGGGCTATTCGTCACTCTGATTGGCCTAATCCTTATCTAGAAGCACTAATAACTCATGGTCCTTTCTCATGTTATGATCATTGTTGTATAACCCTAAACAGATAATGTATTAATTACAAGGATAAAAGAGTGTAATTCAAATATAAACCTACTTTGTCCACGCACGATGGGGTGAAACAAATAGTTAGCACACATTTAAAACTTGAATTTTAGGCGCTCTCGTGTTCCAGATTACAAGGAAACTGAGAGTTGTTAAAACAGACCTCAAAGGTTAAGCAAGAAAGTTGTTTGGCAATAATCGAAGACAGACTACAATATGTTGAAAATAAGCTACTTGTGAACCCAAACAACAATAGTCTTAATTCCTGGCACTCTCACCTTGTGAAATAATCAGAACAAACTATGCTTTTTGATTATATTATTGAGGTAAATATGTTCGTAAAGATTGGCTAGTGATTGGTGATCAAAACTCGAAATAATTTCACTGTTGTGCGGTCACCAAAAAAACGAGAAACAACAATTTTGAGGCCCAAGGATGATGTTGTAGTTTGGGTTTATTGATGAGTTATACGACACTTTACTCTCTAGGAATTCAACTAATGTTGTGTGTCTCTTAAATCTTACTAGTGAAGTCTCACTGGACAAAAATACAGAACTAATTAAAACTGTCATTGATCATGAAATTAAGGAAGCTATATTATAAAGTCCCTAGTTTGGACCACCCTTGTAGGAAAAATAAGGACTTATCTTATTGCAGAAGCGTTGCCCGGATCTCGCCTGTTGAATGCTGCCCACGAATATGGTGGCTACTAGAGTCAACGGTGAAGGTTCACACCCCAAACCCAAGTCTCTATGATGGCTAGATTTTAGCGTGAGGGACAAGGCAAAGAGTATATTGATCTAGGATGTTAGCTTCGCAACCAACCCACTTCCTGATCTGTTTATACTCCTTATATAATAGCACATAGCTCGTAACTGAAACAGAGGATTAACACGGCTGAACTACCCCTTTTTCAACATTATTGGGCTTATGATTGGTAAACAAGTGATGTGTGTTGTTCAAGACTTCTTCCGTTCCGGGAGGCTACTAAGAGGAATAAGTTACATTTTTATTGCTTTTATCCCCAAAGTTTCTAATCCTAAAGAACAAACCATTATTAGACCAATTAGCCTCTGCAATACCATGCACAGAACTACTGCAAAAGTAATGGTCAATTCAATACAGGATCAATCAAACTACCCAAAGCGCGCTTATTCCTCAACAGGCAGTCCATGATAATGTCTTATTAGCTCATGAGCTGATTAATAAGTTTCAACAATGAAAGGAAAAAAGGGGTATGCGGTAATCAAATTGAACATGGGGAAAGCTTAAGATAGAATGTAGTGGGACATCATCTACATGCACATCTAGAAATGAGGGTTTACCTAGGATGGATTTCTTGGATACATGAACGCATCTCTATAGTTTCTTATTCAATTATTGTTAATGATGAAACTTGCAAAATTTTCAAACTTTCTAGAGGTTTCCGACCGGATCCCCTATCCCATATCTTTTTTATCATATGCATGGATGTCCTTGATTGAAGGTTATTTGCTGCATCCTAACTCAGTGGTTTAGGATTGGGGTAATAATTGCTCTTTCGATTGAAAGATTTTCTTGTCTACATTTTGTACATGATAGCTTACTCTTATGTAAGGCTACGTGTCAAGCTTGCCAATCCCTAAAAGGCGTTCTAGATGATTTTGCATGCAGTCAAGACAACTAATTAATTATGATAAATCTATTATGCTATTTTTTAAGAATACGAACAGTGTAGTGACAAGTAGATGGCTACTAGTACGTTTAACATCCCGCATCGACATTCTCCAAGTAAATACTTAGGGTGCCCTGTGTTTCAAGGATGTTCTAGGAAGGATGCATTTCAAGAGTTGACAGTAAAGACCAGCAAAAAATTGTCGTCACGAAAACAAATTACTCTGTACAGAGTATGTAGGGTGATTCCTATTCAATCTAACCTTCAATTGCTTGCTGGTCATACTATGCAGTGTTTTAAATTAGTTATTTCAATTTGTAACACCTCCAATTCATAATGACATTATCAAATGTGTAATGATTGATCAATTATCTGTTAGCAATGGAAGACTTCAAAATTGGGAAACGCTGTCGTCGTTTTCATTTAAAAAGCAAGGCATAGCCGCTTAAAAAAACGTGCGCACTATATTGAAAATCGTTAGTTCATTCCTTATTTATAATGAAGATCATGAAATAGTTGTCGCATCAATAGTTTCTTCGTTGCACGAGAAACTTTGCAACAAAATTTAGCCTAATAAAGAAAAGTGAAGAACAAGGTGTATGAAAGGTTAAAACAATGAGTCAAAAATCTCTCTTTTCCCATTGCAAATGATTTACTTAATTAAAAAGAGCAAATATAGCTTCTTTTTAATGCAATTCATTTAAAAGCTGAGGATCAATCTGAGAAAAGCCATAGGCCAAGCATCCAAAAGACCAATGTGCATGACATAATCAAGACGAGTCATGCATTACTGTCTTTGGCCAGCATTGTCTTTTCTTCTCTTTCAAATTTACACAAGATTGCTTACCGTCGCCATATACTTCTCTTTCTTAAAATTAGAAACACATGAAAAACGATAGAATGAGTGAGGAGCCCAGTATGTAACCCTTGTTTCCCTGTACAATAAAGGCAGTAAAATGAGCTAGTCAGTGCGCACATATTTTAAATCAATTTTATAATTCATATAGAAAGCTTAACAATTGTTAAAGTCATTTTCATTGGCCAATCTTAGGACCCATGTACGGTGAATCACATGAACGTAAGAATTTGGAGATCCCACCTGACTCCTAGTTTCCACTTAATCACTCAACATCAGTTGGCATTGAACGGTAATCAATACTCGGTAATTGGTGATTGGTTATAAGCACTGCTAGAAGGCTACGTTGTCCAGATGTCTCGGAATCAACAAATTTTTAAGAACATTGTAATAGATCATCTTCATAACATTGGATGAGTACTTGATGCCCAAAATATGTTAAAATTGTTGAGCATCCTTCATGAATGGATGAAAAATTTTACTTATATCATAAGGGTACAAGTAATAATGTACGAATAAGTTGTTGTTTCTTTAGCTTTGATGCTTGGTTCCATCTTATGGGTAGCCTTGACAAAGTCTCTCGATTCAATAGCAAATTTAATTTTTCGTAAGCCTTTAATTATTTTTATTAAGCTTTTGATTTAATGCATTCTTAGCAAATTTTTGAATTTCATCTCCTTTTTAAAATTCTTTTCACTTGACTTTTAACTTTGGAAAAGCTAATCTATACATCCACCTTAAACTAAAATTCAATTGAGTTCTAATTTCTCAATGACTATGCAAAATCCTGCTTTCTTACCCCCTTATTGCGCGTTTGCTTAATTTTTCTTTGAATTGTCCCTCTTTATAACCTTAATAGCCTTCCAATCATTTTTCAAAGATTCTCACATAAATATATACCAATATCAAAAGTAACATGATTTGAACTCCATATAATCCAAGCACCCATACCTAATCTTATGTAACCAAATTAACATAAATTTGCTTGAACCTCCCTTGAACACCTTCAGCATCACTACTTTTACACAATCTATCCCAATAATTCATTGGCTGCCGTGGGATGGCGTGAGGGGGAGTAGGACTAAGGTTTGCCATCAATGGCAGTGCCCAGCAGCCATGATGATTTTGCAGCGACAGTTGCAGAAGCTAGAAGAGAGGGGGCGTGGTTGGGGGTTTGTGGAGAGGCAAGTAGGGAAATTTTTGAAAGGGGATTTTGGGCGTTTTCTTTATGGTATATTAAATTCCTTAAATGTATGTCTTATCCTCTAAATTAGCAATTGGTTCCTTTCATTTCCTCTTTCATTTTTATTTATTGTAAATAACTTAATCAAATCAAAATCAATTTGATCTTATCTATTTAGCTAAAATGTCATATATGTGGTCAATTTCTAACCTCAGATTTGGCTAAAATTAATTAGCTATGCATTTTATTTATTGCTTTCATCATGCACTTTGTTTTCTTAATCATTGAGAAAATCAACTTGGCTCGATTAGTTTTCGGCATTACTTGACTCGATTAGTTTTCGGCATTACTTGTCGGCATTACTTGGCTCGATTAGTTTTCGGCATTACTTGGGTGCATATGCACACTTGTGTACTAAGGGCATCCCCAGCCATTGCCACGCGAGCGGCCCCCCCCCCCCCCCCACGTGGGACACCCACCCCCCTCCAGCCCATGCCATGCGTGTCCCTCCACGCACGTCTCCATGGCTGGCTGAGTCTACCCACGTGCAACTGTTTGCTTGGTTTTTGTTTGTTTTTTTTTTCTTTTTTTTTTGAGGTTATAAATAATTTTTATATGATAAAAAAAATAGGTTGTGTGTTATGAAGTGGGTCCATGATAAATTTTTTTATTGGGTTATTCAAATTGGAGTTCCATGGGTTGGAGAAGTAATGGAATGCAAGTTCTAAAAATATAAAATTTTTGCTGATGTGGCAGGCCAGAGTTCCAAAAAATGGAACTTGGGTTGGGGATGCCCTAATGTATATCTTCACATAATTTTCTGCACTTACACGTGCTAAAGAAACTTCGGGATTGTTTAGTTGACTCAATCTAAACATTCGTTTTGCTATGATTCAAAAATCACGCAACTCACTGCTCTGATTAATATTATAATTATAACAAAAAGATGGTGTTCTTGAGATAACAAAAATAGGTGCAACTAATAGCGCCTTTATTTCAAAGCTCATTTAGAAGTTCTATAATGATTTGTATAATTTATGGATTAAGCAAATAAGAGCCAGGTATTGTTTATCTTGTCAACTTCTTCATTACAAGAAGAAATAAAATGATTGATGAGTTTGAAAATGTTTATGTTCCACTAAAAAAGGTATAAGATAGAAAGTTGGCAATTGTAAAAGCATAAATTTCTAGAAAGAAACATGGGGTGATGACACCAATATTGTTGAGCATCATTCAATGAACCCTATTGTACTAAAGCAACCAGATACCAAGGTAAATTTATTACACAAAATGAGACCTAGAATGTCCCAAAACTAGCAACCCTTATATCTAATTCTGTTTTCTGGAAAATTTGTATTATTCCTTTATAGTTCAAGGATGTGCCAGGTTCTTTTTCTTCAATTTCACTATAAAGTCAGCTATATGGCTTGCCCATGATAATATACTTTAAAATGAACGACCTTTGAAATTCAGCTGGATTTGAAAGTTGGACGTAATGCCAACATTGAAAATCTTTCTTTGGCAATTGTTTCACAATGCATTACCATACAAGGGTACTCTATTTAGGTGGAGCTTGAATATCAACCTTGGCTGCCCATGATGCCAAAATGATATTGAGTAAATCAATCATATATTTTCTAAGAGTCATATCGCTAAATAGCTGTGGGATTTAGCAACATCACATTCACACAAATGGCTGACTAACAAGCATTATAAATAACACATTATCTGTTAAGAATGATTTGCATACCATGCCAAATAAAAGTTTCGTACAATTTAATCATCCGACTACCTCCTTTGACGTATATGGAAAAAGTAAAATATAGTTATTTTCAGACACGAGATCTTCTCCCCAATGGGTGCTTTACTCATAGCCAAGTGCAATTGGGCAGGTTGGAAAACTAGGACTATTTCACTACAATCTCATTCACCATCCACCCCCTCTTTGTAACATTAATGTCTACCAGGTGAGATGCTCTGAACCACAAGGAGGATCCATCACAATTGCCTTTGACATATCAAAACCTTGTACACTTGGGTGCAAGGTTTGTTAGTATGGGTTGGACGCGAAACTTCATTGCAGCAAGTTATAAATTCATGGACGATGTGCCAGTATTAGTTGCAAAGGCCACAAAAAATGCATGATGAAATCAAGACAGCCGTTGACATGGAATGTAAGGATATTGTAGTTGAAGGATACAATAATCTGATTATTCAATTAATTCGAGGAGAAGTTAAGGGACTGTAGCAAGTTCAGATGATAATTCAGAACATGCTCAAATCACTATCTACCATGCTAGGTTATATATAAGAACATTTCATGCAATCGCCATTATGTGTGGCTGCATATAATTTCAAACCTCGGGCTCTTGGAGTTCAAGATGAACATTTTTTTAACGTTAAACATTGAAGCAAATAGAAAAGTTTTTATATCTTCAACATTTCATGTACCCTTATGGCTTGTTTGGTTCTATGTAATCAAAGTGGTGATGCAAACGAAATGGTAATGGTGATTCTATTATCATGTTTGATTACCATGAAGGAATGTAGACAAGATTGCATTGTAATCACATTTACCTCAATCTATGCAACTACAATTACTTGACTTTTCCTACACAATTGTGATTGCATTCCTTTGAATCAAAGTCTACCCAACTATAAGTTATTATATTTGGGAACTTTCTCTCTCTTCTCTCCATTGTCTCTCCTCTACTTCCCCTCTCTTATTACTTTGACACCATTTTTTAAAATGTTGGAAGCCCCCGTCACCCCCTCTCTCTCCTCTCTATATTAGATAAATTTTAATCTAGACTATGATCGTATTATTGTAACTGCATTTTTGTATGTTCCAGACATCATGTCTCTCTCACTTATACACATCATCATCATCATCATCATCATCATCATCTTCTCTCTACTTGGTAAACTTGAACAATATTACATTATTGTAATCTAGAAGAATAGAGTGAAGTAAGTCTCATGTGAAACATCGTAATCATGATGATAAGATATTAGATGATAATTATCAACAAATCTATAAATAATTAAAATAGGCAAACATAAAAATACGAATGAATTGCAGGCACTTCACGTCACGTGTAAAATTAAGTATTATTTGTAGATAAATTCATTTCCTTACACTCGTAAAAACTTTGTAACCAAACATTATAATGTAATTATTATTCCATTTCATTACACTAACAATTACACTACATGGTTAATTCCATTACATAATAATTGTATTACCTTCAACCAAACACTACATTAGTTAGAAGGGCGTTGGGCTCATAAAATTTTTGTTTTGGTGAATAATGTCATGTATGTTTCATGTAATTGAGATGGAATAAATCTAATTCATAACGTTGAAAGGTGTCAAATTCAATTGCTTGGAGAGCTGCTCACCCTCCCAAAAAAAAACATGCAGATAGGGAAATGACTGGATACAAAAAATAATTTTGATAGTTCAACACTTGTAAATTATATATATATATATATATATATATATATATATATATAT
>JACYFF010003369.1:81135496-81153579 GCA_017589665.1 Selenicereus undatus
TTTCCCGCCAATTATCTCTCTACCTCCTGGTTGTTATTGTTCTGGTATGAAACAATGTATATATAGTTACATTTGATATCAATAAAGAATCATCAGAGTATTCTTGCAAGTCTTTCTCTTCTCTTTTCTATCTCACTAAAATCTGATAACATGGTATCAGAGCCACCATTGATGAATCCTTGAGTTCTTCCAAAGCTTTAATGATTAAGAATTCATTTTTCTTTCGATTGATTGCTTTGTTCCAACAAGTTACTCCAGTTTCCAACATTAATCAATCAAAGTCTGAAATCTTTTCTTGTCTTTTTTTATCAATTCTCTCTGCGTCATCTATGACAGACTCAAACACAGCAACTTTTGATCCATCACACGAATTGTTTCTCCATCTCTCTGATCATCCAAATTGTATCTTGTCATCAAAACCCTTGCAGGTTCCAACTGTGGCCAATGGAAGAGATCCTGTGAGGTCTCCTTATTGTCCAAAAACAAAATAGGTTTTGTGACTGGTTCATGTATCAAGCCTGCAACATGCATTCTTGCTTCTCAATGGGAACGATGCAATGCTATGGTCATTTCTTGGTTGCTGCACTCTATCAAGAAGGACATAGCCACTAGTGTTCTTTTTTGTTCCACTGCTAAGCAAATCTGGGAATAGCTTGAATTTAGGAATGGCAAAAAGTTGGGGAATACCCGTCCCCGTCGGAGCCCCGTCCCGAAGTGGGGGAAAATCCCCGTTCCCAAAGGAGACGGGGACGGGGACGAGGAGGAAAATTAATCCCCACTCGGGGATGGGGACGGGGACGGGGACGGGGACATAGTTCAACCCGTCCCCGTCCCCATTTCCCCGTCGGAGATTTTGCCCCGTTCCCATCCCCGTTCGCAATTCCCCGATTGGGGAAAAATCCCCGCCTCCGCCCCCAATTTTAATTAAAATTACAAAAATAACCTTATTTTCAAAATTTTTAAATAAAACAACTAAGGTTATATATGTAATTTTCTTTGTAAAAATCCTAGGTATATACTGGATTTGGTACTCATGGCCATAAAGAGTTTAGAAGGTAAAGGAAAATCAGCGGGTAAAAATCCCCATTGAAGCCCCGACGGGGATTAAATCCCCGCTGGGGATGGGGACGGGGGGGAATTTTTTCCCCGCAGCGGGGAACGGGGCGGGGACAGGGGGCGGGGATTCCAGCGGGGACGGGGACGGGGAATATACTCCCCGTCCCCAACCCGCCCCGTTGCCATCCCTACTTGAATTAAGATATGGTCAAAGCCAAGGCACAAAGATTTTCCAAGTACAAAGAGAGATCAACAACCTGTCACAAGGTAGTATGTCTGTCTCAGACTACTTCACCAAATACAAGATTCTTTGGGATGAGTATGCTATCCTGGTTAGCATACCCACCTATTCTAGTGATGACTGTCCCATTGGAAAAGCAATGATTAAACTGCTTGAAAATCAGCAGTTAATACAGTTCCTCATGGGTCTCAATGACAACTATGTTGTTGTTAGGGGCAATATCCATATGACCCATCCAATGCCAAAGATTGGCCAAGCTCTAAGCATGATCTTGCAAGAGGAAAGGCAAAGTGAGCTTTATATTAGTTCTCCCCTACTTGTTGACTCCTCTGCTTTGTTTTCTCAACACAAAAACATCCATCAACCTTCAAAATAATGCTCACAATCACAAAGCCATTACCAACAGCCTCAGTATTCTCAGCAACCCCATACACAACAGTCATCCCAGCAGAACACATCATATCCCACCAGAAGAAACACCTTGTTCTGCAACTATTGTAGAAGAAATGGGCACACTATTGACAAATTTTTCAAGTTGCAAAGGCAGAGAACCAATACATCAATTGACCGAGGCAAGAGAATTGCTGCCACTGCTCAGCATGATGACAATCTTGAACAAGAACAGTCCCCACCATTCTTCACTGCAGACCAGTACAACAAGCTGATTGCCTTATTGAACAAGAATGATTTGGAGACTTCAATTCCTACACCAAGGGAAACAACAAGTGCAACTATGTTGGCAGGTAAGATATTTTGTTTCTCAACCTCTAAGCCTGATTTAAAGTGGATCATTGACAGTGGTGCCACTGACCACATGACCCCTAACCTACACTACTTCTCTTCCTACACTCCTCTTGATCAAAATTCCTTCATCACTATGCCCAATGGAAAACAAACTCAAATACATCATATTGGCACAATTGCACTCACTCCCTCCTTGACCTTATACAATGCATTACATGTACCAGATTTTCAATACAATCTTTTATCTGCTAGCAGATTAGCTAAACAACTAACTGCTCATGTTGTCTTTACTCCTACTGCATGTTATATTCAGGACCCTTCAATGAGCAAGCATTTGGAAATTGGTAAAGAAACTGGGGGCTTGTACTTTGTGGATCACAAATCCTATTTTTCCAGCATGGCCAGGAGTTCATCTCAATCATTCCAGACAAGCAATCCACAAGACATTCATTCTATTTTTTCTCTTTCTTGTCAGTTTTCTCCTCTAGAGTTATGGCATTGTAGACTTGGCCATATGCCTTTTGATAATATGAAACACATCGATGTTCTATCCTCTCATGTTTCAAAGCCAAGATCAATTTGTCAAGTATGTCACCAAGCTAGGCAGCACAGATCATCTTTTCCTACTAGCATGTCTTGTACCTCACATATATTTGAAATGATACACATTGATCTTTGGGGCCCTTATGCAACTCCTACTTATGATGGCTATAAATATTGTTGACCCTTTCCTTGTGTAAGGTTTTGATGATGTCAAACACAAATGTGTTAGTCCAAATGTATTAGTCCTTATAATAATACTTGAATTTGTGCTATGATTGGTTAAGAAAGTTGGTTGAGAACAGTGATTAAGAACAGAGCTTGAACTATCAGATGAAGTTCCAGAAACAGTTTCTAAAACAGCAATGCTTCAAGTCTAAGAGCAACATGAAGTTTCAGGAACAATCTTCAGGAACAGTTCTTAGCAATATCAAGTTTGTTGAAATTGCAAGTCATCTGCTACATCAACAAGAAGTCATGGGTTTGGTAGTATTTTTTCTTTATTAGACTTACTGTTAATATGCCAGTGAGAGGATCCCAATTTCATGTTTGCTTTTGAAAAATCTTTTTGAGATACTCTGGGAACAGGTCAGGGTCCTGACTGGGAATAGTTCCTGGTAAAGCACCCTGAGTATTCTCAGCAACGTCTAGCAAAAGATTTTACGATTCTTTTCTATTTTTGGGCTGATAATTTTTGCTACATGATAAAGTACTTTTCAACTGCAACCCAACAAATTTTCAAACGTAAAATCTCTAAATTTTTGGGATAAGATTTGGATAAGATTTCGCAAATTCAAATTTAATCTCCCTTCTCCTATTTTTAGCAAAGTCCTAAGATTGTGGAAAAGGCTGGACGTTGGCTGCTGGAATATGTGGTTTTTATTTCACGTTAATAGTGAAAGAAGCGCAGCCACACTCTCAACTAGCCGTTTTTGTTTCAAGCTATAAAAAGGAGTCTTGTGCCAACGTTTTGATGTGTGGTTTTTCAGATTTTGTGAGTTCTTACTGAGCCAAATTTCCAGAGTGAAAAACCTGTAAAAGAGAGCAAAAAATTGAGTCTTCCTCATTGGCATACTAGGCGCTTCATTGTACCTTACACTTGCTTTATTAGAAGTTGCTAAGTAAGGTGTATTCTTTTTGTTTGTGTAAAAGAATAGAGCTGTCCTAAGTCTAAGGTAACTAAGGACGTGGGGTGATTGTCTAGGGTAGACAATTACGTGTTGTTGCAAGTTGTAACGTGGGGTTACTATTGTAACGTGTTCAGCCCGTTAGTAGAATTTTTGTGAAAATCCTACAGAGGTAGGTCGTGGTTTTCCCACCTCAGATGGGCTAGAGGTGGTTTTCCACGTAAAAATCTTGTGTCTTCATTCTTATTTTTGCATTCATTCTTACCCCGAACACATTACGAAAGCTTGGCAGGAATAGTTCCTTGCTAACCATACGTTGTTCCGAAACTGTTCTCCACGAGTGTTTTCAAAAGTGCAAACATTTATCACACACAATTCACCCCCCTCTTGTGTGAGTAACCTCATAAATACAACAAATATTTTATAACCATTGTGGATGATTTTTCAAGAGCAACTTGGGCACATCTTATATCACACAAATCTAATGCTTTTTCTATTCTCAAATCATTCATATCTTTTGTACAAACACAGTTTCAAATCAATATCAAAATCATCAGACCTGATAATGGCGTAGAATTTTCTGACCAAACTGCTACTGCCTTTTATGCCTCTCATGGCATCATACATCAGACTTCCTACACAGCTACTCCACAGCATAATGGAATTGTGGAAAGGAAATACAAGCATCTATTAGAAACAGCAAGAGCCTTATTTTTTCAATCTAAGGTCCCTATTAGATTCTGGGGTGACTGCTTACTCACAGCAACCTACATTATAAATAGAATGCCATCCTCTGTTTTACAACATCAAACTCCTTATGAAATGTTATATGGTCAAACACCTTCTTACACTCATCTCAAAACCTTTGGTTCTTTATGTTTTGTCTCAACTCCCAAACACAATCGAGACAAATTTGCACCTAGAGGGAACCCTTGTGTTTTCCTAGGCTATCCTTATGGAAAAAAGGCCTACAAAGTTTATGATCTAACAACCAAAAAGGTGTTTTCTAACAGAGATATTCAGTTTTATGAAGCCTATTTCCCCTTCCATCATTTCTCTGAACCCTCTTCCAGTGCTCCCTTACCATCTCCTATTTTTCTACATGATGATCATCTAGAATTTTTTTCAGATCCATCTTATCCTCCTCCACTCCTTCCTCGACTTTATCCACTCATCCATCCTCATATGCATTCAACTCTCCCTCACCCTATCATACACATCCTTCCCCCATTTCTCACAGTTCTCCCTCTTTATCTGCTCCTGCACATTCTTCCCCTCCTCCCCTTTCTTCCCCTCAACATTTTCCTCCATTGAGAAGAACTGCTCGGCCACACAGGAAACCTTCTCATTTACAGGATTATATATACTCTAATGCAGTCTCCAGCATCAGTTCTGACCCTTTCAATGCTGTTCATTTGTCTCACTTTTGTAGCAACTTCATCATTTACCACCTACTTCCCTTGTTCATTCCACAACCCTTCTCTCCTTTCATGAACCCACTTCTTATCACCAAGCTTCCCTTAATCCACTTTGGGTTCAAGCTATGGAGTCTGAGTTACAGGCTTTACACACCAACAATACTTGGACTGAAGTTGATCTTCCTCCTGGTAAAAAAGCAATTAGTTGCAAATGGGTGTATAAAATTAAACTCAAAGCTGATGGCTCCATTGAGAGATACAAGGCAAGGTTGGTTATTAGAGGCAATACACAGAGAAAGGGAATTGATTTTACAGAAACATTTTCACCTGTTGTGAAAATGACTACAATCAGGCTCATCCTTGCTCTAGCAGCTCATAGACAATGGCATATTTTCCAAATGGATGTGAACAATGCTTTCTTACATGGTGAATTACATGAAGAAGTATACATGAGGATGCCTGAAGGTATTCCTAATCCTCACAACAAGGTCTGCAAATTAGCCAAGTCCCTCTGTGGGCTAAAACAAGCATCTCGACAATGGTTTGCCAAGCTTGCAGATTTTCTCACACAGTAGGGCTATATTCAATCAAAGAACAATTATTCTCTTGTTTTGAAGACCACTGGCACACATATTACCATTGTAGCTGTCTATGTGGATGACATCTTAGTCACAGGCTCCAACATTGATGAAGTCCATGTTCTCAAACATCATTTTCAATCTTCTTTTGGCATCAAAGATTTGGGTCAATTACACTACTTCCTGGGCTTTGAAGTCTCACACCTTCCTGAAGGAATATCTTTGTCCCAAAAGAAGTTCACTCAAGACCTTTTGCTAGACAGTGGCTTCTCCACTTGCAAAAGTGTGGCTACTCCATTGCCCTTGAATTGCAAACTGGACCCTGATGCAGGAGAACTTCTAAAGACCCTTCTCGCTATCGCACCAGTATTGACAAATTGAACTTCTTAACCAATTCCAGACCAGATCTTTCATATGATGTTCAAACACTCAGCCAATTCATGCAATCCCCAAGGTCTTCTCATCTCCTAGCCCTTAAACATACACTTCGATACTTAAAGGCTACCTCTGGACATGGCATTCTCCTCAAGGCCAATGGTCCTCTAATCCTCAAAGCATTCTCTGATAGTGATTGGGCCTCATGCACATTTTCTAGGAGATTAGTCACTGGCTACATGATGCTCTTAGGCACCTCCCCCATCAGTTGGAAATCCAAGAAACAACCCACAGTCTCCAAGAGCTCTACTGAAGCTAAATATAGGGTCATGTCACAAGCTGCTGCTGAAGTTTCCTGGTTAGTTAGACTCATGTCTGAACTGGGTATTCCTCATTCCCAACCTGTCACTCTCCATTGTGACAACCAGCTCTTCAAATTGCAAAGAATCCTGTTTTTCACGAAAGAACAAAGCACATCGAGATTGATTGTCATTTTACAAGAGACAAGATACTTGAAGGTCTTTTACAGCTTGCATACATCCCCACAAATCTTCAACTCACAGACATTCTCACCAAAATTCTTCCTTCTCCTTAACACAATGAGTTATTATCCAAGCTGGGCATGGTTGATTGCTCTCCATCCCCATCCCCAGCTTAAGGGGGGTGTTGAGGAGAGACTACAGTTACATACATAATCATTAGGTTGTTAGAAAGTTTGTTTTAATTGCTAACAAACTTTCCCGCCAATTATCTCTCTCTCTCCTGGTTGTTATTGTTCTGGTATGAAGTAATGTATATATAGTTACATTTGATATCAATAAAGAATCATCAGAGTATTCTTGCAAGTCTTTCTCTTCTCTTTTCTATCTCACTAAAATCTGATAGCATATATATATATGTGTGTGTGTGTGTGCGTGCGTGTGTACACACAAACACACACACATATACACACACGAGCTTCCGATCCACAAATATATCGATGGCAATATTATCTTGTACTTGTAGTAGCGACCCAACGAAATGACATAATATTACACGAGAATTATAGTATTTAAGTTGAAGTACTATATGATATTTTCAACACCTCTATGAGATACTGGACGTCTTTATTAGAAGCTAGATTGATTTCAATTGAAAGTTTTTTATTTCACTTAAACATCACACAACCTTGCTAACTGTATGATACAATAAACTCAAAGGAATAACTCTTTTTACTAGTGCCCATAACTTTTACTACTTATCAAACAATATATTACATGGGCCACTCAAGTTTAGTTAATTAGCCAAAATAGCCCTCGCAAGAATAAATACCTAGCACTCATAATCAAATCTAGGTGCCTTACATAGTAGGAAAAACCCACCAATCATCGTGCCAAAGTCACTTTCTAAACTTTTTTCTTTTTTTTTATGAACAGTAAGTTATTTCCTAATAATTGAGTTCAATATTAACTATTATTATGACCTGAATAAAGACATTATAACAAATAAACATACATATTTTTTTCAATCATAGTTAATTAAGTGTGAATACCATTCTTAATTAACTTTTCTTATTAAAAACACTCAAAAATTAGAGGAACTGGAAGAATTTATATCAAAATAGCTTGAGGCTTTTGCTAAGATATTTGTCTAATTTTGTTTTGATATTGGGGGGGGGGGGGGTGATCCCCGTAAGGTGGTGGAAATGAAAATCTATTTAAGTTCTCGTTATGTGCTGTCTCGTTAACTTGTCAGCTGCTTTCGTCGTACTGCTCGAATAGCATGCCATTCCTCAGAATCCCTGGTAAACTTCTAGACAATACGAGTATACAAATCTTCTGATTTTCTCTCTCTGCACAAACCAAGGAAGCTCGGCCGATGGCGATTCCAGCTGCGGCTGTGATCGTACCGCTCGGCCTCATCTTCTTCTTCTCCGGCCTCATCGTCAATGCCATTCAGGTCGCTCTCCATTTTCTCTTCTCGTTTTCGATTCAATTTCTCACGCTTGTAGGGTTTTAGCTCATTGAACGTCCTTTCGAGGGTTTTTCTTCCCTTTAATTTGAGCTTAGCTAGTGGGGCAGTTTATTAGGGTTTTGCTGGGTTATGTCTCATTTTTGGGTTCTAAGGTTGCCGAGTAGATTGAGTTTGTGAAACTTTGGAATACTCTTGCTATTAACGTTGGTCTTTGAATTTGAGATTGAGCTAAATTGAAGTTGTGTTCTCAATATCAGTTCCAATCATTTTCCGCAGTTAGTTTGTTTGTGTTAGGGTTTCCATCTATTTAAGATTAATGAAGCTGGGGTTTTTGGGAAAGTTTCCGTATAGAAGAGATGTTCTTTTTTAAAACAAAATGGCAGTAGCTGGTAAATGGGATGGAAAAAAGGATTTCTTTTGAACTGAACAGACCTTGACTTGTTGGGCTTTTAATCTCAGGCGACCTTCTTTGTCCTGGTGCGGCCATTTTCAAAGAACACATATAGAAGGATCAACAGACGGGTGGCCGAGTTGTTGTGGCTAGAGCTTGTGTGGCTTGTTGATTGGTGGGCTAGAGTTAAGGTATTTTTTTCTACCTACCTGATTGTGACCTTTCCCATAACTTTATTTACAAGAGCTCTATGTTTTGTTTAGATATCAGTTGGTACTTTCTAGTATACTATGGAAAGATATAGAGTGATAAGTATTTGATTTGGAGTGTATATAATTTGGTTGAAGGTCAATGGGGACACCTCTAGCAGACTAACACTGCTCCGTAAGATCTATTGGAGGCTCTCTTCTAGATTTGATCCACTGTTGTAAACAATTATTTTAGACATTCACATGCAGAAGTCAACAGCTCGTTGTACATAACCTTCTAGAAAGTTCATTGTCAAACGTACTAACGTAGAGGAAGTGAGATATTAGGAAGTGCAGGAAAAGAGTCTCTCTCTCCCTTCCAATTAGAAATCTACTTCTAGATGTATCATGTATACGCTTTCAAAGCCAGTCCTAATTAACAACTGCTCTGAGCCCTACCCGCAGCATATGTGTTGATTTCTTTTACCACCTTGCCACCTTCCCCTATCTTGTTCCATTGTCCCTTTTGATGTGCCAAATACGAAAAGGTAAAAATAAAAAATCAGCACAAGGTTTAGTCAAATGACCAATTTGGAGACTTGTGATAAATGAGCGGGCATGCTTTTATCTAAGGTTGTAAATTATCTATCCTTCTCAAAACATTTATGCGCCAAGTCGTTTGACGTGATTTTTGGCTAAGGAGTGAAAAGACAGCTCCTAAGACATTCTTTTGGATGATCAAATGGAAAGGAGACTAGTTGGCCAAGTCGTTTGACATTGACAAGCTAAATTAGTGCGCCAAAATCTTGCGTGACCTGATTCCTATATTCATCCCGCATGAGTGTACTAGTTATGATTGATTTATGACAAATTTTAGTATAGAATTTCTCGTCTTTCTTTTGCCTGACACCATGCTAACCTGCGTTTAACTTTGTCCCATTTATGTGGTTCAAAATAAAGTTAATAAACTAAGCTTAGGCGAAGAAAGTGTTTTTGGAAAGTATAGTCAGAATGTTGATTCAAGTTAAATCCACTATCTTTCTGCCCCATGTTGAAATTAATAATACGTATAAATAAAATGTCATTCCTTATTATTTTGAGTAAAGTGACCTATTGATGGCCAAAAATAGATTCTTTTCCCTTTTTTCTTTTGGGACATAAGAACATCATTTATGGTGGTTATATGTGCATCTAAGAAGCACATACACCGATACGACATGACACTAACACGCGGACACGTGATTTTTCTGAAAATAGGACACAACACGTACAGTAGACACGGAGTGGTTAGAAAATGTTTATTCCATTACCTATGTGCTCATAATTTGTTTTATGTCTTTATCCTTAGGAGGATAATGTTTGAATGAGAGCAATAGCAAATTGTTCATGATATGTGCATTTTACAACTATGAATAACATAAACTACTTTCTTCATGTTGTCTATATGTTTTGCATTCATTTGAGAGTGTCCAAAGAATGTCCGAGAGTGTCGGTGTCCGACACGTGTCGGACACGGATACGTGAAGTCGCGGAGAGTGTCCGTGCTTCTTAGATGTGCATATTGGGTGTGGTTGTAAGGCATTTAATCATTTGAAAATTGCGAACTTGCCATTGGAGATTGGTTATTAGCACTGCAAGGATTCAAAATGTGATTTTGGTCGCGATTGTAACTTTGATTGCGGTAGGGGGAAATCGCTCTAATGCGGAAATCACGTTTCATATCGCGGGGAAAATGCGTTTTGGCCAATCCAAAAACCTTTCCGATTTGGCTGTTACATTGCGGAATGGCCTCATTTTGAATCCATATTTAGCTGGTCTCAGCTCATGTGGAAATGAGATTGTTGCCTGGATTGAAGCTCGTAGTTTGAATTTTCGACATTGCGGACAAAAGTAAGGATAGTATCTTCTTGAGTATGCAATGAGCCAGGGAAGCTTGTGAATTTGAGATGCATGTTAGTGGAGACTGAGAAACCTTTAAGACAATCCTAATTCAGATTGTAAATACATAGGAGGCATGTGAGAAATGGCCAACTATGTGTGGGAAGTCTTCAAAGTAAGCAATTAACTCGGTTAAGTGGTAATTTATGCCTTTTCTCTGGGTGTTGAACTGTGGTTTTCTGTGAGCATAAGATTTGATACATTTGGTGCATTGTTCCTACACCTATGATGACATATCTTCCATCTGGTCAGTTAACATGATACAATATGAATTTGAACCTCTGGCAATTTGTACTTGATGCCACTGGTCGTGATCCCATTAAATAAGGTTCTTTAGTGTCAGTGACACTCCTTAAATCTACCACTGTTTTGGCTTGTTCTGCAGAATTAAGTGGTTGAGACTGGTATGATGGGTTTAGTTATAGATGTATACGAGTGGCCTGTGGCCTCATGAGTACTGTTCTACTATCACGTAGATTTTGCAGATGATAGACATTAATACTATTATCTTGACTTAGTCTCTGGTTGCCCTGGTTGAAAAGAAAGTTATCATTCATATGGAATGCAATCCTTAGTTTGTGTAATATCAAACTTTAGAGAAGGTATGTCACTAATTCATGATTAATAAGTGACTTATATTGTGCAGATCCAAGTGTTTACGGACTCTGAGACTTTTCAACAACTTGGTATGTATAAACCATCATGCCACTTCTTATTTTATAGTTTTAGATGGTTTTGTCAATATTTGGTGATTTATATATGGGAACCGTCCTGATGATGAGAACCACTTGAGAGTTGCTGTTCTTAACTATCTTGTACTTCCTTCTGGTGGAGTAATAGACTGCCGATTGTTTCAAATCTAGGATCTAACACAATGAGTGTATATGCAATTTAGGGGTATAACTACTATATTTGACCCCGTCCCCCAAGCAGTTTGGCTGCGCAAGACTTTCAGAGTATGAATTTGGATTTGGATTTCAATCATTAGATCATATATAAAGTTCACCATCCCATGCCCAATGTCTGTTAGATCCTATCAAAAAAGATCCCAATATCATACCCATCTCCTCCACCAATCAACTGCCTGCCACTGTGAGTATCACCCATTCTTCACTCTCCTTGCTACGTGTCTCACCTCGTTATTAACAGCATTACTGGATAGACCTCTAGCGAAAGTTGTGTTCTGATGCTGCCATTCCTCTTCTTTTTTTTTTTCTTTTTTTTTTTGATAAGGAAAAATATGTATATATCTTGTATAAAAGGATCAAGGGATGGATGCAAAGAAAGCATCCTACAAAAGACTGTATAAATCCAATATGGAAGCTGTCCACAAGGTCACCACATCACAAGCTGAAGAGCAAAAGTTGCTCTTATCCCAAAAATAAAGACTCTTGATGAGATTATCTTCTAAGCACTCAAGGGACATTTCGTCTCTCTCCGGATGCTCCAAAAAATCATCTAAAAAATCACATGAGGAATAGCCAAGGCGTTGTGAACCTGCCATTTCTACTTGAGCTTATATGTCTTTCGTTCTTTTCATGACATCAGCCTTAACTGCTCTTTGCTTTATAGCTTACATCTTGCCTTTGCTGTCCCACCTTTTGGAGAGGAACCTTAAAATATAGTTGACGCTCTTTGTTAGTGCTGCTGTGTGACTGTTTCCCTTTCTCATATGTATTTTCTTGTTGCTGGTCTTTGCAGTTTGCGTACTAGGGCTTCTCTGGGTTATGTCCCAGATCTAATGGGATATAGCTCACTACTAAAAGATAAATTGGAAAATATTTTAAAAAATAAAGCATTGACAAACTTATTTTAAATTTCAGGTCATTCCATTTTGGAATTTGTACAATGTTCCCATATCCTAAGTTTAGCTTGATGAGTCTGGCGCTTGGATCCATATCTGTCTGATACCTCATTCCTCGGTAAATGTAGCTCAAGTTTATGTAACAACAATAGGTGGAAAAACAATGGTCATAGTATTGGTGCTAAGATAAATTCTGTTAATGCTCTCTGAGCTGGAGCGGTAGTAAATTTTTTTGAGTAATGGATCAAAAAATATATTAGAAGGATACCAAGGGAGGTAACCCATAAACCAATTGCCTAAGGAGGGTGAAACAAATATCATGAGATAATTTAACTTACCAAAAAAAATAAAAAATAAAAATAAAATCATGAGATAATTTATCTCTGCAAAATCCAAAAATGTCAAATGCCTGACTCTGAAGCATCCTAGTTCCAGCTTAAAAAAAATTTCTTAAAAAATGCAACTTTAAACTCTTGAGGTGTCACGCTTTGCCTTCGTAAATCTGTAATAGTCCACCAAATGGTCAAAGGGAGCAGCTTACAAACTGCAATTGTCCAACCCCATCGATGTATTTGTGACATTGTTTCAACTGACACTTGTCAAGGATGAAGATGATTGTTAATGCAAAGAAACTCGCAGATAGTTAACAAGAAGTTTGTGGCTTATGATCTGATTCTTAATCTCAGTACAAGTAGATCTAATTATGAAGTTAAAGTTTTCTTTTGTTGGCAGTTAAGCCAAAAACCCCCTTTAACGGAGTTTTGGATTTCCAGGTGTCATTAGCACAAAATTTATGTAGTTAGATATTTTTTTTTATAAGGAAAAGGATGTATTAATATAGAAAGATCAGAAGCTCAGCTGCACAGTGAGCATCGTACAAAAGGCTATATACATCAAAAGTATAAACTATCCACACAATCTAGCAAATCAATAGAGGAAGAGCTAAACTTTCCATTCTTCCAAAAGTAGAGAATTTTGATGAAATTCTCTTTCAAACGCTGCAAATGGGTTTTTATGTTTTCAAAAACTCTTCTGTTTCTCTCCCTCCACATACTCCAAAAGATGACATGAGGTAGGACTATGACTTCTTCTTCTTCTTGACTTTCCTATCAAAGGAACCCTCCTAAGCCAAAAGATGGTTCCTAATGGAATTAGGAGCAACCCAAGAAATTCCCAAGCAACTGAAAGCTAGACCCCAAAGAATGCTTGCAAACTGACAATGGAGCAATAAATGATTCATAGATTCACACAACCCTTTTTTCACATGAAGCATCTATTCACCAAAATTTTTCCCCTTTTTGTGAGTTGTCACATGTTAGTATGTTTCCATGTGTAGCTTCCCATACAAAGAACGAAACCTTTAAAGGGGATAAGGACTTCCAAAATGTATTTAGTTAGACATTCAAGTGTCCTATCACATAACCTGCTAATCGAAAAGGATGTTTTGGATCATGGGGCCAAGTTACTGAATCGTTACATTCAGGTATAACATTTATATTGGATGAGACCACATGTTTTCCTCTTCCTAATAATTCCGACTTTGAAAGAGAGTTAAGTCCCTAGTCCCTACGTGTAGTTGGCATTATAGGGTGCCATGTCTTGCACTGTTGCATCCTTCAAGTGTGCAATCCTAAGTGGAGACGGAAATTGAAAGTTTGAAGGTTGATTACCAGATATCTATCAAGGCAACACTGCAGAACCGTATTTTACCCAAAAACTGCACTGAAGTCTTAGTGATATTAGTGACTGGAGTTCCTCTGGGATAAGGGGCTGGATTGTGCAAAGCGAGGACGTGTTTCAGCAGTTGTTCATAACCTTAAACCCGGAAGAACTGTTTCCTTAATTGCGAGTTTGTGCTATAAATGTGGAATAACTTGTTTACAACGGCCCAGGGGAAGAGACTATTTTATCTGCCTTCTATTTTAGGTCATTTGCAGGTGTAGTGGGCAAATGGCAAGACTGTCGGGAAGAGGGGCAGTAGTGGTCATGGCAATGTGGTTTCTTGGAACTTCTGTGGTGCATCTATGCAGAAACGAATGCCTGCATCTTTTTTTTGCAGGGTCTTGGCTTGTGGAATAAGGTTATCATTTTAACTTTCTTTGGGCTAGATTCTAGAACGGTGGTGCTTTTATAAAGTTTTCTTCCTTGTGGAGATACAAAGAAACTGGCTGGATCTTTACCTGTCTACTTGTCACTTCTCTCTCTGAGAATATCTTGTCTTCGGACGTTGTAATTCTTTTAATTTCAACTTATCTAAAATTATGAAGCTGCTTATCACCAAAGGGATAGATTGAAAGTACTGTGCTTCACAGATGTGGGGAATGGACTTGTTGGTTTGTTTGATATTGGATAGGCTCAATTTGCTTAATTTCACTTGTCTGTTGATGTCAACGGTTCTCTTTGCACATTTTTGCCAACAACCGAGTTGTTCTACGGGCATTCCCACCTCTATATGCATAAAGTTGTGCCAACAGCTGCGAAGTTGCCTATAATGAATGTATTCTGATTTCCCAGGCAAAGAGCACGCACTAGTGATATCAAACCATAGAAGCGACATTGATTGGCTTGTGGGATGGGTGTTGGCTCAGGCAAGTAATTTTCGATGCCTCTTTGGAGAAGCATGTGTTGTATTGAAATTGTAACATGGTTCCCTTGACATTCATGTTTTGTGACTCATTTTTGTCTTATTGTGGGGTTATGGGGCGTATAGATATTTGTTCATTATACTAGTTCTGCAGCTGATCTAGTGTGCTCTTGACAGAGAGCAGGTTGCCTCGGTAGCACATTAGCTGTCATGAAGAAATCATCGAAGTACCTTCCAGTGAGTATTTACCCAACTTCATTTTTTTATGAATCAGTTCCTCAGCTATACTTATATGAAGAACTCATCAAAGTTCATCCAACCTCCAACAGCCTTTTCTTACCATCATGTAGAGGCCAAATGCATCGCCTGTGGATAGGAATTTAATTAGTTCTTATTCTAGTTTGCTTCGGTATTAATTTTTGATAAATTCCTTTGTGAGTTGAATTAATTCTATGTAAATCTGTGACCAACTCTTCTGCCCAAGTAGCATGTGTATTTTTGCCTGAAAAACATTTTGTTTGGTTGATTCACCACTGGTAGAGGGAATTTTTATCTCCTATCTTGATGCCACTTAATATTAAACGTTTCCTTGGCCTCTTGTTTTTCTCTAGGAATGATATGTCAGCATTCTTCATCTGAACAGCATGTTGCGTCCTACAAGGATAGCATGTGAAATCGACCTAGTTTCAATGTTGGAGCTGCCCCTACTTGTCCTAGCACTGGCAGCGCCTGGTGGTTTTATATCTCGTACAAGCAATGTGATGATATGCAACCTTGTCTTGGAGTTGAATTTCTTCTTAATTTATAGTTGAGGAAAAGGAATTAGTGGTTCCTCCTCCTCCGTGTCTACTCTGTATGTGTCATTTTTTTCCCACTTGCCATAGAAGATGTACCTTGCCTCTTGATCTTTCTAGGACTATTTATTGTTGTGGTTGCCTTTTTATCCTATAGCAAGCAGATCCATTGACTTAGCTGGATTCTGTGAACTTCTTTGCATGCAATTTATGTATCCTGACGTATACTGCAGGTAATAGGTTGGTCAATGTGGTTTTCTGAGTATCTTTTTCTTGAAAGGAGCTGGGCCAAGGATGAACACACATTAAAGGTATTTTTATGTCATTTGATTACAGTAAGTATGTGCTCATCAACGTTTTTGAGTTTGCCATTTATCACTGGAATCTTGTGAATGCCTGCAGCTAGGTCTTGAGCGGCTCAAGGACTACCCTCTGCCGTTCTGGTTGGCTCTCTTTGTTGAGGGCACCAGATTCACACAAGCTAAACTTTTAGCAGCTCAAGAATATGCAAATTCGATGGGGTTGCCAGTTCCTAGAAATGTTCTGATCCCACGAACAAAGGTCCAACTTTGTTGCTTATGCTAGTGTTGGTCCTTTGGTTTCGAATTTCATCTATTATTGATCAGTCCTTGTTGATTATTTTGGTCTCTGTATATCTTCTACTTGCTAGAGATGTATTAAACCTCTGAGAAATCCAGCGCCCCTGCTCCCTGCTCCCCCCCAAAAAAAGGCAAAAGAAACAAAGAATAAAGTGGAAAAGTTGAGTGTTCAGTGCATTCCTTAGCATGTGCAATCTGAGCAGGAAGGTAAGCTTGGCTTGCCTTGTGCTGGGTGGGGGAATCTTAATATTTCATCTCTAAAGGATGTTCTCCGGTGATAAGACACCTATTCTTGCTTCCTTTTGTGTTGTGAAACTGTAAGGTTCTTTGTATGAGTTTTTTTTGGGGGGGGGGGGGGGGACCTTGTTACTGTACGACTATGAGGAACTGGGGCTGTGTAAGATCACAATTTTAGGTTTTTAACATGTCTTGTGGATATATATGGGAAAGGATCCCTTTATTCCCATATGCCATCCAGAAGAGGGGGCCGTAAAAGAGAGGAGATCTGTGTATCTTTAGTTCTTATATTTTTACCCTTGTTTGTTTATGCCTCTTAATTCTGTTTGTGCTTTTACTCCTTGTGCTAGCAGCCCCTAGGTTTCAGGAGGTGGAATGAACTTTTCTGACTGCTTGTATCCTTGTTGTGCATGCAGGGTTTTGTTGCAGCCGTAAATCATATGCGCTCATTTGTCCCAGCCATTTATGAAGTAACAGTGGCCATCCCTAAAAGTTCACCGCAACCCACTATGTTAAGGCTGTTTAAGGGCCAGTCATCTGTGGTAAGAAGGAGAAACCTCTAATCCTGGATTGATTTTATTGGAATTTGAGGTATATGCTGTTTCATGAGATGGATGCAATGTCTATATGTCTAGCGTTCTGCTGATATACACAAACCTTATTCTCATTGTTCAGTTGAAACACAAAAGGTTAACCAATTGGCACATACAGTTGGGAACTGAGGCTATTGTGTCATTTAAATTGAAGATTGAGAACCCCATGGCAAAACTCAGCAGGGCAAATAGTTGCATATTATTGTATGTGTGCTCCTATTCTTTGCCTTCAAATTATGCAGGGGAAGTTGGGACATTTGGGGTTTCTGTTTATTTTTTCCCACATGAGACGCTATTATGATGCATACGGTTTGTGTCCATGCAGCTCTCACAGTGGTGTTCTGTTGTCAGTAAAATATTAGATGCGCCATGAAATTGGAGTTCAGCTTTTAGGAGCATATATGTATGTTTGGGTAATTGTTTTCATCAACAAACTTGCAGATTCATGTTCATCTCAAAAGGCACAAAATGAAAGATTTACCTGAAACAGATGATGCTATTGCACAGTGGTGTAGAGAAGTGTTTGTTGCCAAGGTTTGGGCTCCTTTCCTGTTGCCACTATTCATTATGTATGCTTAAAGAAAAGAGAGAGGGGTGGGGATAGTGTCCCATGAGGTCTTATAACTTACATGATCTTCCCATGTTCTTTCTGGTGTCAGGATGCACTTTTGGACAAGCATAAAGCTGATGATACTTTTGGTGATCAGTACCTTCAAGACATTGGGCGGCCTCTGAAGTCTCTCTTGGTAAAGTTCACAATTAGAATGTGCCCCTACAGGAAAGCACGGGTAGTTATGATTGAGGTTTGAGCTTAGCATGAGAATGGAAGTGCAATGTTAGCATACTAGGATATTTGGGGGGGGGGGGGGGGGGGGGGGTGCTGAACTAAAAATAAAAAAGTGGTTTTTAAATTATTGGTTGGT